>JBAMMX010000024.1:1430000-2027500 GCA_037126225.1 Dillenia turbinata
TGAAACCCTAATTCAACATACAATAGAGAAAGAAAAATGGGAATGAAATAACATCGAAGATTCTAGAATAATAACCATGAAGCAAAGTAAACGTACAAAACCAAGAAAAGAACTGTTACCTGTTGAAGTTGATTAGGGTTAGGAGAAGCAGTTGGGAACAAGACTATGCCAGAAGAGGATCTTCACTGTTTATTTAATTAAACAAAGAAAAAAAAATCAAGGGTTTGTTGAGGAAGAAGAACACGAACAAGAACAAGAACAAGAAGAGCGGGCGAAGGAGGTAGGCGAAATTGTCGAAAAACAGCAAAAACCAGGTGGGAAATGTTTGACGATCAATGATAGCTCTCTCTCTCTCTCTCTCTACCTCTGTGTCGAGAGTCGGAAGAGTGACAACTAGAGAGGACTGAAGGAGTAAACAACAAGAGAGCGTTTGTATTTGCTGAATATAAAGAACCACAACACCTCTCTCTCTCTCTCTCTTATTTTTCCTTTTTCTTCTCTCCCCCCCCCCCCCCTTTAGTTTCTTACGGATCTTAGTTGGATAGTTGTGTGTCGAGTCAAATGATTAGGCTCGTCCATGCTTTAACTTACGAGAAATCGTACGGAATTGATTTTAAAAAATATAAAAATTTTTAAAACAACTTTAGAGAGACATAAATTTCATTTCTAATACATATAGGTCGGGTATTCAAAATCCGTCTTACACAATGTATAACAAGTTTTGCATGATAGATTTTGAAAACTCAATATATACAGGTGTTTGACGGATCGACCTGTCATACTTGATTTCAAAACTCATTCAAACTTTTCTTTTTCTTTCTTTCTCTTCTACTGTGCTCTTCTCTCTCTTCCTCCTTCACAATCAATAGCTCCAACGGCCTCCTTTTTTCATCGCGAGCCATGACAGACGAACAAACTTCAATCCCTTGCGAGTGATCCATCTTTTACTTCACTCCTTGACGCTCCTCAACGCAAATCTACAAAATTCTGAAAGTACATTGCTCGTTGCAACTCAATTCTTAGATCTTTGAATATGAAATCTTTCATTTTAACGTGAATGATAGATGACGGGCAGTGTATATTTATTGAAAGAATAAAATGCTTATATATTTGAGAACTGTGGACTACGGGAGAAATGAGAGTTGTTGAGTGATGTTTTTTAATTACAAAATTAAATTTTTAGAGTAGGTTTCGAGAAATTGAAATGTTTAATTTGAAATCTATTTATTGAAAAAATTGATTATGAATATTAGGGTTTTGGGTTATTTGAATTAGGGTTTGCTGAAATTGAGGTGTAATTATAAATTGTTGTAAATCATTTAAATTGTAAAAATTGATTTATTTCTATTAGATTATAACAAATTATATTTATTGAAAAATTTTATTATGAATTTTAGGACTTTGGAGTTTTTTTAGAGATTAGGGTTTGTTGGATATTAGTGTAAAATTAGGGTTTAGGATATTTTGAAATAGGGTTTGTTGAAATTGGGATACAATTATATATTGTTGTCAATAATTTAAATTGTAAAAATTGATTTATTTCTATTAGATTATGACAAGTTGATTTTTGTTGTTCAAAAAAAATGATAGAAATGGTAAGATTGTTATTGTATTGTAATGGTAAAATTGTAAAGGGTAAGGATGGAGTTGGTTATAATGGAGACCCTTCGAAGTTGATTAGGGTGAGAAATGATGTATGTTATAATGAGTTGGTGTTGAAGATATATAAAAGATTTCAGATCAATTCAATAACACAACATGTTAAGATTTTTCATCGTTGTCCCGTGTTGTACATGCAAAGTGTAAATACACGGTTTCAGTTGGTGCCAATTAGTTACGATGACGACGTTTCTAATTTGATGGAGTTTAAGGTGGGCATGTGAGTAGGTACGACTCATGAGTTGTATATCAAATCATACGAGGGTGGAACATCCGTACAACGAGATAATGATTATACGGATGAATATCCTCGTATCGAAACTCGAGTGGATTTTACTCTTGCAGATATGGATGTGTGTAATGATATTGATGAAGAAGAAATGATGGAAGATGATACAGAAGAATAGGAGGATAACGAAGAAGAATAAAATGGAGAAGTTGGTGCGGGTGGTTAGGGTGGTACTGCGAACGAGATAACGATTATATAATCTTTCGTCCCTGCACATGTAGGTGGTGGTCAGAGATTTGTCTATGGCCAAGTAGACAACTCAATTCCCTTTATGATCACAGCACCCGGAGGTGATGGCTATGTGGCCATTGAGGAAGATTGTAGATTGTCAAACGATAGTTGGACTTTCGACAATGAATTGAAGAAGGGGATAAGGTTTGAGTAGAAGGAGTAACTTATTAATACTGTCAAAATGCATCATGTTGAGCATCACAATCAATTTCGTGTGGGGATATCAAACTCTACACTTTAGACAGCAATATGTAGTCAACGAGATGAAGGTTATAGGTGGAGGTTGCGTGCTTGTAGGACTAGGCTACTTAATGCCTTTATGATTATTGTTGTTGAGGGACCGCATAAATGTGTTAATGATGGGTTGATGTAGGATCGTAAGTAGTTAGATTCTAATTTGATGGCTCATAATTTTTTGAACTATGTGAGGGAAGATCCAAGTATCAAAGTTGCTTTCCTCCGAACTGTTATGATTGAGAAGACTACATATGCAGTTTCCCGGAGGTGAGTTTGGGCAGCAAAAAAAAAAGCAATAGAGATGGTATATGGAGATTGTGATGACTCTTACACTTAACTGCCTCGACTTTTGAATGCCATAGTAAACAAGAATCCAGTAACACAAGTGAGTTGGAAGTTGGATCCGTCAAATGTAAATGATGAAATGATTTTTAAAGCTTTGTTCTGGGCATTTGGTCCTAATATCATGGCATTTAGGAGTTGTCAGCCATTAATAAGTATCAATGGGACTCACCTATATGGAAAATACAAGCACAAGTTGTTGATTGTTTAAGTATGGATGACACAAATCACATTGTCCCGTTGGCATTCAAATTGGTTGATACAGAGTCACTTGCCTCCTGGTCGTGGTTTTTGATGTGTGTGCGAGAGTATATTGTTAGAGATAGGAAAGGTTCCATATGTTTAATTTCTGATCGACATGAAGAGATAAGAGCAATAGTTGCTTATCCGAAGTTCGGATGGTCACCTCCCAATGACGTGTGGAGATTTTGCATACGTCATATTGCAAATAATTTCAACACGCATCACAAAAGTCAAGTCTGTAGAAGAGTTGCAACCATTGCCGCATTACAGCCGCAACCTAAGAAATTTGACTTATATATGGCGAGAATAAAGAAGATAAAAGATGATGCACCCGATTATTTTGTAAATATTACTCCTGAGCAATGGACTCTTTCTCACGATGGTGGTTTTCATTTTAGATATATGATAATAAATATAAGTGAAAACTACATTGTCGTGTTAAAAGGTGCAAGAAAACTGCCAGTTACTGTCTTGATACTTAAGACCTTTTATAATTTGGTGAACTATTTTGAGGTAAAACTGGATGAGACGAGGACGGGAATAAGTAGACAGGAGCGATACACAAAGTATGCCTCAGCCATTTTTGGGAGATGGACAAATACAGCAAACCTATATGCAGTTGAGGATGGGATCTTTGAGATAGAAACCGGCCATAGACAAACAAGGTATGATCACAAGGGAGGTAATAAACAAATCATAGATATGAGAAATGAGCATTGTACATGTGGCAAGTGACAAATTTATAAAATTTCTTGCTCCCATGCAATTGCTATACTTACTAAAATAATGATTGATGTTTATATGATAGTTAGGAAATGGTATACATGGGAACATCAACTTAGAGTGTATGATTATCATTTCTCACTGATTGGAGACCATTCCGGCTGGCCCGTGGTTTCATATCCAACCATTATTCCCGATAGATCACTTAGACGTGAGAAATGAAGACCTAAATCATCTCGATATTACAATGAGATGGATTTTCGGGAATCATTTTTGTGGATATCATGTGGGAGTTACAGTGTAGAGGGTCACAACAGAAAGAGATGTGCGATGCAAATTAGATGTGGAATTTGTGACAGACAGGGGCACAATCGAAGGCATTGTCCAAGCCAATCGAATCCAAATGCATGATATATTGGTGTATTTGAATTTGTCTTTTAAGTAGTGATATGTTTATGTAATTCTTGTACTATGTATTTATATACTTATTTCTTCAAAATTAATGGATATTTGGTGTTATCTTCTATAATGTTTTAAGTATTTATGGTTTCCTTTTTAATACATGCTCTCTTATAAGTTTGTATGTATTTAGTATTGAATGAATTAAATATTATTCTTTTATTTTCTTGCAGATGGATCCTGGACCTTCTGATTCTAGTGTTCTACAGTTGCAATGACATCACCGTTCTTCAACGGTCTGGGAGGGAGATGACTAGACCTGGCTTACTTGTCGTTGACGTGAGGCTGTTTTACAACGTTAGCAGGGTGGTCAGCTTGACGAGCGAGTACTTCCTTTTCTGGAGCAGTCAGGTTTTTTAGGACTAGCTAGCTTACATTTTATTCAGTTAGATTGGCACTTGATTACAGTTTTAGTAGAGCGTTGGAGGCCAGAGACGGAGCTCACTATCACCCTACAAGACGTAGAGGTGCTTTTTGGTTTAAACGTAGATGGCTTTCCTGTACTAGGTAGGACGACGGGTGTTTCGTGGGGTGATATTTGTGAGAGATTATTGGGAGTTAGGCATCCACACTCGGCTTTTAGGGGTTACAATTTGAGTATGCACTGGTTATCCGATTTTATTGTTAGTTGCCCATTGGTGACGATGTTGTACATATTATTCAGTAGATACGGGGATTTATTTTATTGCTGTTAGGAGGTATGCTGTTTGTTGATAAAATAACATATTATGTACATTTACAGTACTTACTATTGTTAGAGGATTAAGTGTTTCAAGTACACGTAGTTGGGGTTCAGCGTGTCTAGCATATTTATATAGATAGCTTTGCGTAGCCTCGCATGTTGAGTCTCATAAGATACAAAGAGCCTTAGTTTTGTTATAGATTTGGGTATGAGAGATGCTTCCTTACTTAGCTCCTGTTAGACGGGATATACAGATGGCGGATGGTCCACTCGCTGTGCGGTGGAGGGCAGCTTTTGATGTTACTAGTCTCTCTACACACGTGGTGTCAGTGTAAAGAGAGACACTTGATAGGCAGACTATAGATCACGTCGTATGGGTGTCATATACTGAGGAGGTACTGTTTATCCTCCTCGACTATTGTCATAGGGGGAGGGATATTTAACATGCACGCGTACCGCTGATCTGTTATAGTATCGTGGAGTGACACTTTCCATATAGAGTGATCCAACAGTATGGAGGGTTCCAACATATTCATATTCCTTGTGATACTGAGAATCGACTCCATGACATTACTACGAGGGGTGGACATGAGATCGATTGGTTGATGGAGTATGACAGAGCAACACGATCATTTAGTTGAGCTAGACACGATGTATGGTCCATCCGTTTCCACATGCCTATTTTAGTTGGTATCAGAACATCTCCCGTCGATTTATTGGTCGTTGAGGTGCTTGTTTGGCCTACATGGTAAGTGTATAATTTCTTAATTTTCATTTATATCAATGATTTATATTTCTATTTTAACTAACATACATATCTTGTTTGTAGTGGGATACATTGCACCAGATTAGAGACGATGAGGGTGCGGACGTGCATGCGTTGGCGAACTCTATCATCTCAGTTATGACTTAGGACATAAGTTATCTTTTGAAACCTAGACTGTCCAGAGACGCTGACGAGGGGCATGACGAGGGACGTGACGAGGACCTAGCAAGTGGACGACGACGAGGGAGAGCACATCCGAGGAGACCACAACTGTCGTCAGCACATGCGTCACCACCGTCTTCGCATCCAGACATCACAAAACCTTCTACCGTATACAATGAGTTTTTTTCTTTCTACACATTTGTGTTTGATGATATCTCTCAGGTTTTCACTCCTAGTGCTCCAGAAAGGGGGTCTCAGACCGGTATTCATATAGTTGAGGGATTCACACAGGTTGAGAGAGACGATACACCCTTCGTGTATCGTGTATCCCCACCTGTTTTTTCTGACCATCACCACGAGGATGTATGACCATCTCAAATCATGCAGATAGATGATCTAGGCTTAGTTTCTCGTGATGATAGTATAAATGCTAGACCCGATTTAGGAGTTAAGCAATATATTAGGTGTAGACGACGGCATAGAAATTTATGTATTCCGTACTTTGTAGATTTTCTTATTATTAATAAAATTTGCATCAAATTTATATCGGTGTTGATCTCTATATTTGCTATGTTAGTTTGCTCGTTTGTTTATTGAATGGAGAATGAATGACTTTATTTGTTCGTTGAATGGATGAATTGCTATTGTTTGGAGGTTTGGAAAGAGTTGGATAAGTTGATTACTTGGATGAATGCGCATGATTTTATTTGTTTGTTAAATGAATTGTTTTGTTGATCAGTGAATGAATTGATATTGTTTGGAGTTTTAATGAAAGACTTGGCTGAGTTGATGCGTTGGATGAATGGATGAATTTATATTGTTTGCAGCAGATTTTTTGAACAGGTTCTCGGGCTTGAGCAGCAACAGATTGCAGTGGTTGGATTGCAGAGAGCATGAAGCGTTTTGAAGACCCGACATGTGGGCGTTAGAAATGAAATTCCTTTCTCTCCAGCGTTGTTTTAAAAAATTTTATATTTTTTAAAGCCAATTTCGTACATTTCTCTTAATTTACAAACACGCTGCATAAGATTTGGTAGCAAAACTGAGTCGGCCCAAAACTCGCTTTAGGTTGAATGTTACCGAGAAATGTTCCTATTTAACTTTAAAAATTTTAAAAAAATTTAAAAACAAGGGAAAAAAATTTCATTTCTAACGTCTACGTGTTGGGTTTTGAAAACCCAACATGTACTGTTCACGTGAACAATGACATGTCGGGTTTTCAAAACCTGATATTAGAAATAGATGAACAGTGTCATGTTGGGTTTTCAAAACCCGACATGTCACTGTTCATGTGTACTGTTCATATGAATAGTATCGTTCATGTCGGATTTTCAAAACTCGATATGCACTATTCACGTGAATAGTACATGTCGAATTTTGAAAACCCGATATGTGGGTGCTAGAAATGAATTTTTTTTTTCCTTCAGTATTGTTTTAAAGATTCTAAAAATTTTTAAAATAAAAAACGTACATAACTCGAATGTTACCATCTCCGATCATCTTCTGATTTTCTATCAGATTTGCATAATTTTATTTCCTTCAAATCTCAAATTTCAAATATATCAATAAAATTGAACACTAACATCAGTTAAATTCATAGAAAAAAATATATTATTACATTTTTGGTATTTTCTTTTGGAGTTTAATTACTCTTCTGTCTATAACTAAAGATTCAAGAATAATCGTTTCATCCTATATTGATATCGAATTTTATGATAAAAAAAAAATATAATTTTATCATGATTTTGTCATCTCGAAATTGAAACTTAATACAAACATATGCCTAAATTTTTCTTTTTTTTTTTTTAATGCAAACATCTTCCTTAAACTTTGAAAAAGCTACTATTTTAATGTTTTTGTCCAGAGTCTTTTAAATTTTGCTTTTAAAATCATATATAATATATGTGACAGTAATAAAAAATATGATTTATCAATGTTAAATCACTTAAAATAATTAATAAACAAATATCGAGATAGGGTTGAGGAGAGTATTGGTGGTGAAAGACAATGAGGAGATGGAGAGGGAAAGTCGACGAGAGTGGAAAGAGGTTTGAGAGAAAGAGAGAATATAACCTGGAGCAAAAGAGTCACCAGCAGCATTGAAACTCACGATGAGGTGGTGAGTTATGATAGTTGATCAGAGAAGAAATTGAAGAAATAACAAGTGATCAAAGATTAATTATGGAGAAAAATGGAAGAAATTAAATATAATTTAATAATTAAAGTGATTGAGAGGAAAATTTTTGAGGGGGGAAGATGTCCTGGAGTAGAAGGGAAGAAGAAGGTATTGTTCATACATAGACTTAGGAATGACGCTCTTTGCCTCACTGACAAATTTAACAGTTGTTGATAATCATCTCCTCAAACCGCCTGATCTCCACCATTGAAATATCTTTTCAATCTAGGCCGTTGATCTTCAAGCAAAATCGGTCAGTGATCTCGTCTATCATCTATCTCATATTAGATAATAATAATTTAGATTTCCTAAATGACCTCATTTAGAGTTAACTTTGTTGAGATTAGATTTGACTTTTAATACAATATTTAATATAATAATAATATAAATTTCTTTTATAAAAATATTTTATATTTTCAAAATTTCATATTCTTTTTATAAATAATTTTATTTCAATTGAAAAATAAAATTAACCCTTAGTTGATTCAAAGGGAGAGAGAAAAGAAAGATCATTCAATTTCCTTTTTTTTTTCCTATAAAAAGATGTAATCAAACAAAATCGAGTTGAAAAAAAAAGAATAAAAAAGAATATATTCTACCGTTTGAATTGTTATTGAGAGACAGAGATCATTCAATTAATCTTTAAATGCAACCATTTTGTGAGTATAGCCCACCCATTTTCTTTTTTTTGTTACAACCCAGACAAGATGTTCAATAGAAAGATATGTACCCAACTCTGCCCCTCTTGTCAAAACCTTTTGTAACAATGATCCTTCGGCATCTAACGTAGTTGAGACATTGGCTCTCGGATGGAGAATTCTTGGACAGGTTCTCATACCTTTGAGGAGATTTTGGTTGCATTAAGTTGAAAATTGAATTAAAAATTAGTCTAATCATATATTTATTATAAAAATAATTAATTTTATTACAAAACCATTTATTATCTAAAATATAATTCTCTCATAGGTCTGAACAAATAAAACTTATTTTAGTTTTGACATGAATTTTATACTGACTATTAATTTATTATAATCCTTCCACTTTATCTAAACTTAGGACCGGCTATGACAGAGTTCCAAATTAGATAAAACTAATTTCACTCGTGCTTATGGGATTGAATAAGATTGGATAAGTTCATTCAAATTATCTAGGGAAAAATATAAAATTATCCCTAAGCTTTAAGTCATTGTTATTTGATAAATTATTCCCTAAACTTTAAACATTGACACTTCCCCCCTTGAGGATTGCCAAAATTGGTCCACGTCTATTTATTTTTGGTCGGTTGCTGCGTAAAAATTTGAAAATAAGTTTTCAAAATAGAAAGAAACTAAAAAATAATTTTTTTTTTTTCAATTCTCAACACCAACAGCATTTTTTAATACATTTCTCCACTTTCCTTTTTTTTTTATTATTATTATTCAATAACTAATCAAAGTCCAAAATATTAAAGTCTATAAATAAAGAGATCAACCATTGAAATATGAACAAAATTTCAAGTCTTTTTCTATTTTAAAATTCAAAATTTTTTTTTTATGTGCTGTCAATACTTATTAGTTTTATATTATTTCTATAAAAGTGGCATGCTTTTAGTGCAATTAAGTGGCAGACATGGACTAATTTGCAACAATTCAAAGTCTAAAGAAGAAAATTGTAAAACTTTAGAATGGATGGTAGGACCACAGGGGAGGATATTGTGTAAGTTCAAAATTTAGGGAAAGAGGTAATTTCATATTTTTCCCAATTATCCACATTTATATACATATATTCCCCTCAAATATATATATCCAACATACTATAATCTTAATACTAATTTTATCGAATCTAATCCAATCTTAATCCTACGAAGCAATAAAATCTAACAATCAAATCTATCTTGTCCTCCGTATCCAACGGGACCAGATGGAAAGGTTGGAGGTCACATGATTTGAACAGCGAGAACAAACATGGTGTACAAGGTAATTCTTGCATGGCTGTGTGCAGGAGTCTTTGAATGGAGAGAGAGAGGGAGAGAGAGAGGGAGAGAGAGAGAGAGAGAGCATAAGTCTTGAATGTAATAAAACATGAGAGACAGTTCTACAAGAAAAAAATGATGAGTACCCCATGCAGTAAATTACATATAAATATGTACATATTCAGAGACCACCTCAAGTTCTACCAGTTTACAAGCCGATGACCCTTGATGAGAAATCCGACTCAAAGTTGAACGACTCCCTCTCAGCTGCAGTGTGTCCCTACAAACAAGAGTCAAAGTCACATTCATTTTCTGTAGTAAAGACAATTCATGTTCGGAAAGGTTGTTCCAAAGATAAATGCAGGGTTTTTTTTTTTTTTTTTTAAATATAATTTATAATTTTTTATTTTTAACTGAAAGCTTACATGAATTTAAGTTATTATCACTTAGCAGCTGATTGTTTTTGCAATTCTAGCTGTGCATCCATCATAAGTTTAACATGTCATATTAACAGACGAGAGACCAACAATGGTTTAAGTTTTTTCTCTTTTCTTGGCTGGTCTGAGAGAGATAGTAGACGGAAACAAAAGGGAGCTAACCACCTCTGGGGACGCCAGTCTCAAAGAATTAAGACCCAGCCGGAAAGATGAGCTTCTGGGGGGGGGGGGTGGTTAAGCAAATGCAGTCAATCATAAGAAGAGATTGTTTGCTTGAGCCACGGGCCAGCCCCGATATTTGTGGGCCTCCAAAGCACGTACGTTAACATTCAACCACCGTCCATCATTTGCTGATATTCTCCCAAATTTATACATTCAACCACTGCCTCTTTGCTGATATTTTCCCACTAGATACCTTGGTCCAAAGTCTGAATGCAACATGCAAGCCACCATCTAAAGAAGTGAGGGGGCAGACTAAATATTGTTTCCTACTTTCATCCCATTATCAAAATCCCATACCCTGGATTCAGATACTCGTAGAACTCTTTAAACTTCTATCTTTGTTGCAGAGACAGGCATTTGTTTTCCACTCTAGGTTTCCAATTTTTTTTGCTTTAGAATGAAGGATGGGTGTTTAAAATTCTAAACTACAGGATGGTAAAAGCCTAAACAATTTGGATGGAGGAGACTAGGCTTGTTGACTAAACAGAAAAATGAGATTGCTTATTGACATGAAAAGGCAACCTTTTTGAGCGAAAGAATAATCTTACCCGTGTAAAGTGATAAAACTTTTAGGTGCAAATAGGGATCACAAAGTGCAAATAGGGATCACAAAATACAAATTCAAAGTCAATCACAGCAACATCAAGCTTTTCTATAAATTGAATCAGACCCCAATACTCCAATAACAGAATTACTTGGAAGATATATGACTAGCTTATGACACAACAAAGATATAGGTTTAATAAAAATTCCGTCTTGATTGATTAAGGGCATAACTTGGCTCCAGTTGACACTTAAAGACTGGACAGCCAGTTGGGACACATCCTAGAGGAAGCCAGAGTTAAGAAAGAAAAGTTGTGTGGTACCCATGTTCCAGCAACACATCCCAGCTGGCTAGTCCAGTGGAGACAAGCCACTCCCTTGGATGAAGCGAGAGTGTCAGGTTTTCTTGTCTTTATCTGATCCCAGGTGAAGTCAAGAAAACATTTCAGTTTATTTTATGTTCTTCCTGAAAAAGCAATAACAGAATGTACCTGTGAATTCTCTAATGTTGTATTGTGAAGATAATGCTCCAATGCACCATCTCCTCGAAGAATTTTCGCTCCACATCCTAGAGCATCCACTGTTCCAACAGCCTCCTCATCCACCAAAACGGCATCAACTCTATCAACTCCAGTCTTGACATCAGGAATCTGTGGCATGAAACAATATTTAGTTATGAAGCCCGTTAATTTTATATTAAATAGGATTGCACATTAACAAAACATGTTACATATGCACAAAAATTTCCTCTGCATTGTGAAGAGGTCATGTCTGCAGTGTGATGTAATTGTGATATCCATGGAGGAGCTATATGAACCTACTGTTTAAACCTGCATTTATATTGCTCTGAATCAATAAGTAGATGTGGTAAAATTTATACCTCAAACATAGCTTCCATAAGAATCGCTTCCAAGAGAGATCTTAAACCTCGAGCGCCAGTATTTTTAGCCATTGCTTTCTTGGCTACCAACTTAAGTGCGTTCTCTGTAAAATGTAATTTGACCTGGAAGCAAGACAGGAACAATGAAGATAATGAATAAATAATCATGAGTGGTTCTTCTGGCCACAAAATGGGAGATCAAAAGCTTACATCGTTCATGTGGAACAATTTTTTGTATTGCTTGCCAAGTGCATTTTTGGGCTCCATAAGGACCTAAAGCAAAGATTTCAATAACATGAAGAACTGCAAATTCATATGAAGGATATATTTGTTTGTGTATCAAATTGAGCGCAAAAAATTACATATAAAGTAATTAAACCAATTAAAAGCAACTGAATCCATTTGGAGGGTACAAAGATGTTTCTTCACTTTGGTGACATCCCTTGTGGCTATTCCTTGGGTATTCAGAGGGAGTGGAATGCTAGAATTTTTAGAAATTAGAGTATTGGTCTCGTTTGGTACAAATTATGTTTTATGCTTCTCTACGGGCTCTGACTCAAGTGTTTATAAAAATTATTGTTTATAGTAAAAGAGGGATTGGGGACTGGTCCTTTAATAGTCACTATTTTGCTCTTTCTTTCTCTTGTTTTTGAGGATTACTCATCCATAGATTTTTTTCTTTCTTCTCTATTAAATCTGATACAATTCCTTTGTTTTTTTTTTTTTTTATCAACAGAAAAAAAAAAAATCCATATCATGCCCGCAGCTTAAGTTGCTCATCTATTAATCTCTCTGAACAGCTCTAAAGCTTGCCCACTGTTCAACATTTCATACCATATTTCTCTACAGATGTTTGTTCTTACTTTGCAAGCCATAAAGTAATACCAAATACCTCAAGTGTAATTTTGATTGCTCTCTCTTATTTCTCAGCTTTTAAAAATTTTGTAGGCATGCAGTTTTCTTAAGAAACAAGCACCAAGAGTGAATGTTTTATGCTGCAAATGAAATCACAATGTGAAATCAAATTTCATGAATGAAAGGACGCCTAAATTAAGAAGTTATAGGGGTTCAGCAATCTCAGTAATCTCACAAAGCAAGCTGTCCTCCTTTCACTGCAACCTACAGCTTTCACAAACTGAGCTGATGAGGCAATATAGTCTTTGTCCTAATTTTCCTAATATTCACAGTTTTTATATCAACACCAGTTAAAGAACCTCATTTCTTTCAGCTGGTACATCAAACTTCCACCAGGATGGACCATAGAGATAAACAATCAAAACAACAGACTCACCTGAATGAGTTGGTTCTCATTTAGAACTGACAAACTGACTAGAACTGGAAACCTTCCTGTGAATTCAGGTATTAGACCGTATGCAACAAGATCACCACTTTCAACCTATGAAATCCAGAAGCAACATTAAGCAAGAGAACAATATACTTCACAGAGTTTAACTAAAAAAGAAACGGAAAAAGATAAATATATGAAACCATGCATGACAGAAATCGGCTTCTTCCAGGATTCAGGATCTGAAACTCACTGACTCAAGTAATGATGATGTTACCACTGCATTAGTTGTCCCACCCATTCTCATGTTTGCACGAACAGGTGCTCCAAAGCCAATGGAAGAATCTTGTCGTCTGTAGAAAATAAGGAAATTGTCAAGCTCCCACTGCAAAAAATTCTCTCCATTGAAGGGAGTATACCTAACTGTAGTATATGTTGATAATGCCCTCACCTTTCTGAAATAGTCTTTTCTAAATCAACAAATGCTCCACCACATATAAACAGGATATCTTTGGTATCTATCTGCCAATTATCGTGTCAGTGCTTGAACATACATAGTACAACAGGAACTATCTACTTTTCCTTTTAAGGCTTCACAAAATTCACCACATGGGATGGGATGAGGTACCACAAAAAAACACTTTACATACACACATACACATGCATACATATAGTACTCTTAAAACCCCTATCTTTTGCAAAAAGTGAAAATTTTGATATCTCCGGTAATTTGACTGTTAGTCAAAGCCTACGACTTAGCATGGAATTTCCACATCATAAAAAATATTGACAGAAGTTTCATGTCAGAAAAAATATTATGTGGCATATCTCCATCACAAAAATTAAAAACAAAATTTGGTATAATTAAGAATATTTTAAGCAAGTAAAAAGCTTTTTTAATTAGCACTAAGTTTCTTAATCAAATAATCAAACTAAGGTTTCTTAATCAAATAGTCAAACTAAGGATTTCTTAATCATTTAACCAAGAAATAACATTTATTTCTTACTAAAATAATTCTTTCCTAGTTTGGGGTCTGAAGTTTTTAATAAAATCATGAAATATTAATTTCTTAATTATCTAAGCAAGAAAGAATTTTTCTGGGGTTTGAAATTTCAAAATCTAAGAAAGTAGTTCTAAGAAAATCTTAACAAATATTTCACAAAAATTTTCTAGATAAAATTAAAATAAATTATTTTCTAATTATTTCTTAATACAATATTTTTTACTTGACCCAAAACTATTTTTAACTTAAAAGTTGCCATATACTAATTTTATTTTTTGAATTTTTATGATGTGAAAATTTTATGTTTATCAATTTTTATAATGTGAAAATGCCATGAATACAGTTAATAACAAGGTAACTTGAGTGAGTGAATCTAACGGAGGTCAAAAAATCGAAATTGGTCTTGGGTGATAGTTTTGAGGCCAAAAACAGATTTAAGTCTTTTTTTTATCAATAAAAAGAAAACCCAACAGGATTACGTTGATATGCAGGGTGTACGATCTTAAGCACAACAATTTTTTGGACCAAAAAAGGACACTTTCTCTACTTCAGAAGCAAAATGCAAATATTTTGAAGGTTGGCAAAAAGGTTCCGAGGGAAAAAACTAAATAGAAACTTTACCATTCCCTGTTGGAATTGGGAACAAGAAACTGTTAGGCTTCTAACTAGCAATGAAGCACAAATGTCATGTGACATGGGACACAACATTTTTCTTTCTCCTTTTTTCCCCCAATAAGGACAGCACATTAATTTGACAGCAAAGAATTCAAATATTTTGGTAAACTCAAAGGACTCTACGTAATCCAGGAGAGCCATCTCAGGATGTGCATTGCTTCTAGTTCTTTAAATCAAGGAAAGGAGCACATTATTTGAAAATCCATAACCTGTCAAGGGTCCTATGTTTTTGGCTCTAGAATGTCTGTTATACAACAGCTCCTCAGTTTATTTCCACAGAATTGAAAAAAAAAAGAAAAGAAAAGATTTCATTCAAGATTTACATGCACAAGTCAGATTGAAACAGCACCCCCTAGAAAACCAAGTCAGTGACAACTCAAAAAAGGTAACCTGAGCAAAGGGAGGACATAAAGACAATTAAACCATCTAGAAAGAATAACCCAATAAGCTACAAACTGCAAATGCATGAAAGGCAAAATGACCAGAATTTGACCAGCAAGAGAACCAAAACTGCAGCAACAAACAACAAAACAGAAGGTTTCAAGCAGCACCAAAGCAAAACAGTGTAAGGTCTATTGATCCCTTATAGATTATCACTAGTAGTATTACTTTCAAGTAACAAACTTTTTAACAATGGTTCTTAGCAAGTACAATAAGGAAGCAAATTCAGGAAAACAAACATAAAGCAAAGCCATTTCACTAAAAGAACCCCATATTATACAATCAAGACAACAGCAATGCAAGCATGTACAGATGAAATGCCAGACATTAAACATTCTCTAGATCCCAAGGGCTATATTAGGCAACCAGCAAATTTGGATTTTCACAAGGAAAATTTGGCTGAACACATAAGACTGCCAGTCCCACCAGAACATAGCTAGTTTTTGGGACGACTTTAAAAAGATTCTTTTGCAACCAATTCCCGACCATGAAAAGTCATAAGTGAAAGTCTTTGATTGAGTGACACAAAATTTCCCACATTAGAAACTCTCTTAGGGTCATTTACCTGTGAAATTTTTCTAAATGCCTTTTATGTTGATAGGAGGGGAAATTTTTTCACAAAAATCGAGTCATCACTATTAACAATACATAAACAATATATACATGTAAGCATCCTACCCAATGAGCTGAATGATTGAGTAGGAATAGCCATGATCTAGTATTCATAAAGGCACCATGATATATCTGCTTCATCTATCTGAGATTTTTTTGCAGCACAAATGTGCTGGTCTGTAGCTAGAAAGAATCAGGCGCTCTTAAAATGCTTCAATTTAGTCATCCAT
This sequence comes from Dillenia turbinata, assembly GCA_037126225.1. NCBI lineage: Eukaryota > Viridiplantae > Streptophyta > Magnoliopsida > Dilleniales > Dilleniaceae > Dillenia > Dillenia turbinata. The sequence goes on from JBAMMX010000024.1 coordinate 1,446,250, forward strand.
TCTCAGGTTCTTTTTAGCTTTGTGGAGTAGTTCTATGTACAAGTCAAGGTGGAATTTCCAAATCTTTTTTTTTTTTTTTTTTTTTTTTTTTTTTTTTTTTTTTTTGCAAGTAAGTTTTAAGTTTCTCAATATTCTATAATTAATTATAGACTAATCCATACAAAGACTTTGATTTTTGTTAGTAGAAACAAATCAATGGACAAAAACTTCATAGGAGCTAGCTCCTAGATTGGAGGATTTATCTGTCATGAAGGATCAGCTCCAACAGAGTTATTGCCATACAGTATGTGTTATAATAGAGATGAGCAGAAAAGTGTTCTTATAATCCATCTCCTTAACTTTCGGTTGGTAAGGAGCGTAAAGGGGAGCAACCCTGTTGGCCCTCTTAGAATATTTTTTGGAAGATGTAAATTCTTTGGCTTGCGGGTGAAACAAGTCTACATCTTTTTCTCTAAAAGATCTCTCCTAAAGAGTGTTACACTATCCTAAAATCTCATATATTCTCTCCCTTGTAAATGAGTGTTGCCCCCTTGGAATCAAGGTAAAAAAAAAAAGCATGTATAATCATAATAAAACAACAAAATGAGCAAGATTGAGCATCTTATGGTGCAAAATTTCAGAGTGCAACAAATATGAAATGATAACTTTAACAAAATATACCTAATAAAACAACAAAATGAGCAAGATTAAGCATCTTATGGTGCCAAATGTCAAAGAATAACAAATATGAAACAATAGGTTTATGCAAGATATACCTGGATGTTATCGCCACGTGGATGCTTCCTAGCTCCTTTCTCAGGAACATTTACTATCTAGAAAACAATAAATTTTAGTCTCAGAAACCGATCGAAGAGGAGGATAGGCTTTCTAATGGCACATTTGAGCAGTTTGAAGTACAAGACATACAAGTAAAACCAATTGAAGCAAGGAATTGTGTAGCCATCACTCCCCCTCCCCAAGAAAGGTTGGATTAACGGATTCCAAGCCCTTCTCCACACAACTGTTTCAGCCTTAGGTTAGTCTTCAAACTGTAAAAACATATTATGGTTCATTGAATTTTTTTTTTTTTTTTTTTTTTTTTTTTTTTTTTTTTTTTTTTCCTATAATGTGATAGAAATGCACCAAGAAATTCATTAGGAGCACCAAGGAGTTGCACCATTAAGCACAACGGCAGCTTGTGTTCATCCATATATATATATATATGTTGGACTGTAGAGTTGACTTAAAGGATTTAGTTTTGGACTCCTTGAATTATGGGATTGACATGAGATTACTTTGGGTAGTTTCCTGTTTTGTATGATTTGATTGGATTATTTCCGATTTTTTGTAACCTAGAATTTCCTATTTTTTGTATGATTTGATTAGATAGTTTTCTAATTCTTATAACCTAGAATAATCTATATATTGTTATGTACAATTTCATTCAATTAATGAGAAATAGAGAGATTATTCATCCCTATTTTGCGTCAATATATAAGACATTATGACAAATCATTCTAAGAATGAAAAATCAACGAGCCCTTTATAACTCTATCCACGCCATTTCTTGTCCTATGATTTCCAAAATTTTGTTATGTGTGCTAGTCATGCATCTTGCATCCTTGATGCAGGGGAAGGATTTAGGACAATTAAATCTCAATAATTAGGACTAGAATATGGTGATTGTGGTTGAAATAATAACAAGGTTTAAAGAAAACCAAATAAAATTCTTTATTGAGAGAAAAGCAATCATCGTTAAGTGACTACTATTATCATATTTATACCAGTTAGGACAAATCTTAATTCTAGACCAAGACTTTCAAATTAATTCAAACCTCCTAACCAAATAAATAGAACAGAAACATAACTAAATAAAATAGAAAATTCCCAATAGAAACCTAAATAAAGAAGGAAAACTAATAGGAAACTGAAAAAAATAGAAACTTTCTAATTTCTTGAATTTTCCTGCATCAATCTTATTCATGCTTCATAGGTTTTCTCAAGTAAGCTGTCATCAAAGCCTATTTTACATTTATAAAGAATTTAGAAAAATGTACACTGTATGTATCATAAGAAACAGCAAAATGTCCACTATGAAAACATCTGAACCCATTTAGGCCTTTGCTTTCTACAGTGTCCTTGAAAACTAATCAAAACTGTAGTTTTCAACAGCTAACTTTCTCCAAGCATGATCCTTCTCTTCATTTAATCTTCAAATGGTACTAATAAAGCTCAACCAACGGATGAAACTTTAGACTGCAGCAACCATAACATGTCATATCATACTATGAATAATCAAGCCAAGCTCCAAGCTGGAACCTAGTAGCTCACTTAACCATTTTAAATATAAAAAGAAGAAATTCTTAAAGAGGAAAAAGGATTACATAAAAGAGAATAAAGCATCCTCAACCGGATGAGCAAGAAAAGCAAAGCTTCACCCCTTCCAGCCTCTGCTGCCATATACTACATTAAGGGCAATATACATATGCATACAACATAGGAAGGAATCTATGTATATATAGAAGGAATGTATGCATAAATATAATCCCACAACAAAGCATTAGTAAGGAATTAGCGTCTGAAAGTCCAAACAATTGTCTCCAACCAGATACAACATAAAACTAACACCACCACAATTTCAAGAACATGATTTATTTCTACCATCCGGAAAAAAAAAAGAATGAAATTATCTTCTCCCATAACCCATTTATATATGAGATACTTGGATCTTGTAACAAGTAAATCATGAAGTACAACCAAATCAAAATTGAAATTAGATTTAAGTAATAACAAGTAAACTCACAGTTCCTTCCAGCATTTTAAGCAGTGCTTGTTGAACACCCTCTCCTGATACATCCCTCCCAATGTTTAAGCTCTCAGCCTGCATTAACATTTATTGGAAAATCATGACTTGGGAAGGAAGTTGACAAGCATTTTGTTCGAAATTTAAATTACATGCTACCTTCTTAGCTATCTTATCAACTTCATCAATGTACACTATTCCTTGCTGAGCTGCCTCTACATTGAAGTCAGCAACCTGATTAAATTTGAAGCATCGTCATATATAATTTGGTTAAGATATGCAGGATGAAAAGTTAAGCAAAAGCAAGTAGTTGAGATTTAACACATGACATAGTTTGTGAATAGAGTAAAAAGTATGCCTTAGGCAGCTGCGTGTGCATCCATCATTTTAAAACTGGGAAGCCACTACAAGCAAAATAGGCCAAGAAAAAAATAGTTCTACAACTCCAACCCACAAGATATGTTCAAACCCATCAACTGGAATGGGCAATCTCCATCTCATCTAACCATGATTTAACCCAAGAGAAAAATGAATAACTAGGAGAACACTCCTATAGGTTCAATATTGTACTTTCAACAGGGCCTGAAGGCAAAAATAGTAAAGAGGGGAATGAAAACCACTCAAATGGTGTACCATAAAAGCTAGATGCATCTTGCTCAACTTCAATGCATGCACACTAGTTTGACGCCAATTCCCGAGGATGAAAAAGGCAAAAATCAGAGTTCAAGAATGAGGATTTTTGAGGTGAAGGCCTGTACTGCTCCCGCTTTGTAAATAACACAAGGCTGGGGAGAAGGCTTACTAATTGGTTTTTAAAGACCCTGCTTGACCCTTCTAAAATGCTTTCTTTGCTTGAGGAAGAGAGAGAGACAGAGTAATTTCCAAAGATAAAATTGACAGGTGTACAAAGGGAATAAAAATAAACACGGATTAAAAGGCAATGGAGTGAAATAGAGAAAGTGGTAGAGAAAAGTTCCAATTCAAGTTTGAGTATATATATTTTGTGGGGAGGGTGCGCAAAGCTATGTCTTCACTTGATAATAGGAGTATGTGTGAGTGTGGAGAATGTGTACTGAAGAAAAAGGAGCACCAAGGAATCACTCTTACAACAGCCAGGAGAAGGATTTTGACCCGAAACAACCTTCAGAAGCGGGTAATAATCTTAAAAACTTACATGCTTTATATTGTTTCTAGACCATGTGCCTCTTACCATTTCACTGTCCATTAAACCATAAGTTATGAGATCAACCTTTTTTCCTTTGAAAATATATATATAGCAAGCTTTTAGGTTCAGAGCTGTCGTTTTTAATTTATAACTACTATTAAAGGAACCCTCTGTGAACTTCGATTTGATGCCGCTAGAGATTTTGAATAATTGCCCCCCCCCCCAAAGTTTTGTTTTGAATTTACATAAGACTTCCATGTAAAGGATGGAATTGAGAATATATGAAGATTTTAAGTAACTTACATGTGCCAACATATTTATATAACCACTCAGATCACCTGATCTCATTTTTTTCCTCCACGCTCAGTGTGTGGGACAAATTCATGCTGTGTACAAATAGGAAGTCTATATCTTTAGTCCCTTAAGCTATTTTTAGTAAGTGAAGAGGGAGTAATGGGATTCGAAGTGAATGGGGATGCCAATCTTAACTTTACTGAATCTATGCTTGCAATTCTAAACTTTTGGTTCTCATCTTTTTTTTTTTTTGGTTGATGATCTTAATGCAGCTATTTTCGCTCATTCACTTCCCAATGGTGAGCTCATCCAGGTTGGATCAACCTCAATGCCATCTATATAAAATTATTTTCTAACGTGAAAGACATTCCAGAACTTGGATTAGACAATGGATAATTAAGTATCGTATATCTGCAAACAGGAAGCACAGGAGAAAGAAAACAAAATAGAACTTTCTTTTCTCTCTTCTGTACTTTCTGAAAAAATAATCTGATAGCAAGTATTTGCAGACCAGAACATACAAGAGAGAGGAAAAAGAAAGTTCTATTTTGCTGACCAACTCTAAGACCATGTTGGCGAAGGTACTGTTAACAAAACTACTGTCTTTAAATGGAAGCACAATTATTTAGGAAGTCCATTAGTCTCTGCAAATATACAGAAAGCAATATGAACCATACCGTAAGTAGTTTATGCAATATCGATTCCACGTCTTCTCCAACATAACCTGCCTGGATGGAGTGAGAGAGGAAGGGGGAGAGAGACCTTCAATCAGTTAATTATGCAATGGACTAGTATCACAAAAACTATTAATAAGCAACAGAAAGCAGTCCTTTCCAATTTAAGAAACAAGAGTTCAAACTAATATGAGATACGTAGCACAAAAGATAAATACATGAGGCTAATTTGCATTAAACTACTAAAATCACAAAATTAACATTGAGCAATATAATGTCCCTACTAGCTACAATAACAAACAGTCTAGCTACAAAGTACGATAAGCCCAACCCAAGAATTTCATAATAAAGACCACAAGCAAGCTCTGGCAATGAGGTAGACTAAAGCTTAATAGCCAGTAGTAGGGAAATGTAGATTTACATGTTGCATAAATTTCCAAAACAAGTCCTAAAGCAATTTCTAGATCCCGAAAAAGAATTTAAAGGATTAAAGTTGCCTTTCAACTCTTGAGACATGAGATGAATCACAGGTAGTCAGCCAGTTGCAAGGGCAGTCAAATCAAAGGCTGAAGTCAATCAAGCCAAGTTGAATCTTGATCGATTGATCAAGCTTGAAACTCCTTTCAAGCCTCAGCTAAAATTACAGATATCCAGAAACGGAATCAACATGAATGAGCTATGGAACAAATAAACATTCAACTTTCACCCAGTATTACAAAGGAAGCCAAGTGCCATCCATTCTTATCTCACTTTATTTTAACAAAGGTCACTTTTCATCATAATCTATATATAATATAGGTTTCCTTTCGTAACCATCCAGTCCGGTGGCCCTTGATCGGTAGATGATGTCAGTTTCCATTGAAAACCTAGAAGAAGCCCATGAATATTATTTATTTATTTATTTTGCTATTTTTGACCGATAAATCTTACATTTCATTAGATAAATCATGATCTTGTTGCTTTTTCTCAGTCTGTAGTAATGACGATTGATTTGACCACTTCTAATGGTCTCTGTCATTTGCATATGTTTTTGTTAGCATTCTAAATGTTGAAAAACATCCACTTCTACAGTCGGTCTATCTTAGTTGAATATTTACCTTACTATATTTTCAACTGAAACAAGTCAAAGGAAAACAGCAGTAATATTTTCAACCAACACAAATATCAATGTACATAGATCAATGTCCCAATTGAACCAACTTAAAAAATCACATGTCAGAATAAACAAGATTCTGTAAGAGTCTCTCTGACAATGTGATTGGGTTCAATGTAGAACCATTTCATGTGCAGTGAATGTCACTCCACAGATTTGGAGTGTCTGCAGTAAATTGGAGAAGAAGTTTATTGCTTAGAGGATTATATGCTGAGAAAAGGACACCAGGGGTGTACTATTTGATAGAGCGACAAGATTAGCAAGTACTAATGGGAGTGGTTAAGCATTCTGTGGTACTAGATGAGTGTATACTTTCCCGACAATCCTTCTCCTGTGTGGAATAACTCTAATCTTGTACAGCTTGAGCATACAATGCAAGCATACCTCATCCTTTTTGGTCTCTTATACTAATTTGTTTCCATCAGCAGAAAATAAATATAGATTTTGTTTGATAGAAGGGAAATTAAATTTATGTATAACAAATGCTGGGAATAAATGGTTAAAGAAGATAGTCCGCCTGCCCATATCGTCTACCATGAAAAGTGTGAGATGTTCAAGCGATAAACTTGCCTGTGTCAAAGTTGTTGCATCGGCAATGACAAATGGCACGTTAACAAAGCGGGCAAGTGTTTTTGCAAGCAGTGTCTTTCCTGTCCTTACAACCAATGTTAAAATACTAGGGTCATGTTACAAATGAAGCAGAAAGGTTCACAAACTAACAATTTAAGCTTAAAAAAAAAGGATGTAACTTGCAACAAACACAGCTCACACTACATATATTGTGGAGGCCAAAGAATAAACTTCATACCAGAGCCAGTTGGACCCATCAATAGCACATTGCTCTTCTCCAGTTCAACAGACTCACCATCTTCATTGCCTACCTCAGCATAACCAGCTTCCAAATCTGACCTATTTTTTAAACCAGTAAATTAGTCAAAAGATCTGTATGCAATTTACCATAGCTTAATTTGAAAGAATCTGCGAAAAAACTCATTACCAAGTGGTCCCCGAGTTTAAAATGTCTTTTGGGCTCAAATTCTAGAAACAATATAAAGAAAATAAAAAACATATAATAAACTATAAAATAGAATATCCCCAAAAATTCATTACAAACTAACCCCTTTTGCAAGGATGCATGATGTATTCTCTTGTAGTGATTGTAAACAGCTACGGAAAGCACCTGCAATGAGATATTAACCATTTACTAAAAACGCTTAATATTGAGGAAAAAAAGGATAATAAGGGTGCTAAAAGGGAAATTTCAGATGTTGCCTATGCAAAATTTTGGTGCTAAATGAACTTTCTGTCACAAAATATGAAAGAATAATTTCTCTGCATTTCTTCTTAATTAAATGAAATTATACATGACAATTTATAGACTAATCTGGGTTACAAGAATTAGAAATTATCTAGTCAAATCATAAAAATAGGAAATTATTATAAATTACAAAAAATAGGAAACAATCTAATCGAATCACACAAAACACGAAATTCCCCAAAGTCAATCCTATATCAATCCCATAATTCAAGAAGTCAACTCTATGTTAATCGCATAATTCAATCTCATAACCCGAGCAGTCCAAAAATAAAACTTTCTAAAAACTCTTCAATCCAACATTTCCCCTCAAGTGGAGAGTGAATGTTTTCCATTCCTAGCTTGTTAGTTAAGTCTTCAAAACCATTCATTTGGTGCCTTCAAGCGTTGGATCGAAAATCAAGCATTCCACTTTTAATATTGAACGTTGCATAGAGTTCCATAGTCACGACATAATCACTGATTCCTCTTCATCCCAAGCTTTAAAGCCGGATCATTTTCTTTTGGGGGCAGGTCTAGTCAGGTGGCTGATCTTCCCATGCCCACGGAGTTGTGAGGCCTCGATTGGGAAGCAGAATGTGAGTCCGCAATGCTTGATTTTTTTCATGCATCTGATATTTTGTTGAAAATAGACAACCATAGCTACTACAAACAAAACTAAATAAAGGGAATTATGTGGCAGTAATTTTTTTTTTTTTTTTTTTTTTTTTTTTAGTGATGAAGGCCAAATAAAGATCAGGGTTAAGAGCGACTGAGGTCGAAAGGAATAGAACAAAAAATGAGGGTTAATGGCTATGAAGGCCAAAATAAAGATTAGGGTTGAGGTCGATTAAGAACAAAAGAACACAAACAAATTAGGGTTGATGGCGATTAAGGCCAAGAAACCAATAGGGGAATGAAGGCCAAAAAAATGGAGATGGCAATGAAGGCTGATTAAAAAAAAAAAAAAATTGAAGATGACAATGAAGGCCAATAAAAAATAGAGATGGCAATGAAGGCCAAAAATTAGAGATCGCAATAAAGATGATAAAAAAATGGAGGTGACAATAAAGATCGTAAAAAATTGGAGATGGCAATGAAAGCTGATAAAAAATTGGAGATGGTAATGAAGGCCAATAAAGAATTGAAAATGACAATGAAGGGCAAAAAAAATGGAGATAACAATGAAGATCGAAAAAAAAAAAAAATTGGAGATGGATTGCTCCTAAGTTTCTTAGATGATTCAAGGTAGTAAAGACCGCTCCTTTCCTTAGCAAGTCCAATCCTCCTCCCCCAGCACTGGTCCTGAAAAAGCCAACGAACATGCTCCAGAAGGCTTCTCAAGAGACCAAGATGGTGTCGGAAAAGGCGATACAGATGATGGGGTTGGAGCCTTGGCCAGGGACCTAGATGGTGTTGGAGCCAAAACAGGGGATGTTGTCGGAGAATGACTTACGGGCGTAGGTGCCGGCGAAGATGGAGAAGGTTTCAGAGATACAAAGGGAGGTTGCGGTTTGAAATGTGCAGAAGAGAGAACAAAAACGATCAATTTCTGACCTTTATAACAGCATTCTTTGTTTCCACTGATGAAGTAGAAAGGACCAGAGCAATCTAATGTGAATACAGAGTCTCCACCTTCCAACTTCAAGATTGGGTTTTGGGTGTTGCATTTGTCGTAGTCATCTTTATTCACAACCAAAACTAAGTCTGTTCCATTCTTGTACTTGAAAAAGAGGACATCATTAATCAGAAACCGATTTCTTCCAGCCCAGACAAATATAGTCAAAATCAAAAGGAAGAGGGAGAGAGAATTCCAAAATGCCATAATCGAGTTTTAGAAAGAAGAACTGTAAAACAAAACAGATAAGAAATCAAGTTGAGAATGACGATGGCAGAGAGTGGATCTAGGGTTCTGATACTGAAGTTGAACTTTTTTTTTTTGGGGAGCACATTTGGGATCCAAACACACAGAGAGGAGGATCCAAAAGAAATCAAGTAGATTCTACTCTGAAGCGCAGGATCCTCACAAAAGGTAAGTGCAGAGCACACGAGAGTTAGAAAGAATCCTTCGCGGTGGTGGTGCAAAGAAAGGGAGGACAGGTTTTCTAACTGAGCTTTGATACCATGTCACAAAATAAGCAACAACAACAACAACTAGAGCCTTAATCCCAAAATATGAAAGAATAATTTCTCTGCATTTCACCTTAATTGAATGAAATTATACATGACAATTTATAGACTATTCTAAATTACAAGAATTAGAAAATTATTTAGTCAAATCATTAAAATAGAAAACTATTCTAAATTACAAAAAATAGGAAACAGTCCAATCGAATCACACGAAATAAGAAATTGCCCAAAATCAATCCTATATCAACTACAAACCAAGGGAAGGAAAGAAGTAGTCTGCTGGAAGGAGAGACCACCATCCCCGGAGGTACCCTAACTTAAGGGGCGCAGCAAAACCACTCTATATGGCATCAGATAGTGTGTATCATACCTCTTTGGCTATTGGTCATCCTTCCCATCCTAAGGTATCTTCCATTACTACCACAAATGAAAATAAGGAAGTTAGTATTACTAGATCTCATGAGGTTCCTGGAAAATCTAGTACAGATGGATCTACTTCAGCTACTGGTAAAAATGGAAGCCTATCTCTTGATGCTTTAGCAAAAGCTAAAAAAGCTTTACAAATGTGGAAGGAATTGGCAGAGAAGCCGAAGAAAATTCCTTTGTTGAATAAGGGTGCTAGCACAAGTTCAGATGGCAGCCCCTCTGTAGGACCAAAGGAGGGGACAAAACCCCCATCCCTAGGTATCATTAAATTACCTGTGCCTGTTTCATCTGCTGTTAATTTTACTGCTTCTATGCAGGTCGAACCAGGTGCAACTACTATGCCTACTGCAGCCTTTGGGAAGCCGTCTATGGGTGGCATAACTGGTCTAGCTGGTCATAGAAATATTTCCAATATTGAAGCTGTAAAAATGCACAGGAGCTAGCTGCCAAGATGGGATTCCACCAGGATCCTGAATTTGCACCTCTCATAAATATGTTTCCAGGTCAATAAACAACTGACCTAGCAATCCAGTAGAAGCCAGTCAAGAACCCTCTTTTCCTGGATGCTCTTGGCAGGGAAGTAGATAAGCATGGAAATGTCATAGTGCCTATCACTGATACTTTTGTTTTCAATTGCTTGATGGGCAAAGGAAGGACAACCATTCTCAAGGCAGGGTCAACTTCACTTAAAGAACAAGTGGAGGCTCAGCCAAAGGAAGCTGCATATAGAGGAACTTGAAGAAAAGGAGAGAGTGGCGATTGAAAGTGTTGAAGGAATTAAGCCGGACATTGCTGCTGTTGAAGAAGAAATTACAAGATTGAAAGCGGCTGCAGAACAAGAGGCTGCAGCAGGTAGCGGTTGAGCAAGAATTTCCGGGACAGTGGGCAACTTTCTGCCAGGAACTTGAAGAGACTAAGCAGGGTATGTTAAAGTCCAAAGAAGAGGATAAGGGTGTAGGCTTCTTGGGAGTTCTTGAAGACTTGAGAAGGCCCATCCTAAATTCGAGCTTGAGAACAAGCTCTTGGTCCAGGGGGGAGTAATGATATGCAATTAGATATTATTGAAAAAAACTATTCTAAAAAGTGCATATCATTGAAAAAAGATCCTCTAAAAGGATATTTAGAAACTAGTAAAAAGGAAATATTTTAGAAAAATAGTAGTTTTCTTAGTTTAATTAATAGCAATCTTTTTAAAATTAGTAATTATCTTAATTTTTGGAATCCTTCATATTAGAAATGATTTTAAAGATTTGTTTTTATTAAGAATTTTATTTTATTGTAAACCCTAGTTTCCTCTAATTAAAGAAGGTGTGATCAGTAAAGAAGTAAGTCTAATTCTCATAAAGGAAGTGTGATAGGAAACTTGTTAGGGAACAAATTCTCAGCCATCAAATCTAGGGTCTAAGAGTGGGAAAACTCTAGTAAGGGAAGATAGGGATTCCCTGCAAAGTATCCTTTAACTAAATCCTGTACTAAGGGCTCATATTAGTTTCCTTAATAGACAGACAGAACATATGCAAGTCCACCATACAATTTTTAATAATGCAGATTTTTGAATCTAAATAATCATATAATAACTGGAATATGTACAGATTGATATTGATACAAGAAAATGCTAACAGCAGTAGCATAATGGAAACTTAATAAGTATTACATCATTTCAGGGCCATCAGGTAGTGTTTTTCCTTCAGGACTACCACAACTAACATAATTGGCTAAATCATTACATAACAATAAGAAGTTGTTCAACACAATATTTAGCAAACATTTCGCACCACATTGACCCTCAAGCAAAACGAAGGCTGAAGCCTGTGAGAATTTATGATTTCCTACGCAAAGCTTTAATTTCAGAGGTATAAAATAAGGGTTTCTAAACGTTTGAAATGACCAGGGTTGCCAGACCAACATCATAGCGACCCCTTGCCAGACCGAAGCATTTATGTCAAAAGCTAATTTCTCATATTTGAGATGAATTACAAATACCCACACGAATTATCAAAAATGGGTTTGAAGAGCCTCACAAAGATTGAGCTACTCGGAGCAAGAAAGATAAAGGCAAGGATGCAACTTCACAGAAAACAGCTAAATCATTCCCAAAAACCACCGATAGACAGTTGCACATAATTACCTAAATGGCAAATCTCACCCCCTCTCTCTCACTAACATACTCATAATTTATAGGCATCCTCATCCCTTCACATTAGCAAGTTTTCAAACCCTCTAATCATTAGAAGCAACAATAAACACCCATACTTATAAGATTCTCTCTCTCTCTCTCTCTCTGTTTCTCAATAACATATAATTTATAGACATGCTCAATAACTAGTTTGAAACCCTCTAGTCATCAGAAACAACAATTGAACGAAGCGAACATACTATAAAAAAGAAAAAAAAATCAAAGAAATTTTTAATACCTTCTTTGCTCTGTCTTGCCCAATAACATACTTATCCAACCCCTCACATATTTCCTTTGGTGTCGGCAAATCCTTCCCCAAATTCGCTCCTCCCCACTCACTCCTCTCCTCCCTCACTCTGCTCGACACCATCGGCATCTGCGGAGGCGGTGGTGGCGGCGGCGGCGGCGGTACAACAGCACCATCTTCAGACTTGTGCTCCACATACCCCCCATAATTCCTCAACTTCTCCCAAATAGACCCGTTATTCAAACCCTTGATCTCAAAATTGCCACTAAGTTTTTCGGCATCATCATCGTTATCATGTTTTGGGGCATCGTCTTTTGACCTGATCCGGCCGATTTCGATGAAACTGCCCTGCAAAGGGACGAGCTTAAAAGGGCGAAAATAGAAAGCGGACTTGCAATTAGGGCAGAGATTGAGGGCCTGGTAAATACCAGCCTCTGAAGCAGTGATGGAGAGGGGTCTGTTGGAGAAGATGACAGTCATCAGCTTGGAACAGCGGGGGCAGTTGACGGAAGCTCGAATGTGATCGTAGTCGTCTGAGCTTCCTTCCCATTTGTGTCGCTCTTGAAGATGGTGAAGAAGAAGGTGATTGAGAGGTTTAAGAGTTGTGGGTTTTGATTGGAAATGGAAGATCCTTGAAGTTGAGAATGGATTTAATTGTGGCTGCTGTTGGGGTTTTAGAGAGATGGGGATGGCGGAGCCGTGATTGAGATTGTTGGCGGTCGAAGTGGAGGCTGTGGTGGTGATCTGTCTGAGGTTCTTTCTCCATCTCACTATTCCGGACATGGCCGATTTAGTTGCTCATGTGAATCGAGAGAGAGAGAGAGAGAGAGAGAGAGAGAGAGCGCCGCCGAAGATTAGACGAAGAGTACAGGCCCCAGCAGTTCTTGATCAAAGTACAGACAGTGCTTCACCCCGGCCAGCAAATGCAAATGCAAATGCAAACTGAATTGAGTTGGGTCGGAATAGACTAGGGGCCCAACCCAAATAGACAGTGCTTCAGTGAGATGATGCCCAAATCCAGCAGACATATTCCCACCGGGTTCTGGTTCCGGAAGGTCAACTTACCTGTAGAGTCAAAATCGGTTTCAAGAACCACTAAAAGTCCTTTATTATTTTTATTAATTAATTGTGAAAATTATTAATAATATAAATTCATGTAAAGACCACATTTAAATACTAAAATATAATTATACATAAAATTTACAAGTAAAAGAAAAAAAATCCAAATAACTACAATGTTTATAACTCATATCATGGCTGATATAAATTGCTAGGCAATCGAGTTAATGAATAAAAGTATTAGATTATCTAATCAAGTTTTAAATTTGAAAATTAAAAATAAAAAAAATTATGTTTAAAGAGTTTCATTTTAAATCAGATATGATAATATTCAAATCATATTATTTAAAATATGATTCTGAATACTTTATAATCATTAAAAAAAATCATGGCCAACATATATAAAAAAAGTGATGATGAATTAGTTTTTTGTTATTATATCAATTGTTATTCGAAATTATATTTTGATTAATTTGATTCGAGATTTATAATAACCTATTTAAGAGACTACCCTCCTAATATAATCTATTATATATTTAAGTCATCACATTTTAATTAAGTAATTTAATTTTATATTTTATTAGACTACCTAAGGGGCCGTTTGGGATTATTTTAAAAAATCTGCTTATAAGCACTTAGTACTTATAAGCAGCATTTTAACTTGTAATGTAAGGCCATTTTAACTTTTTTAAAAAATAAGTTGTTATCTGTTTGAATAAACATTATTTAAAATTAATTAACTATTTGGTAAAATAACTACTTATGAACTATATAAAATAGATAAAAAGACTATAGTGGGCATAAGATACTTTTACATAACTATAGAATACATATTTTAAAAGTGAACAATATTATAATTTAAATAACAGGAAAAAAAATTAAAACAATTCAATTAAAAACGGATAAATAATGTAAATAATTTTTAAATTTATTTTTACAAATAATATGTAAATTAACATAATGAGATTTTTTAAAATTAATGAAATCCTATTATTATATGAGAATATAAAGTTTGTGGCATAATTATAATTTTTATTAAAATATAAAGGGTAAAAATATAATTTTATTGGTCAAAATAATTTATTTTATTTGTGTTTAAAAGTATCAAAATAAAAAACTGATAAAATCAATTTATTATTTTTTTATTTATAAATATTTTTTATATTTATAAATATTTTTATAAATTTTAATTATCAAATTATATGTTAATTTGATCAATTTATAATTTATAAGTAATTTTAAATACAGTATCTAATTATCGGTGACGATGAATTAGTGGCAGCAGGAAGAGCCCACCTGGGGCGGGGGAATTGCTAGGCCTAGTCATGTCAAAAGGGGACATATGTCCCCTTATCAGAAAGACACATGTCACTACACAATTTCTTTTCTTGTCATATCTCATAAGTATGCTTAGTGGGGCCTCATACCCCACCAAATGTAAAGTGATGGGTCGTCAAACAATCAAAAATAAATAAACATATTTTTACAAAGACGAATTTAAGATAAATAGAGTCGAATCCATAAAAAACAGTAGATTTTACTTCTTTTAAAAAAATAAAATAAAATAAAAATATGGGGGATTGAAAATAATAACTAAATTAATAAAAATAAAGAACTCAAAAAATAAAAATAAAACTAATGGAAAAGAAAATTTTCTAATCAAATGAATTATTTCCATCTTGATTTCATGTGATTGATCATTGATTTACCTAAAGATTTCAATACCCATAAATAAATTGGTTATAGTCATCGACAAACGCTCAACGACCAATCTCTCCTTAATTATTTCCCTAATCGAGAGTCAACCCTAGAGAAACTTTTAGAATTGAAAGTGTCAACAACATTAAGATTTAGAGAGACTCAATTCTAATTAACAAACACACGACGAGTTCATTTAAATTAGATTATTTAATCTCATGACATGCATGTCATTTACCACTTTATTAAAACCAACAAACAATTACGGATTTGTCATTTTGATTAGTTGTAGATTATTCTAGAACTATTAAATATTTGCTACTATTTAATAAACCCTAGAAAATCATGATCCATGAAGTGTAAGAATTAAATAAATATATATGGGATATTGATTTAATAAATCTAATTAAATCTCACAATCATTATTCATCAAGATTTTAATAACCCTTCAACTAAAAAATAAAATTAAAATAAAAACATAAATGAAGAAAACTCATAAATTAAAAATTCATTGCTTGAGAAACAAATGTTGAAACAAAAGTAAAATAATGAGCAACCATTCCTTGTCAAGATGAGCAGCCGCATGAAGCCGAAGACCAAAACAAGTGACGGCAGCCGCAGGAAGAGGAAAAAAAATAAATGCATAAAAAGGGTTTCTTTATTAAAGTGTGTTGCTGGAACAATTACAAGAATGTGACCTTTGCAAGCTACAGGACGTGACAAAAATGGAGGAAAGAGGGTGAAGGGGCGGCTACCCCCTTAGGGTTCTCCTCTCTCGGGCTTATAATCTTTTATATATAGAAGTAGATAACCTAATTTTTAGAGAGAAAACTCTATTAAATTTTAGGTAATTACTAAATAACAAATTATAAGAGTTTAGAATTTCTAAAATTCTTATTCCTAAATATTTAGAAATATCTAAATATTTGTAAATTTTTAATTCTTCCAAATTTGCCCTCATTTTTCCTTCATTTTTCTTCATGATTCCTCAATTATTCCTAAAATATAAAATACCATAAAATACATAATTAGTGTAATATTTATTCAAAAAAAAATAGAATCTAATAAACCATAATTATTACACTAATTTATACCCTCCCCCACACCTAGATAAATGTTTGTCCTCAAGCATTCATAACTTAAATAAAATTAAAACTAGTGAAAACAATCTATTTTTTTTTTCGAACTACTAAGTTAACATATGCCATGAGAGTCAAACTAAAAAAATAATCAAAATAACAAGTACTTCACAGTGTTTCATACGAGAACAACTATTACAAATCCTAACAATTCCCAATGAAATCAAAACAACAAGATTCAATATTCCTCTCTAAGAGTTCACTCAAATTCACTCAAAATGGGGTGAAGAACATATCAATAACACTTAAATCAACACTTTGGAATTGGCATTACCATATACTTGCAAATATATCAAATCTCCACCACTTGATAATTTGAAATTTATGCACCAATTTAAAGGTCTTTCATTTGGTTGTAACGTGGTTAGGGTTAAAGGGTAGGATAAAAAAGGGTATATCAAGGGTTTAAACTATACCAAAGAAAATATGCAACTAACCATACAATTTTTTTCTGCGATAACACGTTGCCCCACACAAATATCTTATCAAAAATACATGATCTTGATACCCACATATGCTCAACATAGCTAACAGTCAATATCTTTCTCCACGGTCCATGACTGAAATGAAATTTTCAGAGATGCAGTATTTTTTTTTCTTTCGCTGCTGTTTTTTTTTTTCCGAAAAGTATCTCAATACAAATAGTGAACAAAATTCAAACTCTTTTTTCCCTTCATAATCATGAATTCCATTATCTCTATCTCTCTATCTCTGATTAAGTACTTTGCTCCGTTCTTGCAAGGCAAGAAGCTACCGCACGGAGGCCGGTTTATTACATTGGTCGAATACTCTATGAGTCCGATATAAATTACCGACCCATCGAGAAGATAGCCTTTGCACTGATTATTAATGCCAAATATCTACGATAGTATTTTCAGGCCCACACCATCATGGCGTTGACCAATAGTTGTTAAAACAAATCCTACAAAAGAGGGACACCTTAAACCGACTCATCAAGTGAAGCATGAACTAAGTGAGTTCAATATCTAATATCAACTGAGACCTACTATTAAGGGTCAAGTCCTTTCCGATTTCATTCTCGAGTGTACATTCCCAGTGACCACTGAGCAGTCCCCCATCGATGACCCTAATGAGTGCCCATTACCTAAATGGACCCTCCATGTGGATGAGTGTTTAATTCATCAGGCAACAGAGTCAGACTCATCCTAGTCGGACTAGATAACTTCAAGGTCGAGTACACCCTTCATTTCGACTTCCGAACAACCAATAACCATTCTAAATATGAAGCCCTCCTAACCGGCTGAGAATCGTTGCATTATTGGGAGCTTAAAACTTATAAATCTTTACCAACAGTTAACTGGTCGTCAAGCAAATCAAGGGGGTCAACTAGACCATAGAACCAACAATAGCAAAGTATCTCCTTAAGATACGTCAAGCCATAGACAGTTTCAACAGAATAGACATACAACAAATCCCTTGGTCCAAAAATGTATGAGCTGACACGCTCTCGAAATTAGCTAGTTCTAATTCAGTAGCAACCAGTTGCACTATCTACATAGAGAACCTGCCATACCCCAGTATTGAAGAACTTGAACCAATGCTATCGATAGAAAGTCTGCCTAGTTGGAAAGATCCCATCGAAACCTATTTGAAATGCGGGCAACTACCGAGTTCTCCCTCTGAAGTCCCCAAGCTAAGGTGTAAGGCCACCCATTATGTCATCATTGATGGTAGCCTTTACAACAAGTCCTATACACACCCATACCTAAAATACTTAACACTCGAACAAGGGGATTACATCTTCCGAGAGATCCATGAATAGGGCTGGGTTTGACCCGAATAAAACCCGTGGCTTGCCCAAACCCATGGTGTTTGGGTCGGGTTAATTCATGTTTTTTGTTATGTTAGATCAGGTTCGGGCTAATAATTAAAAACCCCGAATTAACCCGACCTATCCAAATTAAGCCTAATATATTTATAAATATATTATAATAATAACGATAAAGATGAAATTATAGCAAAAATAGAGTTTTGCAAGCACACATATATATTTCTTTTACAAAAACCCTAATATATTACTCTCTCATCTCTCTACTGTGTCTCTTCCAACTCCAGCTGCCCCTTTTCCAGCCAACAACCATCTCTTTCTAAGAAAATCATTACTGGATCTAACTTGTTGTATGATAAGTGATTTTGTTTATATATATATATTGTTCTTGCCGCTGTGATACTTTAGTGCTACAGGTTTTGCATCTTTCATTTTTGTTCTTATCTATTATAATTTACAAGCTTTTTTTTTGTTCTTGCCATGTTTTCATTTTTTGTTCTTGCCTATTAATCAAAAAATAAAGTTTTTTTTTTTTTAATCTTTCGTTTTTTTGCATCCAAAGATTACAGTGATTGTCATATTTGAACTATATACTTGATTTTTTTCTATGTTGAAAACGTTTATAGAGAAAAAAACCCTCAATTAGAGTAGGGATTCTCTATGTCCAATTCTTTTTTTGAGGGGATTATTTCTTCTTTGCTATTCATATGGTGATGTCTGATTTTAAATACTTAGTTTTGTTTTGTTTTTTTTTTTTAATTTTGGGTTACATAATGTGATATATGTACATAAAATACGAGTTTGATGCTTGAACGTCTATTTCTGAGATGCTATATGACCCCAAAGGTGATAAAGAAGATAAGGAAAAAGGGACTTCTTCACAATACCATTACCTTATAGTGTTGCAGCATGACTAATTATTGTCATATTTTAATTTGCACATACTGTTCATTATGTGCTCATTTTATAGGATGGCTTTTGTTCATTATGTACACATACTGTTCATGACAAAGTGTCATATTTCTCACTACTACTACTAATTTTAATTTAAATATTATACTTGTTATTAGGTCATTATGGAGGAGAGCTCTTTAAATTCCCCTGCTCCTCAGTCTGGCGCTGTGGGTGATAATCCAATCAGTGTTAAACCACCTTTGCCAAAAGAAAAACAAGGTAAAGAAAGTCATTTTACATCTACAGTATGGGAACATTTTACAAAGTTTCCTTTTATTGATAAGTCTGAAATGAAAGCAAGTTATAATTATTGTGGCAATGTGTTTAAGTGTCTTATTGTTAATGGTACTAATAGCTTGCGCAATCATCTCATAAGGAACAAGAAATATCCTCATAATAATAGAGATAAAAAACAGAGGACTTTGGCTTTTCAACCGGCAAGCAAAGAATTCTTTGATGGTAGTAGTGGGAGTGGGAGTCAACTTATAGTTTAGAAATTTGATCAAGAATTATGTAAGAAGGTAATAGTTAAGATGATAATAATTGATGAACTATCTTTCAGAATTGTTGAGCATGAGGGCTTTAGAGATTACTCAAATACATTGCACTCTGGATTTGTTATCCCTACACGAAAAATTATTGCAAAAAATGTTGTTGAGCTTTTTTTTTTTTTTGAAGAAAAGAACAAGCTAAAAAGTTATTTTAAGAAATCAAGACAAAGAGTGTGTCTTACAACTGATGTATGGACGTCTAGACAGAATTTAAGTTATATGTATTTAATTGTTCATTTCATTGATGGTGATTGAAAATTACATAAACGCATATTAAATTTTGTCCCTATTTCTGGCCATGCTGGTAAATCTATTGGTGAAACAATTGAGAACCTTTTGCTTGATTGGGGTATTGATAAAGTGTTGTGTGTGACAGTTGATAATGCTAGCTCTAATAATGTAGGCATGCAATATTTGAAACGAAAAATTAATAATTGGAAAGGGAGTATGTTAAAAGGAGAACATCTTCATATGAGATGTTATGCTCATATACTAAGTTTAATCGTAAAGGAGTTGAAAGATATGGATGATTCAATATTTAGAATTCAGTTTGCTATGAACTATGTGAGATCTTCTCCATCAAGATTGCAAAAGTTAAAAACTTGTATGACTTAAGAGTAAATTGAAAGTAAAAACCTTGTGTGCCTTGATATTTATATTAGGTAGAATTCAACTTATCTTTAAATTTGAAGCTGTATTTGTGAGGTTAGAAGAAAAAGATTTAAAATATAGAAATGAGTTCAATGGAGAATACAATAGGGGTTTGCCAACTGTTGAAGCTTGAGAAAATGCTCATTCTTTACTGCCATTTTTGAGAACTTTTTATGAATCCACTTTACAGATTTCTTCTTCTTTGTATGTGATTTGCAATGATTATTTAAGTATCATTTTTTATATTGGTATGATGATTAAGGAGAAGATGACTTCTAACAACAAAAGCCATGCTGATTTGGCTATTAGAATGAAAATAAAACATGAAAAATATTGGTTAAATGTCAAGAACATTAATCATTTGTTGTTTGTGGCTGTGATTCTTGATCTTCGTTTAAAAAAAGATTATGTTTTAACAGCCATTAGTCATTTGTATGAAGAACCTAGTGCAAAAGTGTTAGAAGAGAGGGTGAATGACACTTTGATGCGTTATTTTGAACATTATGCAAGTGCTCATTGGGTTGTTGAGAATGAAGGATGTACTCCTTGCTTAAGTTCACTTGGAATTGATAATGTGGAAACTGAGAAGTATATTTTGGATCTCTTTTCTAAGATACAAAGTATATTAGAAGAAAAAGAAAAAGTGAAGGAAGGGCAGCAAATAAAATCAGAGGTTGATATTTATTTATTGGAACCAAGGGAGCGTAATGTGTAGAATTTTGACATTTTAAATTGGTGGAAAGTGAATAGCTCCAAGTTTCAAATCCTTGCAACTATGGCTAGAGATGTTTTAGCTATTCTAGTTTTGACTATAACTTCCAAGTTTGCATTCAGCACTGGAGGGAGAATTCTTAATGCTTTTCGTAGTTCATTGACACCAAAAATTGTAGAGACTTTGATTTGTTGTCAAAATTGGTTGAGGTCTACATCGGTTCTTGATATTAAAGAACAATTTGATGAACTTGAGAGCATTGAAGCATGTATGATTTTGTTTCAAAAGCCACATGCTTTTATTTATTTAACAAATTTATTATTTTATAATTTCATTTTCTTTGATTAACTACTGTTGGTTTTTGTAAAACTTAGTCAACTGATGATTAATGAGTCTAACTTGCTTAGCATTGATGATTAAAGGACAGCTTGATTTCCTAAGGTAGGTTTCTTTTTTGTTGATTTTGATTATTTAATTTTTATTAATTAATATTTCATTTTGTAGCTTGAAATGAACAAAACTTTCTTCTCACTATCTAAACAGTGTAAAATCTAAATTTTAAGTTTAATGCTTGATATTATAATCAATTGTTTTTCCCAAATGATAGGTTTGAGGAGAAACTTTTAGTGGCATTCAGAAAGTGTGAAGCAGTCATTATCAAGAGAAGACAATGATGGAAATAGGACGAAATTGGGAAGAAAAATCATATATAATGGCTTGAAGAATTTTGTTCAAGTTTTATTCTCAAAAGTCTTCAAGTTTTATTTTCAAATGTACTAAATGTGATTTTTTTTTGTTTGTTCTGTTAGTGTATTGTTTACTATTATTATTTTTTTGTTATATTTCATATTTAAGTTTGATACTAAATGTTTTGTTAGTGTACTATAATTTCTAGAAAGTGTGCTGTGATGAAGTTATATTTTCAAGTTTCGTATTCAAGTTGCTTGATATTATATTATGTGTTTATTATGTCATATTCAATTTTTTTTTTTGTTTGATATGTCGTTATATTTTTTTGTTTGTTATAGAGAATTTTATTTAAAAAAAAAAATTCGGGTTCGGGTATCCCCTCGAATTTAAGTAATTTGCTTGAGTTTAGATTTGGGTTCGGGGCAAAAAAAAAAAAAACCCGAACATCTCGGGTTCGAGTTAAAATAAATATTCGGGTTCAGGTACCCGACCCAGACACAACCTTATCCATGAAGGGATATGCGGAAACCATTTGGGTGTCCAAAATCTGACAAACAAAGTCCTTCAACAAGACTATTATTGGCTGACCACGAAGGCAGACGCGGATAGTTATGTCAAGAGATGCAGCAAGTGTGAATGCTTCTCATCGATATCACACCAACCGTCCACTGAGCTCCAACCAATAGCTAGTCCATGGCCATTCATCCAGTGGGGAATGGACATTCTAGGGTTATTCCCACCAGCAACCGGACAACAAAAGTTCTTGGTCATAGCCATCGATTACTTTACCAAGTGAGTAGAAGCTGAACCGCTAGCCCAAATCATTACTGACAACAACACTTCATGTGGGCATCCATCATCACCAAATTCGACATATCCCGCGTTCTGATCACGGACAATGGCAAGTAATTCGATAACAAGAGCATTCGTGATTTCTATGATAGGCTGGAGATCCAGCATCGCTTCACCTCTGTTGCCTATCCACAAGCCAACGGTCTCACAGAGGTAACCAACCAAACAATCCTTCAAGGGCTAAAGGCCACACTAGATGAAATTAAGAGTCATTGGGTAGACAAGATCTATAATATTTTCTAGGCTTATTGCTTGACACCTCGAAGAGCCACAGGAAAATACCATTCAGCCTCACATATGGTTGCGAAGCATTTATTCCCATAGAAATTGGAATTCACTCATTGAGGGTGGATCAATATGCAGAAGGGAAGAACGAATCCACATTATGCGAGAAACTAGACTTACTCCTCGAGCTAAGGGAAACTACATTCATCCAAATAACTACCCACCAATAGTAGACGGCGAGATATTACAACAAATGGGTCAGGGCCAAGACATTCAAACAAGGTGACTTGATACTCAGGAAAGTGGAGGTCATTGGCTAGCCTCAACCGAGGGGCAAGCTTGCACCCAGTTTGGAAGGTCCGTATAGGATACGATCGGAAGTTCGCCCAGCCACTTATTGCCTCGATCACTTAGACGGATCGATCGTATCTAGAACATAGAAGTTAGAGAACCTATGCATCTATTACTAGTAAGGGTCAGTACCTGACCAAATGAACGTCTTCGATCCTATATGAAATCCAACGATCAGGTAAAACCCCAGCAATTCCATACCTTACTAACTGATTAATGTGCTCTTGTGTCTTCTAGGATATCCTATCGTTGGGATTTATCTCCCCAAAGGACCTATGTCACCCTATCCTATCAAAGGAATTTATCTCCCTGAACGGACCTATGTCGCCATGTTCTATCGAAGGGATCTCTCTCACCTTATTTTGTCGTCGGGATTTATATCTCCAAACGGGCCAATGCCACGTAGTCCTATCGAACTAATTTACTCTTTTAGCCACAGAGCACAAAATCGAAGGGATAACATCATCCCATGTCTTGAAGGAGGGAGGCCGACCGTTCATGGAATCTATCACCGATCAGATCCCACCGATCGTTTTGGTCACTCAGTGGATTAGTATTGCTCATACATAATGATAAGACGAAAACGGCAAGATGATTATTAAAAAGCAAAGATCGACTAGTGAGTACCTAAAACTCTTATGTTATTTTCAAATGTCAAGTACATATCACAGTACACAAACGGATACAAGAAATCATACAAGTCTCTGAGATGGGCAGAATTACAATAAAAGCACTACATAGAGAGTCTGTATTGGAAAGCCAAGTTGAAGCAAAACACAGAACTTCACAACCCATCGGCGTTGCGTAGCGAAGACAAGAAGACTGCCGAAACACCCCAAGATTATGAAGTTAACTACAACCCTTCCCAACAAAAGCTAGGAAGGACTTCATAGAAGAACTGAAAGAGACACGGAAGAAACTGTGAGGATGCATTACCTTCGACCATCTTCCGGAAATTTTCCCAACCCGAGCAGATATCTCAAACCACCTGTTACACCTGGGGGTCAAGCAACAGTTTCGATCCTGAGAAGAGAGCTCATGCTAAAGAGCATCTCATCCTCCTTAAGGTTAAAATCCTCGATGAATGCCCTGATGGGTTCTACCGTAGTGTTCAAAAAATAGACGACATGACGGGACCTCACATCAATTATTCTAACTTTAACGAAACCTCGCATCAGTAAAAATACTCTATACCACTGGATCTTGTGGTACAAAACCCATTGCTAGGCAATCTCACAGGAGAACGACTTTCAGAAAAAGGAACTTACTAGATTGAAGGTACACAAAATCGCTCTGAGGCAACATCGGGTTACACAACCTCTATTCATAGTCGAGGAGACGAGATTTTCGTGACCTTGGGTAGGCGAAACAGTCCATTGAGAAACTCGCGCAATGAATGAAGAAGTTTAACATTTTCAACTTCCCACTTGGCATTAAATCCAGAGGCATTTATTAAAGAGTTAAATGCATTTACACCCTCACGATCTTTCAAATAACCCCCTTTGGTTTACTCCTTACACCTCTCCTTTGAAGTGACATAAGGAGTACGAGGCAAGTGATGATACCCAATTCAACCTACATTGGGCCCCAAAAGATAACAAGGCCCATGGTGCATTGAGAGACCAATCAAGCCCATGGTCCATTGGCGCAACAACGATCAGTGTGTGACAATTACCCACCTTCCCAATGAACATATGCTCAATATTCCCTCTGATCAGCACTCAATGATCGATCAATACTGTGCCCGCTTTTCTTGAATCTCAGAGACAATCCTATAAAAATAGAAAGGGAATATATAGCCCCAGCTGACAAGGAAAAGAATCCCTATGACGATTCAAACTTTCCATATCGATAAGGTTTGATAATTTTTGTATATCTTATAACATGACACCCCGAAATCTCAATACATCTTCAGAAGGAAATTAGGGTTTTATCACCCTGCTGTCATACGACTCTTATGCCCGAATGATATATAAGTTCTCATATGCCTATCGCCTAGGTAAGTTCTCTTTGTTTACATAAGGGCACATGACTCACATCAAGTTCTCTCACTTTTAATCTGTTCTATCCTCTCGAAACATGTTCTCTAACTTGAGTGTCGGAATCTCTCCTGCTGAAGTACCCTTCGGCCGTTTTTCGCATGTTTCATTGAACGTAATTTCAAGACAAATGAGTCATCCTATTTGAGTTAGTAGAGCCATCATCTGTGGAGTCAAATCCACCTCCATCATGAAGAACATACGACAAACCAAATCTGCCTACTATTCCTACCTTTTTAGAATAAGAAAATGTAAATCACAATATGAGATCAACCAAACTATCAATAAAGTCATGACAAGATGTGTTCTAAACCATGATCAGGAATCATGACCTTGACTTCATTGCTTCACATTGTTGTTCTACTCTTTTTTACCTCAAGTGCATCCAATTTTCCTACATATCATTTTCTCAAGCTCATCAGAATGGTCCTGCCCAAGCTCTCCCTTAGGAGAAGTGGCCTCTACCTCCGTAGGTGCAAGTGCCCTCAAATTATCGATATTCCAAGGAAACCATATCCACAAAAATATTCATTTGAATATCTCAACAACAAAATCAGCCTTATAGATATATACATATATATATATATATATATATATATATATATATGCTAAATTGTGATTGTCTTCCGGCTTTAAACCAATCATTCTAATTTCTTAGGATTATCGAACCTGAAAAGTGGATGTCATTACAGAAGTAGGTTCTTGATATAATGACGTCCCGCTAGAACCTACTTCTATAATGACATCTCGCTTTCCAGGTTCGATAATCCTAAGAAATTAGAATGATAGGTCTAGAATTGGAAGGTAATCGCATTTTAATATTGATAATTCATAATTTTTATCTGTCATACCCAATTTTTATCGTTAATAACCAAAACAAATAATAATTAAATTATACCATAGAGATAAAAAAGAGAGTCTTACGACTACAAGCCCTTCCAAATAGAATATAACTCTTAGATTTCAAATCTTTCTCTTCTTCTTTTTCTTCCTTTTCTTGTTCCTGGAGAACGAAAGCAACACCATTGCTAGAAAATGCGGCCGGAGCAAGAGGGGAGCAATTGTATGAGAATAAGTGTTGATTAGGCTCGTATTTATAATAAGGTTTCAATATATTTTAATTAAATTTATCTCACCAACTTCTATAATTTTTAATGGTAAAGATAAATCCAGTGGTAATACACAGAAAAACTAAAATGGAAGGTTGATAGGATAAATTTGAGTATGGTCATATTTAGAATAAGGTTCCACCATCTTATGCTCGAATTTAATTAAATTGGATGGTTCCAATTTCATCCCACCAACTCCCAAATAATATTCAATGGTAAAAGATTAAATCCAGTGTTAATATATATATTTCATGTAAGAGAATTTTAAATAAGGCGAGAGTTAATATCAGTTGAATTATAGTTCATTGATTCTAGTGTTAATATTAAGGAGATGTGTAAAAGATGAGATATAGAGTTCAAAGAAAATTGAGGATGCTAATATTGATAATAAGATTTCACTATCTCTATATTGTATTTAGTTAAATCGATGATCTCAATTTTATCACACCGACTCCGAATAATATTCAAGGATAAAAATTAAATGATATTAACATGATACATAAAAGGTGAACTGCGAATGCAAAACGATGTAAAATCCACTAGGCACAGGAGTTGCAAGCCAACCATATAAGCATGACTATGAAAGTCCTTGATAAGATTAATCCAACTGAGCATAGGTTAGGGCCCAGTAGCTTAAACTAGGCCGAACATTTGGGTTGAGGGTTGGCCCTACAACCCATAAGATGATGACCAATACATGAAAATGTATGCGGAATCAACCAGCTATTCTTTAAGAATTAATAAGCATGTACTTTACTGACAGTTTAAGTGGTAAAATCCCTTTATTTTTATTCTCTTTTATATGATTCAATTTCATTTAATTATACCCTCTTATATTAAAAAAAAAAAAGAATTAATAAGCATGAACAAAAAATTGAAGAATAAGATCTCCAAAAGAACAGTCTAGTGACAATAATCCCCTTTTTCGATCCTGTGATTCAGGATTCAATTTCTATTATAATAAAAAAAAAATTGAAAAACAAGCTACAAACCGGAAATTCTTTTTGGAGGAACCTTCCTTTGCCTTTCTACCTCTTTCCTAACATGTCTTACTTTTTTTTTTTTTTTAATAATTGATGATCAGTATTCGAAAATCTGATTAATTTGATTCAAATAATTTTAAAACTCAATTTAAGGGTTGTTTCTTCTAGCGCCTGTTTCTCCATTTACAAAACTTAAATTCAAAATTTTAATTAAAAAAATTTAGTATTCTATCGTCAGAGTCAAATACATTGGTTTAACATACCTTACTTTGTCTACCTTAGACCATGGCCATAGTCTTTCCAACCCATATGTCTGAAGTGATGTCTAGATTCTCTCAATCAATCTCCCGTATTGCTCTTTTAAAACCCAACTTTAGCAGCTTCCTTGAATTCCTTCTCGGTGGGCTTTGATTCTTCTGCTCCCTTTTTCCTTCCCATAGAACATATATTTTTTTAATACTATATTTAATTTAATTCTTCACTTCTCCTATTCGGATATCCTTGACTATATCATTTCATTGAATCACTATATCACTTACATCTATTATAAGAAGCTTATATAAGGGTTGGTTTGGTTAGGGTGAAAAGTGGAAGGAAAAGGGGATGAAAAGTAAAAGTTGAAGGAAATGAGAGATTTCACTTGTTTGGTGAGAAAGTAAAAGTGAGGTATAATCTATTTTTCTTCTCTTAAAAAATCATTTCTGTTCTAAAATGGACGGAAATGGAAGGAAATGAAAATTTTAGACAATTTTGTCCTTGTTCCTTTTTAATATTTACAAAATTATCTATTATTTTTTACTATTACAATTTTATTTAATATAAAGTAATAAAATTTAATTTATTTTATCAATTTTATTAGAAAAATTATTTTTTCTAATTTTACTTTTTTTTTACTCTTTTTATTTTTTTAACATTAATATTCTAATTTTATTTAATATAGAATAAGAATAAAAATAATTTATAAAAAATAAGAAAAATATATTAAACAACTATTTTTAGAAAAAATTATATTTGTAGAAAAATATTTTAAATAAAAAAATAAAAAAATCATATAGTAATAAATATTAAAAATATTATTTTACAAGTGTAGCATAGTAAATTAGTTATTATTTTCGTTGTACATGATTTGATGAAACATAAACCTGGTGAAGCAAGATTCAAGCTGTTTAGTCCTTGCTTCAAATTGGTAATTGACACTGTGTTAATAAGACTATGCTAGTAAACATTATGTAATGCGAGAGAGATAGAAGAACAGTAACAGGGTTTGAAATGAGAACTCTAAAACTCTCAAAAACAAAACACCTCAGTAGCAGCAAACTCATGAAAAGTGTTACCGCATTATGTTGACAAGTCAGAAAAATGGAAGCAAGAAGAGATTATGAGACTTCAATTAAGATACAAACATCAGATGCTTTTCTTCAGGTTTCTCTGAAGCTGATGTTGATGCAAAAAGTTGAACAAGGGAAGAAATTTTAATCGCAGAAGTATGCCTATCTGACAGGTCATGGATGGAAACTCTGAAGACTGACAAGGTATTCCTCCGTTGCCCGGCCTCCTGCAGGAACAAGAATTCCTGCAATTGCTTATTCGAGAGAGACAGACAAGACAGACAGAGATGCAGAAAGAAAGGTATTTAGTATAAAAAAAGCAGGTCACAGAGGATATATTCATCTCATTTAAAACAGAAAACACTAATGAAAATCACAAATTTGTTATTGCATGTTGTGGTCGTTAAAGCATCACTTTGTTCCTTGTTCAAAACCTGATCAAGAGACTGCTAAACAACTATCCAAGTGGCATGTTGGACATGAAGTACCAAAGATAATGTTCAAAATTGGTTGTCTCAAAGTCCTGAGCTAGAATTCTCTACTAACAAGGTGAGAGAACAAGGTAATGAATTGAAAATATTCTAGGCAACAAAATTCAGATGACATTCGCAGTCAAAGAATTAGTGGTCAGCCTTGTTTCTGACTGCACTATCAACTGTCCAGTAATTTCTACTCAAAGGTAGAAAGGCCGCTCATTCCAATTCATAAAAAAAGTGTCAGGTTCAAGTTCTTAAAGACAATATGGGCTGCAGGTTTGTCATTTGCCGTACCATTGAGATTAGCTTAACATTAGGAAAGGATAAGGATGAGGATCAGAGGATACAATTCTAATCGATGCTCTTATGGTTGATATTCATCACTTTCCGCTCATCACCCCCCTGGCGGGTGCATGTGAACGAGTAAGATGAAACTCATATAAATCTAAGAGAAAGAAGCATTCATGCCCTCACTTGGAAACAACATTCATCAATAGTGAAAGACTTCTCCAAGATACATGCAGACAAACAGCTAGTGATGGAAAGTGATAGAAAGATTAGGCCAAGTATCAAAAAGCACCAGCAAATGCCAAGAAGGAAGGTTTGGCAGACACAAGTCAATGTTGTTCAAAAGAAACAACTTCCAATATTATATCAAGGAGGTTCAGAATCTACACGTATTAACTAAGATATAGAGTATTCATGCAGCTACTTGGTGTATTTACTGAGAAATAATAATGCAAACATTTATATGTGCATTGACAAAGCAACCGTAAAAGATTGACGATTTATGTTGAGTATTAATAGATAGGTGGCTAGAAAATTTCTCAAAATGCACGGAAACACCTACATTGCATATTAACCATTAGCTCCAGCCAAGTCCTGCAAAACATGGACGAAGGGGGGATTAATTCAGTCCGTATGCTCGAAGATGATAAATCCAATATCAATTTGGATAAGATTTAATAGGGCCAGAGTGTTATTGTCTGTCAAAACTTCGTTTTAACATCCCTTTCATCCCAAATTAAAAGGTCAAAACATCTACCTATATATTTTGCAGATTAAAACAAGAAATAATTCTACTTATATATATAATCAATTAATTTTTTTTTTTTGTTTTACTTTAATTTTCTCCTCTTTCTCACTCTCCATCTCTCTTCCTAATCAACCCTTGCTTCTCTCTCTCCTTCATCAAACACTAACCCCAGTTGCATCGCTGTTCACACTAATCCTAACCATCGTAGTCTTCTCAACTGACTGCAGGCTCCAACTATAACCGAAAGGCATGATACACTAATCACGACCGTGTAGTCCCCATCATTAACTGCATACCTAGTGTTTGATTGAAAGTCACCAAAATCATGCCCTCTATCACCATCATGAAATGGTTATTCTCGATCTCACACTTAGTTATTAAATAATATTTTCCCATGTTTACCACTTTCAATTTTCATTATCCCTTCGTCTTATCATTTTTATCCTTTGAACTTCTATTTTATGTTCACTTTAGTCTTTCTTGTGCTGGCCCGACCATGGAATTTTTTTTGGATGATTATTAACCTAATATGTAGTTCTTTCTTGTTTACATGATTAACAGGAGAACCATCTCAAGATTTGAATGCCTAAGACAATTCAGAGGGAGATCTTCAGAGAGAAATTATGATGCCCACATTTCAAATAAGTTCAAGAATTTTAGTATTTGATAGAGCACAAAAGCTTCACATGTAACTCAGGCACATTGCTATAGCCCCAAATCCAATCATTCTAGTTGAGCAAATTATAGTTCCTGAATGGATATGGAGTTTTCTGCGTGCAGACCTCCGGTATACACAGTTAAACTGCTATAAAAAAGGTACAATCCCCAAGAATTGTAAATCTTCACCATTTGAAAGAGCGCATTGCGTGTCTAATCTACTCCGAGCACATTGACTTCTCCAACAATTCTTGCAGCTCCCCACTCTTATAAGCCTCTGCAGAAAAATTTACACAACCATCAAGACCATCATATTCAAGCATTTGTACATATAAAGCACATAACATGTATGGAGGATGCTTTCAAAAGGGTGCATGGTGTAGGACAAAGAGAAGAAAAGAAACCAAATGAGTCGTGAACCAAAATATTCAATGTGGGTTGATCAGTGGTGGGTTCCTTCCCAAACTCTGTTAAGGGTTAAATACACCAAAATATTCAATACAAGGATCCATTATTCCATAAAACATTTACTGCTAATAATACCAAGTGCAGAACATTTTGTACAGCAACAATAGATTACCTTTATTTCTGCCTAAAATGTTTTCAAGCCTACATTACAGAAAAACTCTTCCCACGACTCCGATCAAATAGAAATCAAGTGCTCAATTTGAATTAGTCTACATTATGGTAACACCTGGATTCAGAGAATTTCAAGATTGGAGCAATCATCCCATTTTTTGTCCAACAGTGGGCAGCAATTAATTTTTGACAAATCATCCATGTATGCCATATTGTCATAATATGAACCAAAACAGAAAATGAAGAAATAAGCCTATGTATTGCTTAATTTTACACAACTAAATAGATTCGTACATTTGAATTGATCCTCAATTGGTTTTAAAATTGTTCTTTTCTAGAAACAATGAAATTTTAATGAACATAAGTTCATGTTTTTGACAATTGTTACCTAAAGGAATGAAAGGCATATATGGACACTGCCACATTCGTAAGAAATGCCAAAAAGCATTTTACTACTCCATCTGTGCTACTCATAGGTTATAGAATTGGAGTAATTTTGGTAAATGTTACTCCACTTTCCTTGATAACAAAGCTATGTCCCAAGAAACAAGGTCAATCAATTGGCAGCTGTTTGTGCCATCATATTTATTTATTCTATGTTATTCACATAAGAATAGTTTCTTACATAAATAAATTAGAACAAAAAAGTCCGGTCTGATATCCTGAGTGTGGTGCTTATGTAATAATAATAACTTTTTCTTTCTTCTAGCAAGATGTGGTGTGACTCTTGCCATCTGAAGTCGCTTTCCCAATCTGTTTGGCCTGGCGGTGGACAAAGACGCCTTGGTAAGCTCTTTAGTTTCCACCCAAGGGACACAGACTCATTGGAATGTGAACTAGGGAGATGTTTAATTTCCTTGAATTGTTTAAAGGGGCAGGATTGGATTTGCATAGAGAGGATTGTATGCTATGGGGAGGCTCTCTGAGCAAAACCTCTGAGGTTTGAGGGTTCTAAGATCAAATGGAAGGGATACAGGGAGGACTTTTTTCCTTGGAAACTCCTTTGGGATCTCTCTACTCCCCCAACACTCACCCTCTTTGCTTGGGAAGCCGCTAGGGGAAGAATTCTAACTCAAGATAATAGATGCTAACCCAAGCCCCAATTGTGATGCTATATAGATGTGCTCCATGCAAGATGAAACTGGAGTTGCTGGATCACTTCCTTTGCATTGCACCTCAGTATGGGGAAACACACTCTCTTTTGCATCTTCACAGGGTGACTTCAGGTTCAGTCCAAAGTGAGATGTGGGCTTGGAGTCTGCTGAAGGTACGTACAGAAAAGAGGGGAGTTGTTATGTTGGTCCAATTATCCGTCTTTTGGTTGCTTTGGAGGGAATGAGATACGAGTGTTTTTGAGGGGTTGGAAGAACCCTTTTCAAAAACTTGCTTAATTTTGTGGACATCTCCATAAACTGTATGTACTTTTGGTCATTTTCAAAGGCATTCGTCCTTCGTAGAGGTTGATTATGTAGAGTCAATGGCATTGTAGCCTTATAATGGAGTGCCACAATCTTCGTGCTCTCTCTCTCTCTCTCTCATATATGAATGACTTAATTTTTCTGATTAAACAGGTACCATTTCTTACAATGTATCGAGTCTCTGCCATAGCCTTACCAATAAAAATGACTTCACTTTCTATGCTCTCACTCTTCAACTGACATCAGTTTTTTTTATCACACATAGTCAGACCATAGTTTGATTTCCAAAATCATCCTTCATTTCCTGATAGGACCTATCCCATCCTTGATAAACTCCTGATAGGACCTATCTCATCCTTGATAAACTCAACATTTTTCTAGCTGCGTTGTTCCTCATTACAGCTTCTTCGGCGAAATTAGTAATACCCTCCATATCCTCAAAATTGTGGCAACTTGTTTGCATTAAGAAAGCTTGATCACGGGCCTAGGAAAGCAGCTTTAATGCAATTACTTTAGAGAGAGAGAGAGAGAGAGAGAGATGTATTTCTTAGCTATTAAATACATGTTTGACCCAACTTTTTTTTTTGGTCCCAGCTTAAGGCCAACTTAAAACTAAAAGTTAGGCTAAACGAGTTTCTGAAAAAACTGTTTTTTTTTTAAGGCTAGCATTTTTAAAGAAAACAAAGAAAAAGCAAAGCTCCTCAGAGGATCTTTTGTCTGGCCTTTTTAATGAAAATGTCTGGACCAACAAAATTACCCCCCATTATTTCAACTGTTACAATTTTGCCACATATATAAACCTTAAAAAAATAATAATAACTGTTTTAAAATTGATGGAAAATATAAATTGTTAATTAATTAGTTTTTTATGAATTTAGGAAGTTTTTCAAAAGAAAATATGAATGGACCTTAAATATTTATGTTTAATTTATGCATGTTTTAAAATTATTTAGAAAACTATTTACTTTATTGATTATTTATAGAACATTAACGTCATTTGCCATGTATTGTAATTTTATTAAATATTAGAGTTTACAAAAGAGCTTTTTTAAGTAAAATTTTTAAACAGTTTATCACTTAAATTTTCAAACTCTTATTTTTCACACTGCCTTATAAGTAAAAAATAAGAGTTTTTACAGTAAAAAAAAAAAAAAAAAAAAAAAAAAAAAAAAAAAAAAACAAAACAAAAACAAAAAAAACAAAAGGCCAAACATGCTATAAGCACCAACTACCTCGTCATTATTCTAAGATGGAAGTAGTTATCACATGTACTCCAAAAATTAATCCAATACAATTCTCTATGCGTTGTTTCATTTGCCAAACACAAATAATTCTCCAACAAGAGAAGTTTCCGGTTGAGAAGCAGTTAATTAAATAGCATGCTTGGCAGCCTTCCAAATACAAATAAGTATGAAATGACTAAAGGAAAAATAATTATTCAGTGATACTACCTGATCAAGAATAAATTATTCAACAAAAAAAGCAATATAATAAAACAGCAGCAAACTAGACTTACCGACAGTGATGTCACAACCGCCAAAAAATTCCCCATCAATATAAAGTTGTGGAAAAGTTGGCCAATTGGAATACTCCTTTAATCCTTGCCGCAATATTTCATTTTCTAGTATGTTCAATGTTTCAAAAGGTACATTCAAGGACTTCAAGATCTGCACCACAGTATTTGAAAACCCACATTGTGGAAAATCTTTGGTTCCCTTCATGAAAAGCACAACCTTGTGTGAAGTGACAACTTTATCCAGCGTGCTTCTCAATGCAGGACTTAGTGCTGTAACATAGATGAAACATAAGATTTCATCAGATTCAAGTCACAACTAGATTAGAAGCTATGCGAGTAAACATATCAGTTAGAGTGAATAAAATGTTTTCAAGGCATTTGTTAATGGTTAGCGACAAATATATGTATAAAAAGGACATATAAAATTTTCAAGAAAAAGCAACAAATTACGAAGTGCACTAACCGTTGCATCAACTATTGAGCGGACAAGCTTATCCTTTGCTTGACTTAACTCATCAAGTAAAATTAAGAAAGACACAGACACCTAAACAGACAATTGAGATGACTCCAATCAGGCTTAGGCAAGATTAATTAGCTCCCACACTCAATTCTCGTATCCAAGTATTTAACATAATTTATCTACGGAAAACAAACCACTAAAGAAGCCACAAAAGACATCAAGCCCCCCCAAAGGGCATAGACATGCATACAGCACCAATAAGTAAATCCACCAGTTCCCCAAAAGAAAATTTATTTGACAGAATTCAACCAAGGAAATTAATACCCAATATCTCTCCCATGGGAAAAGAGATGCTCTTTCTAAGTATTTCCAGAAAAGGCAAAAAGAGGCAAAAGTGAAATTAAAAATAAAAAAAAAAAAAAAAAAAACCAAACAAACAAACAAAACAAAAATGGGTACTCCATCCCACCATAGAAATTCAAACAACTGAACACAAAGAACCTGCGGACTCAGCTTCCTCCAAGTTGACAATATTTTACCTAAATAAATAAATAATATTAAAAGACCCTGAGATGCCTCGCTGATCAAAATGCATCTTAAAAACAAGAAGAAACATTCCCCTCCTTAAAAAAAAATTAAAATAAAAAGGAATCTTATTTTTCATGGTGCTTAAGATCAAAATCCTTCTCAACAAAAAAGGGGCGAGAGAGAGAGAGGAAACCCCCCACTGAAAGGAAGAAATCGGGTAGAGTTACTTTCTCTTGGTTCATAATGTCTCACACAACCAAAGATGCTCAGTAACAACAAAACTTATGCTTAAATAGAACAAACTTTGTGGTGAAAACTAACAAGAGAATAGATACCCCAAGG
Organism: Dillenia turbinata; assembly: GCA_037126225.1. Classification (NCBI taxonomy): domain Eukaryota; kingdom Viridiplantae; phylum Streptophyta; class Magnoliopsida; order Dilleniales; family Dilleniaceae; genus Dillenia; species Dillenia turbinata. The sequence continues at coordinate 1,481,733 of JBAMMX010000024.1, forward strand.
AGGGCAAAATTGAAAGGGGGGGACCTTCAACTGATATTGGATGTGAACAATCATCACAATCACTTGTTTCCTCAATTTTGGAATTTGAAGAAGAAATGAGCATTACGTGGAGGATATCGCCAAAATTTTCCAACATAATACAACGTTTTACAATTGAAGGCCAAAATGGAATCAGTGGTTCACTGTTACTATTTCTAGGCCCAGTAAAGTGGTCAAACTAGCCTACCTGCTTGTAGGTCATCCCCAAGGCAATCACCAAACTCCCATACTCTGGGCACACGCCCTGGGCATACCGAAAAATCATCTAATCATCCAGTAAATGTTGGAATCAGATCCTATTTTTCTAAAAATGCACAACAAATTACGTGACACAAAGCCATCTAAGCTACCAGCAATGTCACCTCAGCAAACTTCATCCAAAATCCTAACATTTGCCTCTTAAGGAGTTATTTGTTACCACAATCAAAGTTCAAAGATTCAAGTGGTAGAAAATGAAATTTAAGGACTTATTTGAAATCCGCACAATAGTTTAGAGACTAAGTATGTAAATTTCCCCCTTTTTCTTTAATTTTGCGAATCTCATACAATTGTTGCAATTGTAAAGGAGTGGATTAGAGGGACTTGGGAGACTTGGTCAAAGGTGCCAGACAATACTTGGGACGATATGTGGGGATTGTTTGAGTAATATAATTTATTCAAATTCAAAATAGTGATTCTTTGTATACTTTTACAAAATTTACTCTTACAAGATTCAATTTTGAGATGATAAGTTGATAAACTACTTTGGTGATTTGCTGTCTAATCGTGTGTCCTTTCCTCATGCCACTTGCTTTAATTTTAGAATCTTAACTATGAGAAGGGACCTCTCAATCCCCTCAAACATCCTCAACTTTCTTTTCCTCAATACCAACCACAACAAAAATGGAGCAATTAGTGGAATAATCTTCCTCTTTGCTTACAACAATTCATGCCCCTCTAGATTATACTCCCGAAGCTCACCATATTCATCTTTAGCGGGCATCCAATGGAATGAAACATGAGGAAAGGAAAGTCCCAACAAAATCTCTTCTGTGAACAATGGAATGGAATGGCAAATGTTCCACCAAATCCAAATGCATCTTCCACAAGGGACACCAATCAACTAGGATAATTCCCCTTCTCTAAAGGTTCTGACGAGTTAAAATCCTTCTACACAATGCTTCCCAAACAACAACAACAACAAAAAGAAAGCTACTCAAAGATTTACAAGCAGATATCCAACAAAAGACCAGATAGTATATCCCCTGATAGTATATCCTCCTATCAATGGCTGCTTTTCTCCTATCAATGGCACCCAAAAAAAAAAAAAAATACTTCAACCTTTATCTGAAACCTGTCCAACTCCCCTGATAGTATATCCTCCCAGATATATAGTGATAGTCTAATAGCCCAGTAATAGTGTGATAGTTCCTTTCCAGCAATTTCTAAAAAGGCACTTTCAGCACAGGTGGCTTTCTAATTCCCTTCAAGCCAGTTAGAGTGCTACCAAATCTGAGAAGAATTGGAGAACTTTTACAAGGAGAAGTTAGCAGGGCTAATGTGCCGAACTTTCGGACCTCTTAGGTTGCCACAAAGCTTGACATCTTGATCTCATTAAATCTTTGCAGGTTCTTAGGGTGTAGGGTGGATTTCCTTGGATCTCTTACCAATAATTCTTTTTTCATCTAAAATCTCATCAAAGTTGAACCAACTAACAATGGAGGTCTAACACTAGTTCAACAGTCAACTGACATGTGTCAAACATCAATCTGGCATGTGTGGTATTTTAGCATCCTTTTAAACAAAGGGCACTCCTTCAACACTTCTACGCACTTATAAAACACTACAGAAACACACTAGATTACTATGATTACTAAAATAGGGTTCTTATTGTATCCTTCTACCAGTCTCATTTAAAAGAAGATCATTAGTGGTTTTAGTCAAAGTGTATGTCGCTTATGCGAAAATTTTGTGATGCTTAATAGAAAAAACTTACAAATGTTGTCTAAGTTATATGCCTATGTACAAAAACTAACTAGCATCATGTCATTTGTTGCTTCTTACCTTCAAGAAATTTGTTGATGCAGAATTACTAAAGGGATAGGGGAACAGTTTTAGTTGTTTGCAAAATAAAACATGTTTTCGATCCCTTATCATATCCAAAGCATAATGCTCACACCACCAAAATCAATAATGATACCCCCCAGTAACCAGCCCCCCACCCCCAAGGAACCTCCCCCTAGCCCCCAACCCAAAAAGGAGGGAGAATCATTGACTTTAAAGTAACAATGCAGAAGAATCACTGAAGAATTTCATAATTCTGAATGTATCATGCAAGACTTCATTTCTGTTTCTTGATCACAGATTTTTTTTCTCTCTCAGGAAACAATTATCAAAATCGTTAAAACCAGTGTGCAAGTTGTGTAATGCAATGGACAAAAGTGCAATTATTTTTAGAATTTTGATTTATGTATTGAAATGAATATCAATAATTTTTGCTTCAAATTTATTACATAGGAAGATAGGTCTCCATTTAAGACATTCATCTAGCCCCCCCTCACTTTCTCAGTGCAGTGTGTGCATCTACATGTTAATGGATATCTAGCTAACAGCCACAGCATTTTTTATATCAAATCAATCGTACTAATGTGCTAACAGAGAAACAAATGAGTAAAAAAAAAAAAAAAAAAAAAAAAAAAAAAAAAAAAGAGTTTAATGTACCAGAAAAGCAGCGAATGCTCTGAGTCCTAAACCTGACAGGTTTCTGATCACCAACAGCTAAGGTAGGAGCACCATATCGAGCACAACTTGAATACCGGAGATAAGTGGGAGTTCTTGAAGGACAATCTTTTCCAAACACTGGCATTCTGAATGAGGATGTTACTATTGATTTGGAAGCCAGATGACATGACATCTTTGCGATCATGTTTCCCTTCTGTAGTCCCCTAATGTTAAAAAGTCCAGTAGGAATGTCAGATATGACGGCATATGCAGTAGTCACCCATCGAGTTTGGAAAATATTGAAAGTCCGACCATTAAGCTTTTCAGCTTACAGAAGAATTTGTGCAACTTAATAACATATGTAGCAGTCACCCATTACTTGCCTTACTTAAATGCATGATATAAAAAACCAATCTAAAAAGGATTTTCAGAGTGCGCAAATAAAAGGGAAATCATACTTGACTTCAAAAATGGAGAAATGCTAAATTTTAATGTATTGTCAGTCCTAAAAGAAGAACCATAGAAAAGGGTAAATAAAGGGGATTCTGTATACTATGAAATAGGATTTTCTCCAGAGAGGGATTATATGACATGAATACAGATTGAGCTGCAAAACATGTAGCTTTTCTTTCCTTAACTCCCCTTTCTTTAACTTCATATAATGCAAAGCAGAACAGATATGTCTTGCACCTTAAGGTTGGGATTAAAGACACCTAACAGTTAAGTTTTATTAGAAACTCTCTATTACAGGCATTTTAATCCCTAAATATCAAGGCAAAATCCTTGAATATACAGCTCCATATCCCGTATATCAGCTCTCTCTTCCTCACTCATCACCTTATTGACTCATTCAATCGAATTTCGCACATAAATTACAAATAATTACCTTCAATTCTTGATATTAAAACAATGAGATGTTCAAGGTCCTGATTTAGGGGTTTTTCGTTCGAAGATTATATGATAAACTCACTAGGTCATCTGAATTTTTTTAAATTTGAAGAACAGAAACACCCCACTTAGTGGGATAAAGGGCTTTGTTGTTGTTGGAGAACAGAAACAGATATAAAACCCTAAATCATGAGAGAGAGAGAGAGAGAGAGAGAGAGAGAGAGCACCTGAACTCTCCGTTGAAAGCTACGAGCTGAACTTGGCAGATTCTGACGGGGTCTCTGGTTATTCTGGGTTAGTGGTTTCGCCGATGGATCGAGACACGAAATTTTATTTAGGAAAATTGGAGCCAAAACTTTTAATTTTGCTAATGTACTCCCCTTAAGTTTTTATTTTAGTAAAATGGTCCTTCTGTCCGTCCATCCATTTAATTAAGGGGGAGGGGGAGGGGCGGAAGTAAATGAATTATTTTCTTCCTCGGTAAGAATAGAAAAAAGAAAGATAATATTTTTTTTTGTTTAATTAAAATAAAAAATAAAAAGAAATATCACTTTATTTATTATTATACTTTTATAAAATAATATTTTTAATATTTCTATTCATATTTTTTAATTTAAAATATTTTTTATAAAATCTTATTTTAAAAAAAAATAGTTATTTAATATATTTTTTATATTTTATAAATTATTTTTATTATTATTTTATACTAAATAAAATTAAAATATTAATATAAAAAAGTAAAAAATATAAAATTAGAAACAATAAATTATTTAATAAAATTGATAAAAAAAATTAAATTTTATTATTTTATATTAAATAAAATTGAAATAGAAAAAAAAAATAATTTCATAAATATAAAAAGAAACAAGAATAAATTTGTCCAAAATTTTTATTTTTTTTCATTTCCGTTTTTCCATTTCCATTCACTTTAGGATGGAAATAATTTATTAAGAGGGAGAGAAAGGAATTATATCCTATTTTTATTTCCCCTTTATATTTTCTTCTTTACCAAATGAGTGAAAAGTGCTATTTTCTTTTGACTTTTATTTCTCATCTCATTTTCTTTCTATTTTCATCTCAACCAAACTAAAGTTAAGCGTATGAAAAGTAAATGGCGTATCTATCCTCGAGGGAATGACAAATCAATCCCTTTGGGTCATGCTCTCTCTCAATCCTCTCTCCGAAAACCCAAAAGTCTATCTCTTTTGTTTCTCTTCAAGTTTTACTTATTCTTAACCCTCAACTACTTGGAACCTTTATGGACTGTGGCGGGTCTCCAAGTTCCTCCCTTTGGCATTGCTCCAAGTTGATGCTGAGCTTTAACCCCTTAGTAATTTCAACATGAATGAATTAGACTATGATAAAAAATCATTTCGGTAGAAAACCTCAAATAACCCACATAGCAAAATCTCAAAACCTTACTTATATTTTCACTAATTGTAACTTAAATTTTTATACTATGGTGTCATTTGGGTTATGGGGTGTACTCACGAATTAAAGATTCACTTGACTCACGTTTAGAAACATACCCCTTATCTAGAATCCTATGTATTTGTTACCCTTCTATCCTTCTTGGTAAACCTTGTGTTGTGTTGCATGCTAACCATCAGTAGGGTTAGGGCATCATTTCCTCTATAAGGACTCCTTTACAAACCCCATTTAAGTTAGGGATTCTGATAATCATTTTCTTAGTGTCTTGGGGAACAAGATAAAATTCTTGGTAATTTTATAAACCACCCCATGTGGGATAATTTGTAATTACATAAACATATGATCTATTAGTCAAACCTTAGCTATCTACATTTATTCTATTTTTCTTTCTCCTCAATCATTTTTCTTTCTAATCCCCATTCATTCTTTTTTCTTTCTTCCTCTCTCTAGTCTTTGCAACCTTAGCCATCTAATCGGAAATCTCAAGCTCTCACTCATCTTTACCTGGATTTTGTGATATAATACTCTTTATTTCAATATAGATCTTCACCTCTTTGATTCATTATTTTAGGTTAATAATATATTGAATTGTTGTTTATTCTTTTATGTTTTGGAACAGACTCTGCATTTTTCCTTTTCAAGCTGGTCTTTCCTTGCCCATTCCTTGTTTTTTATCTCTTTTTTGCCTTGATTTGCGCACCCTCCCATGTTTTAGGTTGAGTATGTCTTGTATCTCGACCTTGTTAGATGTTATAACACATATAGTGACTAAGTGAATTTATTGTAGCTACAATAATGTCTATCACTAGGAATGATAATTTGTACTTAACCTGGTGGATACCCGCTTCTACCCTATCTGATGGAGGTGGATAAGGGGCGAGTGTGAGGTGGGTAAGGGTGTGAAATTTTCAAACTTGTGGAGAGTCAAATAAGGTGCTGGTATGAGTTTTGTATCCTCATTTACCTTATCCGACCCTCCGTATATATATATATACACACACACAAAAGTCAACTTAGAATTTTGAAAGTTAACTAGAAGTCTGTACACACAAGTCTCACTCTCTCTCCCTCTCTCTATCAAAAGGTGATGAAGATGCGCTGGATGAGGATGTACTGGATGAAATGTTAGCAGATTACAAGAAATGTTCATTGATATTTTAGACTATAGCTATACTTTTGACATCTTCTCTCAATTCTGATATTAGTTTGGAATTAAGTAATCTGTATATAATTATTGTCTTTATTTTGATATAATTGAAATTAATTTTAGAGTTTTGTTATTTATATTTTAATTAGGGAATATTATTAAACCGGAATACTAATAAAGATAAAGGTCAAATAAATTTGAATGAAAAATAAGTCAATTTGCGAAAGCAATAAGTCAACTTATTGTATAGGTGGATAAATTCGTGGGCAAGGGTGAGTATGGGTGGGTAGAGGGTAGGATATACAATGTTTACCCACCACAGATGGAGGTTAGGGGTGGGTATGTAGTTTTAAGATAGAAGGGCAGACAGGGTTTGACAGAAACCCGTCCTTACTCGCCCCATTGTCATCCCTATCTATCACATGGTACGTAACTTATTATAAATATGATAGTCTCATCACAGCTACAATAAGGGTCACCAATAGGAAGCCTCATGCTATTGTAACTATAGTGACTCTATTGTAGCTGTTGAAGATGGGCTTTAACTCCATAGATTCTAACTCCTTGACTCGAACGATTGCTCTGAAGGATGGATAGAAAACCTACAAAAGACTACTGCAGGTTATTTCGGTAGGAGGACTTCGACGCTTAAATCAGAAAAAATAATTTTTAATTAGAATGAAATAGACTGAGTAAGAGAGGACTATGAATGAGAGTCCCGTGGCTTGTGTGTCGAGTGTGTGTTATCAGAAAAGCATACTTGGGATTGTCATGCAGAATGCTTATATATGTTCTCTGTTGATGAGTTGTATGTATCCCGAGTATTGTAACTCTAATTTCCTTGTTTAGCAATCCTGGGGACTCCATTAATCAAATATTCTCAAAAAAATTAGAGTTCTTATCAATTGGAAAATTTATTAGACCAGGGAGATTCGTCCCTTATTGATTAGATTTTAGAGATTTTTTTCCTTATCTAGGAGATATATTTTATGATTAAATATGAAACAAATACTGATACGAGTTTTAGTTAAATATTACCTTTAACCGATGAGGATTAAACGATCAGTTCCTTAATAGGCTGACGGTCATCAACCAAGAAAATAGGGATATCGGCTTGATGTCACCGAATGTCTCTATGAACCAATTAGATTGCCACCATTAGGAATTAACTAAGAGGTCAATTTATATCTGTCCTTCAGGGAGATAAATCTCTTGTTACGGTCATGCTGAAATGCTTGCCAGGTTGTTGGTTTTCTGGTCTTTGGGTATTGCCCTAATGGGCTTTTGAATCATTTTTCATCATTTGTTTTCGACTTATGGTGTTGTTCCATGAAAAAGACGCCATGAGTAATGACCGCCAGTCGGAAGTTGGAAAGGCGTAAAGCCTTTAAAGCGGTACACATCGCTTTGGTTTATGCGAATCGTCTTCAATACGTTTCATAATGTGCAAACTTGAAATCTCTTCATCATCACCCCTTGCATTATTTGACTAATTTGGTGATGACGTAAGACACTACACTGGTTTTGCTATGTGAATAGTAAAAAATTGACCTCTTAGGATTGACTCTCAATCTAGCCCATTGCTTTTATTATTATTATTATTATTATTATTATTATTATTATTATTATTATTATTAAGGAAGACATCACTTTATCAAAATAGGATTTTGTTTGTGGATGGGCGAGTGATGAAAATCAGTGACAAATCTCTAATTTGTTACAGAATTCTTAAAAATTTTTGTTGTTAAATTGTTTTTCATTGTTCTTGATGAGAACGTATGGTATGCCGAATCTGATGATAACGTGAGTCCATACGAATGATTGTGCTTTAGCTGCTATTATTTAGACTAATTGCTTGACCTCCACCCACTTGATGAAGTAGTCGATAGACACTTTGAGGAATTTTCGTTGTCCAGTAATTGGCAAGAACAATCCGAGGATATCCATTTCCCACTAAGCGAAAAGTAAGGGACATGCTATGAGACTGGGCTATGTAAAAGGCAGTTATGGTACCGAAGAGAGATGTTGACACTTGTCACACCTCTTGACGTAGTTGTCAAAGTCGGTTTTCATGGTTGGCCAATAGTACCATTGACGTAGGGTTTTGTGAATTAGATTTTGAACCCTCAAATGGTTGTTGCATATCCCTTCATGGATCCCTCAAATGACAATCTTCTTCTTCAGTGGTTAGGCATCTTAGATACGGATGAGTGAATGATTTTCGGTATGGATTCCCGTCGATGATTGCGTAGTTAGCGGCTATTCATTTTAGTTTTACTACCTCCAATAGCGAGTCCAACAAATGATCATGTTTCAGATAGGCTTCTATGGGATCTTACCAATGTTGGTTGACTCAGCTGCAAGGGAGCTGAGTTCTCTTTATCATGGTCGTGAGTTCGACTCCCCATGGATATGGAAAAAATCACGTTGGGAGACCTCCCCCCAAAAAATGGCCTAACAGTAGGTCAATCCGAATTAGTTTGGGTGAAACTGCGGATGCCGGATGGAAAAAAAAAAGGCTTCTGTGGGATCTTTCTAGCTGAGAGGCTGGTCTGCCACAGGGATCCTTTCAGATTTGTCGATACTGGGGCATAGTAAACTCTCGATATAGACTGTTTAGCTAGAGGCAACTAAATTTGAACTAACTAACTTAAAGAGTGTGTCACCCCACGCGTTCCCTAATCGAGAAATTTGTTGAATATCAACTTTGTCTAGCTTGCTCATCATCTGGCGCAGTTTGCTCAAATACTTGGACATAATTGGGTCTTTAGTCTTATAGACCCAGTCGATTTGCTTGACAACTAACTTGCTATTGGTGAACACTTGAACATTTCGAGCCCCCATGGTTATTACAATTCGAAATCCTATCAACAAAGTTTCATACTTCACTTGATTATTCGTGGACCCATCAGTATGAGCCCGAAACCACTCCCTGGGGAGTTTGATGATCCGTCGACATGTAATGTCTAGTCCAGTAGTGACCATTCTTTATGGCTATCAATAAGCTCAGGCTTGGTTAGAACCAGAAGGATATATTCAAGGATAAAGTTTGCAAGTGTTTGGTCTTTGATCGTCGGTCTCGGCTGATACTAGATTTTGAATTCGTCTAACTCTATCCATTTGATGAGATGGCTAGATGTGTCTCTCTTTTGAAGGATTTGTTTTAGTGGCTAGTCGGTAAGCACCAGATGGTATGAGTCTGAAAGTATGACCAAAGGCGCTTAACCAAAATGATTAGAGTATAGGTTATCTTTTCGATCGATTGGTAGTTGACTTCGAAGCGTTGAAAGCGCTTACTGTGTGCCATTGTTCACACGAAAATTCCGATGTCCCTAGGTAGTTGTTTGTTAATTTTTTTACCATAGTATATTTTTTTCATTCACATCATTTTTTTCGTGCAACTTCTTATTTTTCATAAATAGTTAAATTTTGGTATCTTGAAAATATATTAATTTATCAATATTAATTAATCACATAAATTAATAAATTATTAATTTATCAAAATCTTTTTTATTTTCTTTTTTTGGAATATCACAATTTACATATTTCTTATACATATAAAGTACCGAAGGCACTTCCTGTTCATTTACTTTTTGTACGTCCCTCGATAGTTATTCCATTTTTTTTGAACCTCGCTTAGTTTTTTTTTTTTTTATGTCCTTGTACTTTTTTCGTTCCTATTATGGGTTTTTTTTTTTTTTTATTTGAGTCCTTGTCCTTTTCTTTTTTTCATAAATCCTTTATACTTTGGGGACCACACTCTCATATTTTTGGGACCCTATTATATTTTTTTTCCACTTAAGTCCTTGCCTCCGTTTAGTTTTTTTCATTTAACTCCTTATATTTTTTTTTTCACCCACCCTCATATTTTTTAGACCGCATTTTATTTTTTTCATTTAAGCTCTTCCCCCTTTTTTTTTGACATTATTGTGCTTTTTTTTTTCCTCCATTTCGGTCCATGCCCTTTTTGCCCTAAGGTCCTTTATATTTTTGGAACCATACCTTTTTTTTTATTTAGGACCTAGCACTTTTTTTTCCCTGTGACCACACTATGTGGTTTTTTTTTTTTTTTTTTTTCCATTTAAGTCATTGCACCTTTTTTTTCCTTAGATCCTTTATCTTTTTTGAACCACAATTTTATTTCAATTCAGGTCCCAACGCCTTTTTTCTTTTTGTCCGTTGTCACACTTATTTTATTAAGATCCTTTCACTTTTTTTTTGACCTTTTTTTCGCTTAAATTCTTTATCTTTTTGGAACCATACTTTTTTTACACTCTTTTTAACACTTTTTTCCACACCTTTTTTTATTTGGGTCATTGCGTTGTTTTTTTTTCGCTTAACTCTTTCGTCTTTTTAAAACTACATATTTTTATCAAGATCGTTGTACTTTTTCTTTAACTTTTTTTTACTTAAACCATTCGTCTTTTTGGAATGTAAGTTTTTCCCCTTGATCCATGGATGGTCATTCCTTTTATTTTTAAAATATAGTTTTTTATTTTTTTCATTCAAATTTTTATTTTTTTTATTTTTTAACCCATATTTTTTCCGTATTGATTTTTTCATCTTTTTTTTATATAAGTTTTTCCCTTGTTTTTTTTTTTTTATCTCATAGATGGCTGTCCCTTTTGTTTTTAAAACGTAACTTTTTTTTTCCATTCAGTTTTTTAAAACGTAACTTTTTTTTCCCTGTGACCACACTATGTGTTTTCTTTTTCCATTTAAGTTATTGCATATTTTTTTTCTTTAGATCCTTTATCTTTTTTAAACCACAATTTTTTTTCAATTCAGATCCCAACACCTTTTTTTCTTTTTGCCCGTTGTCACACTTATTTTATTAAGATCTTTTCACATTTTTTTGGTATTTTTTTCCGCTTAAAATCTTTATCTTTTTAAAACCATACTTTTTTTACACTCTTTTTAACACTTTTTTCCGCACCTTTTTTTATTTGGGTCATTGTGTTGTTTTTTATATTTTTCCTTTTTTTTTTCGCTTAACTCTTTCGTCTTTCTAAGACTACATATTTCTGTCAAGATCGTTGTACTTTTTCTTTAACTTTTTTTCGCTTAAACCATTCGTCTTTTTGGAACGTAAGTTTTTCCCCTTGATCCATGGATGGTCATTCCTTTTATTTTTAAAATACAGTTTTTATTTTTTTCATTCAAATTTTTATTCTTTTTATTTTTTAACCCATATTTTTTCCTTATTGATTTTTTCATCTTTTTTGGATATAAGTTTTTCCCTTTTTTTTTTTTATCTCATGGATGGTTGTCCCTTTTGTTTTTAAAACGTAACTTTTTTTTTCCATTCAGTTTTTTACTCTTTTTTCTTTTAAGTCATTCTTTTTTTTTAACATAAGTTTTTTCTCTTTTATTTTTTCGCTTAACTCTTTCATCTTTTTAAGACTACATTTTTTTGTCAAGATCATTGTACTTTTTCTTTAACTTTTTTTTTTCGCTTAAACCCTTCATCTTTTTGAAACGTAAGTTTTTCTCCTTGATCCGTGGATGGTCATTCCTTTTATTTTAAAATACAGTTTTTTATTTTTTTCATTCAAATTTTTATTCTTTTTATTTTTTAACCCATATTTTTTCCTTATTGATTTCTTCGTCTTTTTTGGAAATAAATTTTTCCCTTTTTATCTCATAGATGGTTGTCTCTTTTGTTTTTAAAACGTAACTTTTTTTTATTCCATTTAGTTTTTTACTCTTTTTATTTTTTTTTCACTTTTTTTTCTCTTAAGTCATTCTTTTTTTTAACATAAGTTTTTTTCCTTTTATTTTTTTGGTCTCACGGATGATCATTCTTTTATTTTTATTATTCTTTTACTCTACTTATTATCTTTTTTTCCTTATTTATTGATCTATTTTTAGAATTTCAGTGGTTGGATTTTTTTTTTCCTGTCATAAATATATGCTATATTTTTTATTTATTTAGATAATAATTTAATTTAGATATTAATTTAATTATAAATCAAACAAATATTTATACAGTGAAAAAATATGATTCATATTTTAAGGGGCACCTATGTATTTTTTTTTTGGTACCTTGGCTAAGCCACCACCCGTTATCTAAGGTTTCATTCTAATTATTTTGGATCGATCGTTGTGGGACCCACTTTAGTAGGGGCGGGTCTTCCAACAAAGACTTTTTCATATCTATACCAAGGTTTAAATCCTTGTATAATTAAAGAATAAAGATATTTCTATCTATCTACACCACCGTTTGTTGGCGGTCACTCATGTATTAACACCGGCAAATGACCGGTAAATATATATATGTTTGTGTGTGTGTGTGTGTGTGTGTGTGGTACCATGTTGTGTACGCCTACGAAGAAAGAGAGGAAGAGCGGAAGACACTTGTTTGATAAACCTTTTCTCCTTATTATTATATTAAAATTACAAATTGGCCCTTGTCACATGCAAGGCACATGACTTGCCATAAAGTATAATTTTCTTTGCGTGTCTACCAAGTGTAATCTGTAGTCTATTAAGTGAAACTATTTATTTCATTTTCATAAACATAAAGGATAATAGTTAATCTCTCACCAATAATGATTATCCAAATAAAAAATAACAATAATCCAATGGTTGGCCTTCAATTCGCATGGTCCTCTTCCTCTTCGTAATATAGAAAAAGAAATAAAACTTTCTACTAAAAGATTTGAAAAAAAAAAATCGAACTCTGATGAAGAGGATAATAATTTAAATTTAAAATTTTTCATTCTTACAAGATAGACAATTAAACAAAAAAGTAATTCAACAAAGAATTAATACGTTAAAGTTTTAAATTTGTATCTAGCGCAAGAGGAATCAAATCAGAAAAGAAATGATAAGAGTTGAAAGATTCAAATTTTTACTGTTTGGACTGTCCTCTCTCTCTCTCTCTCTCTCCACCTAAAGTATCAGTGAAGTTCATCTAACATCCAAAGACATTGTCCTTGTTCACCCCATGAGGGAGGGGGAAGGGAGAGGTTGCAAAGGGTAACCAGCCCTCTAAGGTTTGAAAAAAATAATATGTAAAATTAAGATTTTAATTATAGTCATTTGAGTCATTTCAGCAAATACAATTTCAGAATTTTCAAATACACGGTTTAAAACTCTTTAAAAATGATACTAAAACTATATAAAATATTGTTTGTACATTTAAAATTACAATATACACCCCTAGCGGTGTAATTGAGTCGATACATTATCCTACACAATTAGACTCAATTAGGAAATTGGCCTACTTGATACTCGACTCGAACTTAATCAAGTCTGAATTTTCAAATTCGAACTCAACTCGAAAGGAATTTTACAATACTCGAACTCAGCTTTGATTAGGTTTGATTAGACTCGATTAGGATTGAGTTTGAATATAAACTAAAATTTAATATATTTAAACTCGAGTTTAGTTCAACTCGAACTCAACTCGATTAGACTCGAAAACACTTTGAGTCGAGTATTTTAATACTCAAATTCGATTCGATACTTAAATTAATATGTTCGAATTCAGCTCGAATTCGACTAAAACTCGATTAAATCGAGTCGAATTCAAATATGTCTCAAGTCAAACTCAAGTTACTCGTGAGTAGCTTGACGCACTTACATCCCTATGCATCCCTCCACCCTCTGCTCCCTTAATATTATGCTTAGCCCTCAATATAAATTTTGGGTTTCCCTCCCAAAAATGTATAAGTCAAAGCTTCAAAAGCTATGCCACAAAAAAGTATGGTTTCTAAGTATACACCACATAAAATTGCACCCGATCATATCTTGATACACCACGTAAGATTTCATTCTTTTTTTTTTTTTTAAGTAGATATTTGCTACCAACTAATATCCGAGTTTAACACAACTAATTTGATCAAGTATTGAGAGGTTTATTAAAGAGTTGGTTCTTTCAATGCCTATTTTTTCATTTCAAGATTTAAATTCGAAACTTTAGTTAAAGAGATTTAGCATCAAACCACTACACCCATATATTATTGCTCGATTTCATTATTTTAGTTAGTAATATATTGAATTGTTGTTCACTTTTTATGTTTTGGAACTTGGCGGAGTTTTTATTTTTTCTTTTCAAAATATATTGAAATAATTTCTTAAAATCGTCTAACTTAAGTTATTTTCAAATTTCACAGTCGGGCTTCTACCACCCCATCCAACGCTTCTAACATCAAGGAGTTTCTATTCTTCCTCCAAAATAAAAAAGAGATCTCTATTAGAAAAAAAATACCCTACCCAAGCAATTCCTAAGATTTGACTAGGGAGTTTTGCGGTCAATTATTTTTAATTTTGGTGGACTATTATTGTGTGGAGCTTGACTTATTAACCAGATAGATTTTGTTTTTTTTATATATATAAATAATTTGTATTCGATAATCACATTATATCTGACTATATATGATTCGAGTCAGTTTAAATTCTTAAAATACAGAATTTTTTTAATATTTATTTTTTTATTTACAAGATTTGAATTTAAAATTCAAAAGATATCAATATTTAATCATTGAATCAACTACACATTCATGCGAGCAATTCAAAAGCTTCATGTAGCTTTTGGTCTCTATTTTTTTGGAGGCTTTATTACCGACATATCCTCTATTTTTTTCCTGTTTGTGTTTTACATATTATAGTCTTTAAAATTAGAAAGAAAATGAAAATATACATTAATTTATTTTAAATAATAATATATTAAACTGTTAGGTATTAAACATATATCATGCAAAGTGTAAACAAATAAAAAAATAATATATATATTTTGTAATTTACTCTTTTTTTTCTCCACCCAACACATCATAAAAAGAATAAAGATTTCATGGCAATAGATCGTATTTGTCAAGCCCATAAGGTCTTTGTTTGGAAAATGTAAATTCCGTTTTAATTTATTATTATTTAGTTCAAATTTTACATGTAATATCATTTAAATAAAAAATAAAAAATACAAAATTTTATAAATAGAAATTAATTATATGTATAAAATAATTAGATTTCTTATGATGTTAATATTTTTTGCATTAAAAATTTTATGTGATCTCAACCAATTTTTCTTTTATTTTATTTTAAGTATAATATTTCTCATTTGAAATACGAAATTGATTAAAATATTATATATATTTAAAATATATATATACAGAATAATTACAACACTTTTGAGGCTTAAGCATTCTATCCCCAAAAAGAAAAGGAAAAACGGTGGAAAAATTCTAGAATCAATGGCAGTAGCAGTGGCAGTAGTTCCAATCTGCGGCAACTGCTACTGTCCTTCGCCTTCCCTTTCTTCCCCATTTCTTGGTCTCATCCATTCTCGCCTTGTAAGCACTCTCTCTCTCTCCCTCTCTCTCTATTTTTTGTTTGGTTTCTCATATTAAGTTTTGAAATTAGGGAAAATCAGCAATAAGGAAAAAGATAAGAAAATCAGATTATGGACATAGGATACGCGCAATTTTCTGGGGACAGAAGAAGGCTGCGGTGCCCCAAGAGATTGATTCTTCACTTGGTGAATATACCTTGACAGGGTTAGGCCCAGAGGTGTTCTTTATTTCATGGGTCTTACTTATTTTTTGGCTTTAGTGTTTCTTATTATTATTTATATAGGTGATTTGTTAGTGTCCTATGTATGACTGTTCGTTGTATGTAGAATGAGGTGAAACCCAAAAAGGTGTCAATTTCGATGGTTTCATCGATATCGGAGATTGGAGCTAGTGATTGGGATGAATGTGCCGTTGCTGCTACAGGTCCTGACAAGTTTAACCCATTTCTTACTCACGGTTTTCTTTCCAGCTTAGAAGAATGTGGTTGTGCCGTCAAGGTTTGTTCATAATTTGCTCCTCTTTAATTGTTTTTAGTATGGGACATTACATTATGTTTGGATGGATAGATTCGGGAAGAAGAGAAGAGATTAGAAGAGAAATTGATCCTATTTTTTTGTTTGGAAGTTTTATGTGGACAGAAAAAAAGAAATGGATGATTCATGAAAAATTTTCTTCCCACTTTTGGGAAGAAAAGGAGAGAAGAAAAGTTGACTTATATTAATTTTTTAATATACCAAATTTATCCTTTAAAAGTGATAAAGAAATGTTTAATTCTAGATGAGTCCCACGTTATTCTTTTCTTTCCTAAAACTTCCAAACAAAATGGATCGTGCTTCTCTCAATCTTATTTCACAAAGAACTCATTCCTTGACCAGTACTGCAAGAAGGTAGGAAATGGGTGTGAGCTAGTTCAGCAAGTAAAGACTGTTGCATTGAGACCCAAAAAATCCTGGGATCAAATCCCACTTGCTCTGGGGTTTTTTGTCTTTGGGAGTGGGCATTGGTTTTGTTGTGGGTAAATCTCGAGTCTTTCCCCTGTTGTGTGATTTAATCACTGATGGATGAAAAAGAAAAGGGAACAAAAAGAATAAACTAGTATGTTATGCTTGTTTTTCCTAGGAAACATGGGGTTGTTAAGAAATAAGGGTGTTGATAGGGTCTCTACATGAGGAAGAAGGGCAGTGGCTAGATTTAGAATGCAAACAAGTCACTATTAGTTGTTTAATCTTTTCAGTTATTATAGGAAAAACTGAACAGAAAAAAGATCAGCAAAATCAATAACATCAACAAAAGAATGAGAGGCAAATCAAAAGCATAGATTTCCTTGGGAACTGTATAAAAAATGAGAGGAATATGTCTTTACCCATTTTAGAGCTCATATTTCATGGCCTCCAAATTTGACGCAAAGTTGTTGGACATATCAAACCATTCAAATTATCCTTTGCCATTCCGCATTGAGTACCCTTTCATGCCCACAATTTGGTATATGTTGATCTTGTTGACACCAAAGAGATGCATCCTGACAAAAATAAGCTCCTATAAACCTTAGGCCCAAGGACATTGTGTGAATAAGTGATTCAATGTTTTAGTCAATTAAAAGAAGTGCTTCTTGTTTAAGGATTTTAGTGGTACTTGGGGTGCCATTGAGAACAATGACGTCCCTCTTCATATGACTTTCATAGAACTTAGTAGTTGTCCAGTTTCAATTCAAGGTTTGAAGTTCAGCTAGCTTTCAAATATTTCAATATCTGTAATTACTGGACCACTTAAGGATTTTCACCTTCAATAATGATCTTGATTATTTAAGCCAGTTAGGTGAAAAGTTTGTCTGTTGTCATAAAATTTACAAATCTTCCTTTAAATAGATTTTATGCTGAAACAGATGACCAGCATAAGTAATTTGATCTGATTGTTCTCCTTTTGTGTGTAAAATGAATCTTAGGAAACAGGATGGCTGCCACGGCATATTGTTGCTAAGGACGAGTTTGGAAGTGTTCTAGGTGTTATTCCACTTTACCTTAAAAGGTCTTTGATCCTACTTTCAGAACATGTCATCCTTGCAATCTTCTGCAAGCTTTGTTGGCATCTGTATGGATCTTTTCATTTAACTGTTTAATCTGTTGCCTTTTGCTCATTCTCTTTCACTCTGATCTGCAGCCACTCTTATGGTGAATTTGTTTTTGATCACTCCTGGGCCGATGCTTACTATAGCTATGGATCCAGATATTATCCGAAACTGCAGTGCTCTGTACCTTTTACTCCAGTCACTGGACAGAGAATTTTAATAAGTAACACCTCATATGGAGATCAGGTCTTTGACATCATGGTCTCTGCTTTGAAGGATCTTACTGCTAAGGTTGGTTAACTTATGCTTTCTTCTTTGTTGTTAGTCCATGCATGCAGGCTGTATTTGTGATATGCATGATTGCTAGGATAGTGTTGCATACAATTGCAAGAATACTGGGCAGCAGTTGTAGGTTAAGTATATAAAAGGTGGAAAAATTATTTAGGTTCACTTTTGGAGAAGTGTGTGATTATAATTGAGAATAAGAATTAGCCACTCAAGCTAGGAGTTGTGGACAGTAATTACACCAAAAAGAAGGATTTTGCTAGATTAATCTGATGCCATGCCGAAACATTATAAAAGTTGCCTCAAGCAAGAAAAATAGGATTCAAATTCATTGAAGTCAATTTTTTTGAATGTTTAGGACCTAAAAGGAACAACAATAACAATAACAACAACAATCAGAGTTTTAGTCTCAACGATTGGGGGCGGTTTTGGAGTGGGCGCATATATACGCAGCCTTCCCCTTCCATTTTTGCAAAGAGACTGTTTCCAAAACCTCGAACCCGTGAAGGTCACCAAAAGAGCAACTCAACCATTGCGCCACCAAAAAAAAAAAAGATTTTTTGTTGAAGTAATGAATGCTGTAACCCAGTGGTACCAGTCTTGTGCCATAACCTGTTCCCATCTTTTCAAACCCATAGAACAGAAATTCTTGCCTGGGAGAGCGAACCCATGTTTTGCGATGCTCGATACACCATTGGTGGAAGTTACATACCAAGCAAGTGTAGCTCTTGCCATGCCTCGGGCAAAACCCTGTTAAGTGTTTCCAATGAAGCCAAAGAGGAGTTTCCCACCGTTGTCATATGAACAGAATGTAAGGACTTCTAGATGGCAAGAGCAATGTGTCTCCACCAAACCCAACTCCTTCAAAGAATTTATTCCATTGTCCATATAATCCAAGTCATCAATCTTGTCACCCCTGTAAAATTGCATCGTCAAGATCTGGCTTGTTGTTAGTTCCCAAAACACACGTGGAGTCCTTATCACATTGTTGCTCTCAAAGTTTCTGCTTGTTCTTTCAGAGTTTTTTGCCTCATGAACTAAATCAAGTTCTTGTGAAATAGCTTTAGCAAATTCTGATACCAGCCACTCGAACCTTAACAGCTACTTCTTGATGATCTTTCAAAAGTGCATGGTGTACTTGAGCAATAAATGTAGCAGCAAAAGGGTTTTCATCGAGTGACAAGAATATATCTGACAAATCTTGTTCCAAATTGCTGACCAATACTTGTTTGATTGCTTTGAAATCACAAGGAACTGCCTGATCTTGCAGCGAAGAAAGGACTGATGTGTAATCTTTAGGTACTTGCCATAGAGCTGCAACAAATTGAGCAGCCTTGACGTAAAAACCTTTGTTATATTCACATAATCCAAGAATTCTCTTTGCGGACCGGAGATGAACCTCAGACAATTTATGCCAATATTCGTCTGATTTCTTCGGAAACCCTTGAGGTTAAATGGTATCAGGTCTATCTTTCAAGATTGGTGGAATTGGAAGTTAGGGTTCATGGGCCTTAACAGGGTTGCTATAGCTGCAGCACTGCAATGTGGTTTTGGCTTACTATATACTTCAGTATTTTCATTGCGAATTATCTGTGTAGGATTTAGGGCTTTTATTTAAAGGCAGGGACTGTAGCCCCCCCTCCCCCCACAAAATCTAAAAATTATGAAAATCCATTTGAATTCTATAATTTTCATTTGTGACCTTTAGAAATTTGTACGCCCCCCGGGGAACAAAGGAAAAACCCTTTAAGTGTTGCTCATTGCCCCCCTATGTTACTGCTGGAGGGTTTTGATGTAATTTGGTTGCCACTTGTATCATTTACCTTTCAAATAGGAAAAAAATTGGTCTTATTTATTTATAATGTATGTTTCTTTATCCTTCTTTTTGTTGCTGTTGCAATTCTTATCCAATTATTGAGACTGACCTTCAATTATTTCATAGCTCCGAGTTTCATCACTACACATCACTTTCCCATCAGAAAGAGAGTGGCTCAGCATGAGGCAAAGAGGTTTTCTACAAAGAATTGGTATGCAGTACCATTGGAAAAATCTTAACTATAAAAGGTTAGTACATATGTGAACAATAATCTCTCATAATTTCTTAATGCCATTGGAGGAAGTAGAAGTACATAGCCATTCCTGGTTTTTTATTTTTCCTTGCAGGAGTTGACATGAAGTTCAACTCTTAATATTTTAGAATTTTAACTATCATCTTCACAAGGAAATAAGTGCTTTGCCATTTTTTCAATAGGAAATTGACAATAGTTCCGTACAAGTTATTAGTGTTGCATTTATATTATATAAGTTGCAAATATTGTGATTTGCTATATATCTTTTTATGTGAAAATGTTGCGGAAGCATGCGTCCACATACACATCCCATGCTAAAGTACTGCGATGCCTTATTTTGGAAAATTTCTCACTATCACCATTTCACGCATGTCCCATAGCATATTATATTTCTTTAAGCATTTTGTTGTCATATGTGTGACTAGACGTTGCTGTAACTTCTACCTTTATGTCACAGTTTTGATGAGTTCTTGATGGACCTAAAACAAAGCAAAAGGAAAAATATCCGGCAAGAGCGTAAAAAGGTTAGTCATACTATTGCAAATTGGATGAGTAGACTCTCTCCCTCTCTCTTGCATGTGCACTTTTCATTGTAGTTGCTAGTTGCATTTATTACATTTTCTATATTTGTAGTGTTACTTGTGTAATAAATAAATGGCTTGTCTATTTTTTTTTTCCTTCCTAAATTATGACCAAAAACCAATTTTGGCCTTTGACCTTAAAAAAGAGTTCTTAACTTGTGTATTCTGTGCAAAGAGTGTCAGTTTTGGTGCATTTATAAGTTTGACTGCTAGTTAAGCCCTCTAGCAGTCAATTGTCTATGTGGTATTTTCATGTCATTAAAATATATTTTTTTATGTCAAATTCTAAAAATTAAACTAAAGTTAGATAATTAATATACTTTAATTTTTTTTTTCTTTCCTTGGGTTGTATTTTATTTTTCAAGATTTTTCAGTTAAAAGAAAAACAGAAAGAAAGCAATCCAGACAGTTAGAACCTGAGTTGATTTGTGACTCTTGGGTTGGTTCAATGGCACCGCTCTGTGGATTCCAGTTCACTTGCTTTCCAGTCAAATCTCAAAAGCACAAGAGACCACAGGAAACTTATGTTATTTTGCAGGCTCACAGTTCCATCATTCATATCACATTCTACTTGCACACTGTTGAACGAGATTCAATTGACATCTAGTCTCCTAAGAAGGTAGATCCTGAAACATACCTTCCCCATTGGGAATGCTCGTGGCAGAACTGATGGTTCTTTCCTCTCCCTCCAAATTCTTCTCTGATGCCCCTGGCTAGAGGCTAGCCTTAATCATCAACAACACTCATGGTGGCAAATTCATTTCCTGTCCGTTAGTTGTCTTCTCCAAAACACAGAAAACTTAGACTTTCTCTCTCGATTTTCTCTATCATTAATACGTTGACGTATTAATTATGCTTATATTAATTATTTTTCTTAGAGCGTGTTAATTGTCTAATATTAATTAAATTGTTAGAATTATATCTTTAATTTAATTAGAATTAACTATTGAGTTGCAAATTTTTAGATAAGTTATAGAAATTATATTATAAAATTTTTTAAATAATGTGACATGTTATTTTACCTTAATTTCATGGAAATGCCACATATGCACTTGACTGCCATGTGGACTTTACCCAGTTTAAAGTCACAATACTTTGCATAAGATAGATACCTTATGAGCTCTTTTTAAGAGTCAGGATTCAAAAGTAGTTTTTAACCTCAATTCGGGAGGCAAAAGAGGATTTTGGCCTAAATATATGCATTGTTTGATAGTAAGTTTTGTTGAACTTTGATCTTGACTGAAAATGTTCTAGGTATTCTCTGTTTTAAGTATGCACTGCCCACACATAGTCAGGTGGTAAAAAAATGTAATTAAAGTATTTCAAATTTCTTGGAAAAGTTTGTGTTGATGGCGTTGTTAAGTCCAATCTGGTGTTTAAGTTGGAACCTGAGAAAGCATATGACAGGGTTATTTTGGAGACTAAAAGCTTTGATGTGAGATGGAGTAGATAGATCAGAGGTGTTCATCTTTTTCTATATCCCAATCATTGTCAGAGGTTTGCCTTGGGGCCTTAGAGAGGACGACCCTGTTTCTTCCTTTCTTTTCACTATGATGGTAGATCCTTAGAGTTACCTCATTATTGGGAGTTGCTCATGTTATCAGCTTTGGTCTTAAGATAGGAAGTGAAGATGCTCGTATGTACCGTTTTCAATTTGCAGATGATGCTGTTTGTTTCTTTCTTGTGATGAAGTAAGAAATATCCTGTGATTCAATTCTTTACGAAACTCATATTAGGGAAATGAAGTTCACCAATGCTACTGCTTTTCCTCTTTTAGTTAAGATGTGAATGAGATATGTGAAAGCCTCATAGAACAACTTTTCTTTTCAGAACATTTGGTTGGCAACTTAGGTCTTCCTTTTGAGATTTTGTACTTTGTAATCACGAAGTTTTCTAAAGATTAGATGAGCTCGCGGGTGCTTTATTTTCCTTTAGATGTAAAGTATTCTTTATGCTTGTTGATTCCTCTAATTGAAAAATTTTCTAAGATCTAGAGTAGGAAAGGAAAAGAAAGATCAACTATAAAGTGGAAATGTTGTATATTGGCCTTATTGGCAAGGGCTTTTGGGACTTGGAAATTAGGTATCCAAGAATGTTGCGTTGTAGACCATAGTTGTGGAATCTTAATTTAGAGCCAAGTTCTCTTTGACATAATTCCACAACTATTATATGGTATTGAGTGTTGGGCTATTAAACAACAATAAGAACAAAAAATAGCAGTAGTAGAAATGAGGATGTTTATGTGGATGTGTGGCAAAATTACATGAGATAGAATTAGAAATGAAGAGATTCGTAATAGGTTGGAATAGGTTGGAAGTTAGTTCAATTGGAGATAAAATGCGAGAGCGTCGTTTGAGATGGTTTGGGCAGGTGCAGATAAGTCCTAAAGATGCACTGGTTAGGAGGGTCGAGAACTTAAATATAGGAGATTTAGTAAAATTTAGGTAAACTATTGAAAATTTGGATGTAAATTATCTGTAAAGATATGATAGTTAAGGGTTTAGATGAGGAGATGGTTTTGAATAGGAATAAGCGACGTAGGAGAATCCGGACAAATTAAATCAACTTTTTTTTTTAAAATTTTTTTTCATATTTGTCTTTTAAATGGCCGACCCCAATTGTTGAAATTAATGCTTAGGTGGTAGTTGTTTGTAAGCTTGGCCCATGGCTATATTGATGAGACGTAGATACAGTAGTTAGCATTAGATAAGCTAGTATTTCCTCTAATCAAGTTTTAAGTAGGAACTGCTGTTTACAGCTTAAAGACCTCCCGTTCTGTTGTGTTTTACCTTGTTTGTATCATCTATCATCTTTCTGTGATGCCTTTATAACCTAAATTTGTAATATTGATGAATAACTAGCTTCTTGAAAACTGCTCTTTTTGAGAAATCTCAATGATGGGGAGGTGGAGGATCTTCTTCTATGATTGGTCTTTTGGAGGGTTTTCACCCATTCTACTTTGCAGGAGCTGAAGGCTTTGGACTAATGATCATTTAGGCCTGTTCTTTTACCAAATTATTTCTTTATGAAGTAGGAAAGAGGAGTTGGATTTTCTTTCGGGAAATTATGTAGATCGTTAACTCTTATCTTGCTACTTATTTCCTTGACTTTCATAATATCAACCTATTACGTCACACTTTCTCCTTTTTCAAGGCTATAGCTTTCTTGTGGCCCCTTTCTAAATAGTATTATGCTAATGGTTTGTTGCAAGTGAGGGGATTAAGTTAGGCTTTATCTCCTGGCATTTATGTTATCAGAAAAGCTGGTACGTCTTAGAATCATCTATCTCTCAGCTGTATAGTGCTTGTTCACTATGGTGTTGTGTTGGTATTTTGGCGACTGTAAGGTTTGTCATTCCAATTTTGAGGATTTCTTGCTAGTTAAATTCAAAGGCTTTGGTATAAGGAGGGTTGCCAAGACTTGGAGTTGTGTCAAAATGGCAGCAGTCTAGTGTTTTTGGATGAAAAGAATTCCAAAATTTAAGGGCTGTTTTCTTCTGGTTAATCTAATTTGGGATTATTTTCATCAGATTGGTCAATGCAGCTGGATCTCTTAAGGGGTTAACTATGCAAGAAGTTAAAAGGGATCGGATGACCACTCATAAATTTATGTTTTCTTTTTCTTTTTGGCCCACTGTTTTTGCTATCTTCATTCTACCTCACTAATTGTTATGGTTGTGCAAGTTATCGAGGAGCATGCATGTAGGAGATGGAACATGATTAGGAATCTCTAACTTATCAAATTTTTTTTCTTCCTTATGTGAAAAATTTTCAGGAATTGAAGGTGTTTCATCTTTGAGTACTATCTTGATTTATACAAGTTGGAATGTTTTTTTCCTGTTTACTTCTAATGTACACCTGTTAAGTGACTTGCTTGTTTGGAGAAAAAGGAAATTATGTCCCTAAAACACATTTTATATATCTAAAAATGACCTTGTGCTATGCAGATTGCTGCTCAAAATTTGACCATGAAACGTCTTAGAGGAGATGAAATTAAGGTACTTGCTCTAACATCTGCTGTTATATTAAACACTACATTGCATTATTTTGGCATGATTTACTCTGTGTAGTATAATGCAATTAGGGCACTGTTTTTTGTTGAGGTGTAGGTTGTATGTTGTTGGCCATGTCTATACTTTATTCAGATTTAAGATACAGGTAATTCAAGTAACTTTTGATCGTGTTACATGAAAAGAAGAAAGAAAAATTAAAAAAAAAAATTGTTTGGACATTTCTGAATATTCAGTTCATGATTTTATGATCAAGGACTGATCAATACTTCTGTGTGAGAGTGGTGCAGTTCTATAGTCCAGATGCAACAGTTGTTGAATTTGCTTGAAGAGCAAACCTCAGTGTACAATTAAGTTATATTAGGCAAAATGGCTTTGGTTACCTATGGGGATCATTTGTATAAAGGTGCTTACAATAGGACCAGTCTTGCTCCTTAGGTCCTGCAAAGTGTATGTCAAAATGCTACATAATACATCGCCTGTTCTTTGTTGACAAGTGATTTAGCGATTCACTATAAGAGTAAGAGATTCTTTTTGTTCCTCCTACTTAGATCTGGCGAGTCATTAACCTTCTTGGTGTTTAACTACCTCTTCAGATGTTCCCACACCATCTGCTTATTGAAAAACAGAAGTTATTCCTGACAAATTCTATTATTTTGTCAAAAGAAATTAGATTAACAACATCTTGACAACTATTGGATAACTAAATTACCAATAATTACACTTACAGATTTTTATTTCACGAGGGACTGGCCATTTTGCTCTAAGGATATTTGAAAACTGATTAATGTTGAATGAAAAAAATGGCGTAAGAAATATGGCATGCTAATCCTTGGGCAAAGTGAAAATTATTTGACCAAGAAATGGCTTCTCTCAATCTAACTTGGAAAGACGTGAAATAAATTTTCTTGTTCTCATTATTCCTTATCTTACGAATTCATTTTCACAAGGATGTTAATTTATGGTGATCAATCTCACACCTTTGCCTTTGGCCTTTGACCACATACGTATTACAGAGAGAGAGAGAGAGAGAGAGAGAGAGAGAGAGAGAGAGAGAGAGAGTCTAGATTTTTTTTTTTAATAACTTGGTGTTATTTTTTTTTTAATTTTTTATTTTATTTTATTATTATTTTAATTATTTAAGGATAGAATTTAATAGAATTTGGACCGAAGAACCAAAATTGTAGCTTTTCATAATTTAGAGGAGGTGTTTACCCAAAAAGGGATTAGGGAGGTTTTATGTTGTATTTGGTCCACAGTTCATGGTAAAATTGCACTTTTCATTTGTTTTATATTTCACTTGATGAAATGGATATTAGGTAGCTGCATGGTTTAGGGCTCACCGGTGCACAAAGTGCTCTCCGGCTTAGCACGGGGGTAGGGGGAGGGTGGGAAGGGTATTAGCTACATGGTTCCATGGAGGTTTTATGTTGTATCATTGATCCATCATAAAGGGGCAGGATAAGACATTCCTTGGGTAGTCCAATTGGTAGATGGAATGCCCTAGCAAAATGGCATTTTTTTTTCTCCCTCCAGGAAATGTCTTGATGTAGGCATAAACTGAGTAGTAATGTTCTTATACGGGAAATGATATGCTGATTAGATTTCTGTTTTGCCAAAGGGT
The DNA here is from genome assembly GCA_037126225.1 of Dillenia turbinata. Taxonomy (NCBI): domain Eukaryota; kingdom Viridiplantae; phylum Streptophyta; class Magnoliopsida; order Dilleniales; family Dilleniaceae; genus Dillenia; species Dillenia turbinata. Next base: position 1,507,864 of record JBAMMX010000024.1, read on the forward strand.
GGAAAATCCAATGACCTGCTTGCCGATTCACTTTGGTTGGATAAGAAAAATGTGAGATCCAGGATTTTTTGCATCATACTTTGCTCAATTTGAGTTCATTCTGGACATTAAGGGAATCCAGTGAGTGTACAAAGCATGAGATGCTGATTGTATGGTCTGTTATAATCACAGTTGATGAGGAGAAAACACAATACAAAAGCTTATGAGAGTAATGCAAAGTGACTCTGAAGGTTTATATTTTTAGCTCTTTTTGTTATGGTTTTTTATAATCATAGGTCTAAGTGGAGAAATCAGGATAGAAAAGTTTTCAAGTTCCATGTGAAGTCTTTTGATATGCATGATGCATTTATTGTTAACAAATACTCTAGAAAAATATTTAGAAATTAAGAAGGAAAGATTCTAGAAAAAAATAGTAACTTTCTTATAGCAATCTTTTTAGTAGTTATTTTATTTTTGGAAAATCTTTTAAAGTAGTAGTTTTTATTGAGATTTATTTTTAGTAACACTTTTATTTGTAACCTCAAGTTTTTCCTATTTAAGGGGGGTATTATTAATAAAGAGGTAAGTCTAATTTTTCATAAAAGAAGTGTAGTGAGAAGCTTGTTAGGAACAAATTTTCAGCCATTAAAAATAGGTTCTACGAGAGGGAAAACTCTAGCAAGGAAGAGAGGAATTCCCTGCAGGGTATCCATTGACTAGATCCTGTACTAGGGCTCATATCAATTTGGTATCAGAGCTAACCGTCATGGAAAACAATACAGAATAGTTTAACCGGATGGAGAGATTCACGAGGGATTTTGAGCAACGAAGGGAGCAGCGAATGCAGCAACTAATGGAGCAGACACTAGCTAGGATGGAAGAACTTTGACAGTCCAACAAGAAGTTGTTGCAACAACAGTAGACAGCATTGATCTTGCTGATAGAAAGGTTTCAGCCCGGGTACAACAAGGTCGAAGAGGTTAGGAACAGTAGCCACATCCTTGGTCCCTTGCAAAACCAAGGGGAGGAAAGGATTAGTTTGCTCGAAGGAAGGACTGCCATCCCTAGAAAGTGCCTTGACTTCAATAGCTATGAATATAATAAGTTTGGGCAGGATCTTCAGCTTTCCATTCATGACAGCAAGGCAGGCGTTGAAGGAAATATTGGTTTATACATTCATGACAGCAAAATTGGTATCTTAATAGAGGTAAACTATGAGACAGACTTTGTCGCTTGTGGAGATATCTTCAAGAAACTGGTTGATGATCTAGCCGTGCAAGTGACTGCCTATCTACAAGTGTTGTATCTTGTTATGGAAGCATGTCCTAATGATGCTAAATTTATAGGAGAGCAAAATTCTTGGAAGTCCAAAGAAGAGGATAAGGGAGGAGGCTTATTGGGAGTTCTTGAAGTCTTTGTGAGGAACTACCGTGAGATCAAGCTTGAGGACAAGCTTTTTGTCCAGGAGGGGAGTAATGATGTGCATGATGCATTTATCGGAAACAAGTACTCTAGAAAAATATTTAGAAATTAAGAACAAGGAAAGATTCTAGAAAAAAATAGTAACTTTCTTATAACAATCTTTTTAATATTTATTTTATTCTTGGAAGATCTTTTAAAATAGTAGTTTTTATTGGGATTTATTTTTAGTAACATTTCTATTTGTAAGTTCTAATTTTCCCTATTTAAAGAGGGTATCATTAATAAAGAGGTAAGTCTAATTTCTCATAAAAGAAGTGTAGTGAGAATCTTGTTAAGGAACAAGTTTTCATTCATTAAAAATAGGTTCTACGAGAGGGAAAACTCTAGTAAGGAAGAGAGGAATTCCTTGCAGGGTATCCATCGACTAAATCTTGTACTAGGGCTCATATCATCTTTCTTAAGGTTTAGTTCTGTTTTCCCTTCTCTGATCAGTTAGATTTATGTCTGCTGCTTTTTATCCCTTATGTTGTGAAGGGTTGTGAGCGTTTCATTGCCTTTTGTTTATAAGGATGCTTGGCAAAACATTGATTACATATTGAACCCTGTTTCCATGTAATTTAGAACAGTTCAGTTTTTCATAGACATTTCGATCAAGCAAGTGCTTCTAATAATTGGTGAACAACTTGTCAGCTTTTAGCTTCATAGAAACACCCTATCCCACAGATTCAGCACTACATTTTTCTTCTTGTGAAAATTTATCTATATTTTGTTCTTAATGTATTTTTATTTCTTGTTCTGTGAGAGAATAACAGAGTTCTAATTCCTCTTTTTTGTGGTTGTGATGGCAGGCAAAACACTGGGATACATTTTATAAGTTCTACAGGAACACAACAGACAATAAGTAGGTTCACGTCATCCATAACTCTATTTTCAATTCAATGATGATCATATTATTGGATAAATTTCTTCAGCGTGTAATACCTTTGACCAAAATTTGTTCCAGGAACATAAGTTATTAGAGGATACCTGTAGTTGAGGTCTCTAAAAGATTTTTGTGTCATATATCTTTAGGTGGGGCAGAGCCTTTCTGACTCGGGAATTCTTTCACACCATGGCCTCAAGGATGGGGGACAAGGTACTACTTGTGGTTGCTGAAGAAGGGGATGAACTTGTGGCTGGGGCTCTTAATCTAATTGGAGGAGATACTTTATTTGGCCGTTTATGGGGGTGCCTCCCAGAAGCATATTATCCAAGTTTGCATTTTGAAGCATGTTATTACCAGGTTAGAGTTTCATTACATTTGTAGCAGAAACTTAGATGTACTTCAGGTCTAAAAAATTGGTTAGATGGGAATATGTCAAGGGGGAGTAGTTACATCGGTATCCCTCCTTCGTCCTTAGCAAATATAGTTTCACGGGTAAGTAAATAGATAGATAATTGTGGGAAAAGAATCCCAAGTGGCATCTTATCCTTAATATAATTAATCAAATATATCTTGGTGTTCAAACAAGTGAAGTTTGAAAACTAGATATTGGCAAATTCCTTTTATTGAGTCTTAATTATGTCGATCAGATATGGAAAGCTTATAGTATGGAACATATAAAGAGGATTGAAGAGCTCTACTTTTTCGGTGTAATTTTTCTTTATATTTTGATCTTGCCGTTTTCTTTTGTTTCTCAAAGACAATTTCTTATCCTTTACTCTATATTAATGATTTTTTCATTTTCTTAAAAGGAAAAAAAAAAAAAAAAAACTATGATACACAGAGGCATGCTTTTTTGCTCTGGTCTATTAGGTGGCTGTCCGTTGATTCTTTTTTGGGCTGATTGCCCAAGAATGGTGATATTTTGAAACTCTATTTCATCAAGAATTTAGGCATGGGCTCTTTATTGATCTGCAGGCAATTGAGGCAGCAATTGAGCTTAATCTCAGCAAAGTTGAGGCTGGTGCTCAGGGTGAGCATAAAATCCAACGTGGTTACGTGCCTGTGACAACGTACAGCTGCCATTACATTGTAGATGAAGGTTTTAGGCAAGCTATACAGGACTTTCTTGTGCGTGAAACAACTCAGGTGTGTATGATAGCCTTGTGGTTTTAGTTTGAAATTTCTTCAAGTACCGTCCAAGCCCATATCAGCAGCCTCTTGTACAAACTTTTCCTATGCCACCTCGTGCACGCTTCGACAACCTAGCTTTCAATGTGCAAACTCAACACACACACACACACATACATATTGTAGTGTTAAAAATGCTAAAGCTCATACCGAGTTTGTTTTGTATTGCTTTTGTGGTTGATGCTCGTCTGATGTTTATTTGCAGGTTAAGCTTGTTATGAAGCTACTACATGATTCGGGGCCCTTCAAGGATGGCATACATGAGCATGAGGGCACTAAAGTCTGATCCCCTAAATTTCAGACTCCATATAACTGCTATACACAAAAATTGCAAATATAGCTTGTTAATATGTCATATGACATAATTTGTATTGCCTACCTTCTTTTTTGTACATATCTTGCTAATGCTAATTGATTCATAACCTACAAAATTGAGATGTTACTTACAAACCCATATGCCTAACTTGATTTTTGATTTTGAGAAGTTTGTTTCTTCTAAGGTATTACAAAATAGAAGTGGTATTTCTTTATTCTCAAGTGACCCATATTTCTTTGTTTTATGCAAAGTTTTGACCTACAATAACAAGAAGGTGAGTTTAATCCTAAATTTTGGGTCAGTCTTTTTGAGAGATAAATATAGGTTAGGTAAAAAAAGAAAAAAATACGTTTTGACCTAAATAACTTTAATACGCCTTTTGCTGTTATTTCTCAAGAAATTCAGGCCAATAATTCTTCTCTGACCTAAATAGCTCTTTTCTCTCTTTTCTCCTTTTCGACCTCAGCTTTTCTCTCTCTTTTCTTTAGTTTTATTTCTTGCTTCTCCTTTCTCTCTCACTTGTATTTTTACATATAGAGAGTGGCCAAAGAAAATATAAAAGAGAGAGAAAAAGAGAACGTTGAGAAGAGAGGGAGAATTGTTGAGTTGATCAACAGAGACAAAAACAATACGAAAGATCATCAAGAGAATGGCTTTATTTCTTGCTTATATTTCTTGAGGACTAAAACATCTGGGGGCATGTGTTGTCGAGCAAAGCTCATGCTTTGTGATTTTGATCATTTTTTCCTTTAGCAGAGTGTAAGTTGGTGCAGTTTTGTTTTGAAAAACTTTTCTTGAAATATATCTATTTAAAATGTAGCAATACATTCGTACACTTATTTTTTATTTTTATTCTGACTTAGTTATCACCCGATGTCTAAAATTGTGTCATGACTCTGAATTGATTTTTTGTCGGGCCCAAAATGAAAAAAGTCTCTCACAATGATTATTTTATGTTACCTTAGAGATTTGAACCCGATCCTTGAGAACAGAATGCAATAACCTTTCCGTTCCCATTGCCCAACCAATTTCAACTTATCCTTGTCTTTCATGCAATGCATAGAATGAATAATTTGCATTTATAGAATGAATAATCTAATTTGCATTTATATTCAAGTAAATTCTTTCTCTGTGGGTTACAAAAAATTAGTGTTGTATATAAACAATACTATTATTCTTTCTGTGACGCAAAGAATTGTGATTATTATTATTTTTTTCTAAATATTGGGTGAGGTGAAATAAAAAAAAAAAAATTGTACATACCTCATGATCTTTGAATTTTACTATAATTTTAATTGTACTAAAAATTAATATGCAGAGCTTGTGCTCAAAATAAAAGCAGCATAACACCAAAAATTACTAATTATACATCAAAATGAAATATTCAATAGGATAACAAGAATGGAAAGCTTGAAATCATGGAGCAGACAACAGCACTTGGAATCATGGAAAGAGTTTCTTGCCGATGAGTTATAGCTCAACCAGCACCGTTCCCCCTTGTAAAGGTCATGAGTTTGATCCTCATCACAAATTCTTTTTTTTTTCTTTTACCAATAATACACCAAAAGCTCATCTGCGAATCCTCATATCATAACTAAATAGAACCATATCAAATCTTTATCACTAACATCTTCTCTCATGTTTGTAGCATATGGTGGTAATGGAATACCTTGGGTGCCGCAATGTCTCGTGAGAGATTGTTTCCAAAGAAGCTTAGAGGATCCACGGCTTCAAGTCAGGTGCCCCATGGAATTGGCTTTGTAATTCAAGTTGTGATTTGAAATGCTTAAAAGGAATTTTGCCAAAGAGTTGATTTTTTAAAAGGTCTAAACATTCAAATCTCCCATCTTTTTTGGGATTGCTGGACGACTGAGATAATTTTGTGACAAATTCAGTGATTGCAATCCAACAAGGCTAATTATTAGTTCATTTAAATTATTACTTGAAAGGACCATGTTGCTCACAAGATCATGAATATTGTCATATACAAAAACACTTCCTTTGTTCCCAACTTGTCTGTTTTCTAGCTGACTCTTTTGCTGTATAGTTCTTGGAAGGTGAAGTTCTCTAAAGTCAACATTCAATTTAAGGGCATATTGTATAAGGATCGGACCAATAGTCCCATCATCAGCGGTGTGACAGGCCTTGTAATGTTTACTTGTTGCAACCATTGCTGTCTAAAAATGAATACTTTACGATTATTGAGTTTGGAATCAAAATTAAAATCTAAACCAATCTATTTCAGAATAGTATCTATGTAATCTTAAGGGCAATGTCTTCCAAGATATTGGCATTGGATCCTTGGAGATCAATTGTTGCAGCAATGTGGTAAGGTATTTCAACTCTATGCAAATTCATGAAGAGGATATTGCAATTTTTTGTGTGTTTAAATGTTAATGCTAATCTAAAAATGTTATTCTTTATGAGTATAAATGTCCTAAACCAATTAATTCTTTTCTTGTATTAATGCGGTTGAATCATTTAAAAATTAAGTGTATATATTGTGATTACTATTATTCTTTTTTTAAATACTTGTCATCGAAAGAATTATTATTTATTTTGAAATCGTAGGTGGGGAGAAATCAAAAAACAAATTGTAATTACTTCAAAATCTTTTATGTTTATGTATAATTTTAATTATTTTTATTTTCGTTAATAAACAAAAAAATTATTAATAGAAAATTAATATCTAGTGCTTTTGTAAATCCAAAATAAAAGCAACTTATAACACCTAAACTACATGAAATACTCACAAGGACTAGGTAGTTCAACTTTGTAAAGAAAGAGAATGTTCAACAGATAACAAAAAGAATGGAAATCTTGAAATCATATTGTAAAGCAACACCTGGAATCATGGTTAGAATTTATTACATTCAAAAATAACATTGGAAAACTTCTCCCACGTGTGATCCAAAAACCTAAAATATATCAATCTCAAAGATTTTTTCACTAATAGAGGACCAATAACACACCAAAACCCCACCACGAATCCCAATGGCAAACCCAAATAAAACCATGTGGAATCCTTTTCATTTAGGTCTTCATCACTTGACACATTCGCATCATATGGTGGTAATGGTATATGAGCACCACAAATTCTTGTGAGAGGAGGCCCGCAAAGATTGTTTCCGCTGAAGCAAGAAGGATCTAAGCCTCTAAGTTGGGTGCTTGATGGAATTAGCCCCCTCAAATTGTTGTGAGATAAATTCAAATGGCTTAAAAAATTTAGATTTGAAATGCTTAGAGGAATTTCACCCGAGAGTTGATTCCATGAAAGGTCTAAAGATTCTAAGGACCTCATATCACCAATCTTCTTTGGGATTATTCCAGTAAAATGATTTTGTGATAAATTCAACGATTCCAATCCATCAAGATCCATTAGCTCATTTGGTATCTCCCCTGATAAATTATTACTTGAAAGGTCCATGGTACTCACAAGACGAAGAATTTTGTCATATACCATGTCATTTCCTTTTTCCACTACTTGCATATACTCTACGTCAAAATCTAAACGATACCAAGCGATATCTTTGCTTCTTTTGCTGAAAGTCATGGCTGTAAGATTCTTGAAACACATCGGAATTCTTCCAGAAAAATTGTTTTGTGCAATGTCCAAGATTTGGAGATGAGTAAGGTAACACAACTCAGTTGGAATTTCGCCTTCTAACCTATTTGAATGAAGATTGAGAAATTGCATGGAGACATGAAATTTTCCAATCCATGTTGGTAGCTTTCCTGTAAAAGAATTTATGCTAAGATCAAGAGTCGCTAGCCGTGAACAGTTTTGCAAATATTGGGGTAGTGGCCCAGAGAGCCTATTCTTCTGCAAGTGCAACGACAGAAGATATTTCAGGTTTCCCATTGAGCTTGGAATTTGACCGGTGAAATAATTATTTCCCAACCATAAAACATTGAGCCTTGGCCAAGCCATCCAACAATCTGGAATCTCTCCGGACAAATTATTGTTTTGAAGATTCAAAATAGAAAGGACATGTTGTTCCCCGGTTCTCATACAAAGGAAGTCAGCGATATCTCCAGAAAAAGAGTTGTTTGAAAGATCTAAAATCTCCATACTAGGAGAGCGGAGTAAGTGCGTAATGTCTCCAGAAAAAGCATTATTTGAAAGATCTAAAATCCATACATTTGAAGAGACAATGGGTAATGGGCCATCAAAATGGTTGGAACTCAGGATAATCTGATGATTATGTAAAATGTTTGGAAGTTTGCCGTAGATTTGATTATGAGCCAGATTCAAAAACCATAAGTTTGTGGAGATGTTCCAAAACCACAATGGAACAACATTAGAAATTCCGGTGTTGGACATGTTTAACCAAATAAGGTTCTTTTGTGTTTGAAGCCACATAGGGAATTGAGGGCCCAATTTCCACCCACCCAAGTCAAGATGTTGAAGCCCAAAACTAGGGACCCAATTATCGCTTACATTTAAGATAAAAGAGTTTTCTGATGCCCGTAGTTCTTTCAAATCGGAGAGACCGTCGAGTTGAACTTCTGACACGATCCCATCCAACTCATTGTTTTCAATGTTCAGCACTTTTAATAGTGATAATTTCCAAAAGCTCTCGGGAAGAGTACCGGAAATCGAGTTATGGCCAAGATACAATTCCTGAAGACTAGGAGATGCACATTCTCCTAACAAACTTCCAAAAATATCTGACATGTTTCCTACTATAAGATTATCAGACAAATCAAATACCTTCAAGCGGCAAAGACCCCACAATGACCTTTGTTGTAGCCCAGTTATGTTATTATCTGAAAAGCTAAGAAACTCCATATGAGTGAAATTATGGAACCAGTCTGGCAATGTGGAATTGAACTCATTCGTGCCCAAATTTAGATATCTAAGCAGAGTCAAGTTTTGAAGACCAACTGGAATAGCACCTTGGAAATCATTGCCGCCTAAATTAAGAGAAACAAGATTATGGAAACTAAAAATCCAGCATGGTATTGAAGGGCTTAACCCGTTGTAAGAAACATCAAGAATGGTTAGTGATGAAGAAAAATTCGGAGTCAGAAGCAAAGAAGAGAAGGATGTAGGTATTCCACAACCAGACAATGACAACTCATGTAGAGAAGAGAACGAGTTCATTAAGTGTAGCCAGTTACTTACTCCACTGAGATCCACTTCATCTAGCTGTAACCGTCTCAAAGGGAGACCAGAAAGCCACTGAAGGTTGTTATTCTCTAATATGAGATCATAATTCGATTCAGCAAGGCCGAGAGATCGCAAACTTGAGAGATTTCCAATTTGAGAAGGAATAATGCCTCCAAAACCAGCCCCAGATAGATTTAGTTGTTGTAAACTCACTAGAGAGCCGATGAAGGCAGGAATTGATGTCCCATTGAAATCATTGTAGCTTAGATCCAAGACTCTTAGATGCTTCAAATGCTGAAGCGAAGGATTGATCTTGCCGCCTAATGGGGCCCATTCATAAGCTTGAAGTTCTGCATCGGTTTCAGTATCAAATTCATATAGAGGATGATAACCAAGGCAGAGCTTAATTATATGGCCAGTGACGTTGTTGCAAGAAACGCCGGCCCATTTGCAACAGTCTAGCTTAGAAGAAGCATTCCAAGAGGAGAGTCGATTTGCAGGATCAATGATATCTTTCTTGAAACTCAACAGAGCCTCTCTCTCACTCTCTATGCACAACACATTGCTTTTTAGTCCTTTGTCTACTTCTTCACAGTAACAAGGACCGACTGTGAGCAGAATATTAAGGAGGAAAAAAAATGGCAAGAGATTCATATTAGGTTTGGGTGAAAGCAGCATACATAGAATGTAAGAAGGGCTGGGGCTGGGCTTTGAGTGAGGTGAAAGAGAGAGAGAGGGGAGAAGGCTATTTATAATGAACTCCAAAATATTGTTTTTGGGATGGTGATGTGGATAGCAGTAACTAGGAAGGAACCTTGATTACCATTACAAATACTTGATTCCCAATTTCGCCCATTGTTCTACACACACACGCGTCCTCTCCTTAATATTTTAATTTCAATTTTTTGATATTTTCTTAATATTTTATATATGTATTTTTTTTTCTTATTTTTTGATATATTAATCATAATTTTCATTTAATACTCTATTAAACAAGAGGATCACACGCACATGTGGATTGAGACATGCAGTAGGTTGCAAAAAAAAAGTTTTGCAAAACATATATATATTTTTTTCGTTGCCAGATCATAACAAAGACATTTAGGGACAAGTTTGTTGTGAGGAATGCTCCTACCTGCAAATAAATTGTACTTAAAACCAAATAAATTATATAAAAATTATAAAGTTTAGTTCTAATTCTAATTTTTCTTTTTTAGATGTAAACTACAGAATTTAATTCCAATTGTATAAAAAATGAAGATTTGTAAATCAGCAAAAGATTTCAAAATAAATTACATAAATATTTGTGAATCCTACCTAATTTCTTAATAATGATATCACATAACAATTTCAAAGTTATTTTATTTCAATGATTTTTTTTTTTTGGTCTCATTTTAATTTTTGGTTTGCATGAAACAAATATATATGCAAGTAGTAGAACAGCAAGTGCAAGAAGACAGATGTCTATCTATAAGAAAAATTAAAACTACTGTCTCTATTTATAATAATAGTGACAGGAGTGATGGACACTCATCCAATCTCATTTCTTTTTGAAAAAATAACACAAATCAACCGGTAGGACCAAGTGGTATTTGAGGGTTGATATTTTAATGCATGAAGTCTTTGCATACTTAAGTCTTGCCGTGTGTAGAATAGCAATGACATGCAATATCATTGAAAAAAAGAAAAAATAATAATAATAAAAAAAGAAAAAATAATGATCTCTTTACATGTGATTATAAAGCATTCCAATACCTTATAGTATTGATTTTTTCTTTTTTTCTTTTTGCATTTTATTATAATATATATATATATATATATATATATATAATAAATACTTTCGAAAATAGGGAACAAAGGTGGTTGTAAAACTCCAAAAACTCCTTATCCCCTTGAATACTGAAATTATGTTTTGATTAACATGAAGGTTAATATTCTTTTATTGAATTCTTTGAACCATCCCATATCTTAAGACGTGAAAACAGTGAACATGAAGGTTTTCAAAATTCCAATGAATGACCCACCAACCAATATAGACTCAAAAGGCTTTCAAACCATAGACCAACCAAACATGGTATCTCGTTCCCCAAACGTGTTTTATGGCTTTCCCCTCTCTCTCTCATTTTTTCCCCACCACTACATCCTGAGTCATCCTTTGTGGGCTCGACTCTCATTTCACTAACATCTCATCTCACTGTTCCAATTGACCAACCATCCATTGATTCCTCGTATCTCTCTCTCCTTTCATTGTCACAACTCCCACTTCCCAACCCTCCCACTTTCATCATCACAACTCCCACTTCCCTGCCCTTCCACCTTCACTTTCTCGCAATTTCATCATCACAACTCCCACTTTCCTTCCTCATCATCACAACTTCCACTTCCCTCCCCTCCCACATTCACTTTCTTATGTCCCCATTCATTAGGCAGAGTTCGGTGACTTTTTGAGTCAAACAGAGAAAGGGCAGAAATTCTTTTTTTTTTTTTTTTTTTTCATTTTATTATAAATTTTTTTGAACTATCCAATACCTTGATGTTTCAGTGCATTATCATTGGAAGGAAAAAAAAAAAAAAAATTAAGATTGGGACGATCTATTATATATGCTCATAAACCATGCCTAAATTTTCCACAAGCTTTGAGGTCAGATGTGGATTGTTATAGACTTTGGTATCAAGGAACAAAATATGAATGGTGGGATGCTTTTCTAATTCAACCATTTGAGATTGGGTTGAAAATTCTTTGCTATATATATATATATATATTATAAAACTTTATAAGAATTGAATAGACCGGCTTGCAATATTTATCATTTTTATTCCCAAAAAATAAAAATTTCACTGCAATTATTTTTATTTTATTTTATTTTACTTTTTTAATTTTTAGTAAAATAACTTTTTTGAACATATAAGATTTTGCAATAAAAATTATTTTTTTAAAAGATTACTCATCATGATATCAACAATTTTTTATATCAAAAATTCATTATATTTTAGTTGAGTCTGTTCTCAAAATTTTTAGCAGCCTAATAACCATTTTTCAGGAATGAAACTCACCAAATACGCCAAACCTGACCATTCTCTTCTCTGCAACGCACTTTCACCCTTTTCACACCAATCCGATGGTATCTTTCAAACACAACAAACCCCTTTTCACTTCCTACCCTTCCACCATCATTTTCAAGACATCGATTTGGCTGCGAATCTCTGAAACGCACCAAACACGCCAAACCTGTCCACTCTGCCTCCTCTCCTCTGCGACACACTTTCTTCCTTTTTACACCAAATTCCATTTCACTTTCTCCCTTCCCACCATCATTTCGAAGTCATCGATTCTGATGCGTACCTCTGAAAAACACCAAACACGCCAAACCCCTTTTCAATTTGTCCTTTTTCACGGGTCCATTTTGACCGGATGAAAGCCGATTTTACCTATATCACTCACTGGGTTTGCCATTTTGACGAGACGTCCATAATGCATCCAGATCATGTCCATGATTGAAATTAAAACTCTCTTGTTTAGAAATGGCCTATCGAAGTCCAACGTGCATCACCTAATGGTATGTTAAGCCCACCACTGGCTAGTTCCAATGGTATCACATGGTCAAACCCAAAATGACCGACAGTCAGAGTATTAGTTTAGCCCACCTTAAAAAGTGGATGAACAATGGTTTAAGCCCAAATCAATCTATATACCGAACTAGACTTGAAACGGGAACCAACTCGACCTGATAATTTAATATCTTCTTTTATTTGTTTTCTTTTGATTATTTGCTTTGATAATTCACTCTTCAAACTATACTAAGATATAGCTTTTGGATTCGTACAGCCAAATGCTAGTGATTACCTTTCCCAACTGGAGTTCTCAGATTTTAATCCTTGTGTAACTAAAAAAAGTGAAGATAAAGAGAGAAATGCATAAAAGGTTTTATCATATTCTATGTTTTTGGATTTATACAAGGGTGGGAAGGATATTAGCTACATGGTTCCATGGAGGTTTTATGTTGTGTCATTGATCCATCATAAAGGGGCAGGATAAGACATTCCTTGGGAAGTCCAATTGGTAGATGGAATGCCCTAGCAAAATGACATTTTTTTTTTCTCCCTCCAGGAAATATCTTGATGTAGGCATTAACTGATTAGCAATGTTCTTATACAGGAAATGATAAGCTGATTAGATTTCTGTTTTGCCAAAGGGTGGAAAATCCAATGAGCTGCTTGCCGATTCACTTTGGTTGGATAAGAAAAATGTGAAAACCAGGATTTTTTATAATACAAAAAATTCGATGTTAGAAATTTTATAAATATTTTTATAATATAATGAAAAATTTTAAATTTCATTGATTTTTGATTTTGGGGTATTAAATTGGAATTTTTGATATATTTAAAATATCCGTATTCTGATTCAAAGTACCTCATATCTTGAGGAAATTAGAATAAAAAAAAGGGGAGGAGAAATGGATTTGTCAAGAGACAAATCGATTTCAGAAAGCCTGCAGGGGGAGGTTTGAGACCTGAAGAAGAGAAGTCAATTTTCCATAGGGGGAAATCGATTTGGGAAGAGGAAATGCCAAGGGATGAATCGATTAGGCCTCCCCCATGAGTTGATTTCTCAGGCTCTACAGAGATGCCTCTAAGCCTTGTGTTACACAAATCGATTTGTGCTTTATACAAATCGATTCATTCCACCCATGGTGAATCGATTCAGGGTGAGGTGAATCGAATGGCTTAGGGTGTAGACGCGAATTCTGAGAGTTGAAGGTGCCAAGTCGATTCATGCTTTGCATGAATCGATTCATGGAGTGTATGACGAATCGATTACCCTATGCAACGAATCGATTCGCCTAGACTGTAGAAAGAGTTTCTGTGAGCTGCGATTTGCAAATCGATTCACGCCCTTCTCCATTCGATTCAACAATCAAGGGGTGAGTCGATTTCCATGCCTACAAATCGATTCATGCACCCGAAAAGACTAAAATACCCTTATAAAACTCAATTAACATCTCAAGGCTTGAGGGCAAAAAGGTAATTTTACCTCCAAAAGTGAATTAAACTTATATGAGAGCTCCATTTCGTTCATTTCTCTCCATTTCCTCAACCCTCTCTCACGAACATCTCTCTCCCCCTATACTCTCATTCTCTCTCTCACCAAATCTTCATTCTCTCTCTAGAAAATTGATACTCTCATTAAATCACTCTATTAAACACCCAAAACCCCAATCAAACTTAGGGATGGATGAAATTTGGGGGAAAGATCTAGGGTTTCCTATACGAAGAGGAGATTTTGGGATTTTTGTAGAGAATCAAAACCCTAGGTTGACGTAGAGTGAAATTTGGGGGAAAATGAAAATGAAGATTTTATATACATGTAAATAATGTGTAAATGTGGAAATGGAACTATGAACATAGATTTTTTTTGGATTGGGAAAAATTTAGGGTTTGTGTAAAAATTGAAAAAAATTTATAAACCCTAGAAATATTGATAAATTGACATTGTCATTGTGATTATTGTTTAGGAAGGCCAATTGGAAATTGAAAAAGGAATTACATTGGGCCTGAATTGGAAATTAGGAGTGGACACTCTCCTAAGAGATGAGTAGATGGTTATGTGCATATGAATGAGTAAACTGTTTTCAGTTATGATTTACAAATTGAGTTTTGAAATGAATTTGCAAATGGATTTGAAATTGTTTTGTGATTATGGTATGCTTAAAATGAAATTGTGAAATGACCATGACTCTTGAATTTGATTATTGAATTATTTGCACTATGTTACTTTGGGCTACTCATGTGAATTATGAAATATTGCTCTACCTTATTTTTGAGCATGCATTGATTGATAAATTGAGTTTGGTAATATGGTGCTGAGAAAAATGACTATAGTTTGAGTTTTGCCACGGACCGGACCGTTGGGGTGGCGTGATTAAGCCTGTTTTATTTAGCTTGGTATAGGCGGGTTGGAGAGCCTCCTCAGGCTGCCGGATAACGTGGTAGCACCCACAGAGTTTCGGACCAATGCCAAGGTTGAGAGGATTTTATGAAAATTATGGAAAACCCTTTGGCGGATCCTACCAACGGCCATTGGTAGGAGATTGTTTTCGGTAAACCCCAAAACAATTGTGAAAAAATAAGATTTGACTGAATGAATTGATTATATGAGTCATGGTGGATTGATATGAATGATTTTATGAGAATGAATTTCATTATGACATTCAATGATAGTTGATACATGTATTTGACATTACCACCATCACCCCTCACTTATATGTTACATGTCACTGCACTCCACTCACTGGGTATTTTAAAATACTCACCCCCTCCTTTAAATCCTTTTCAGAGGAAGTGTAGACTGTGGCTGATATTAGCTGATTCAGATATATTTTGGTGATCCATGATAGATATCGGTAGTGGATTCTATTTTCTTGAGATTGGATGTAGTTTCATCTGTGAAAGTAAAACTATTATACTATTCTTTTGAGATTTGGATTTAATTGATACTTGTCATATTTTTGAGACAAGTATTGGTGAAATCCAAGTTTGGTTTATGTGGAAAGTGTCCAATTTTGTTTAAAACTTATCTTTGCAAAACTTATTGTTCTCATTTGGGACATTTGGACTTTTATTGGGATTGTTTAAATATTTTGAGATTGTGAATTTTGTGAAACTCTGGAATGGCTGGGAAAGCTATATTGCATGCATGCATGTACAGCATCCTCTCCCCAAATGTGTGCAGATGTATGCTTGTATGTATAGGGATGAGCCGGAGGGGCTCCTTGTATGTGTATTGATTTTATAATTTCTTATTTTGTTGAGTTTTATGTTTTTGAAGATTTATTGTACAATTGGAATGTTTTGTGCTATCCCGGTATATGAAGAGGTCATGCCCATATGCCGAGATTAACGTGGTGGTTTTTACGTGTTCGACAGGATAGTCGGGGTGTGACATTTTTTGCATCATACTTTGCTCAATTTGAGTTCATTCTGGACATTATGGGAATCCAGTGAGTGTACAAAGCATGAGATGCTGATTGCATGGTCTTTTATAATCGCAGTTGATGAGGAGAAAACACAATACAAAAGCTTATGAAAGCAATGCAAAGTGACTCTGAAGGTTTATTTTTTTAGCTCTTTTTGTTATGGTTTTTATAATCATAGGTTTAAGAGGAGAAATCAGGATAGAAAAGTTTTCAAGTTTCTTGTGAAATCTTTCTTAAGTTTAGTTCTGTTTTCCCTGCTCTGATCAGTTAGATTTATGTATGTTGCTTTTTATCCCTTATGTTGTGAAGGGTTGTAAGCGTTTCATTGCCTTTTGTTTATTAAGATGCTTGGCAAAACCATTGATTACATATTGAACCCTGTTTCCATGTAATTTAGAACAGTTCAGTTTTTCATTGACATTTCGATCAAGCAAGTGCTTCTAATAATTGGTGAACAAATTGTCAGCTTTTAACTTCAAAGAAACACCCTATCCCACAGATTCAGCACTATATTTTTCTTGTGAACATTTATCTATATTTTGTTCTTAATGTATTTTCATGGGTATCGCTCCTTCGTCCTTAGCAAATATAGTTTCACGGGTAAGTAAATAGATAGATAATTGTGAGAAAAGAATCCCCAGTGGCATCTTATCCTTAGTTAATATATGTTGGAGTTCAAACAAGTGAAGTTTGAAAACTAGATATTGGCAAATTCCTTTTATTGAGTCTTAATCATGTCGATCAGATATGGAAGGCTTATAGTATGGAACATATAAAGAGGATTGGAGAGCTCTACTTTTTTGGTGTATTTTTTCTTTATATTTTGATCTTGCCGTTTTCTTTTGTTTCTCAAAGACAATTTCTTATCCTCTACTTTGTATTAATGATATTTTCATTTTCTTAAAAGGAGAAAAAAAAAAAAAAACCTATGGTGCACAGAGGCATGCTTTTTTGCTCTGGTCTATTAGGTGGCTGTCCATTGATTCTTTTTTGGGGTGATTGCCTAAGAATGGTGACATTTTGAAACTCTAATTCATCAAGAATTTACACATTGGCTCCTTATTGATCTGCAGGCAATTGAAGCAGCAATTGAGCTTAATCTCAGCAAAGTTGAGGCTGGTGCTCAGGGTGAGCATAAAATCCAACGTTGTTACCTGCCGGTGACAACATGCTGCTGCCATTACATTGTAGATGAAGGTTTTAGGCAAGCTATACGGGACTTTCTTGTGCGTCAAACAACTCAAGTGTGTATGATAGCCTTGTGGTTTTAGTGTGAAATTTCTTCTAGTACCGTCCAATCCCATATCAGCAGCCTCTTGTACAAACTTTTCCTATGCCACCTCGTGCGTGCTTCAACAAGCTAGCTTTCAAAGTGCGACCTCAACACACACACGCACACACACACACACATATTGTAGCGTTAAAAGTGCTAAAGCTCATACCGAGTTTGTTTTGTATAGCTTTTGTGGTTGATGCTCGTCCAATGTTTATTTGCAGGTTAAGCTTGTTATGAAGCTACTACATGATTCGGGGCCCTTCAATGATGGCATACATGAGCATGAGGGCACTAAAGTCTGATCTCCTAAATTTCAGACTCCATTAACTGCTATATACAAAAGTTGCAAATATAGCTTGTTAATATGTCATATGACCCATAATTTGTATTGTCTACCTTCATTTTTGTGCATATCTTGCTATTGCTAATTGACTACCTACAAAATTGAGATGTTACTTATAAACCCATATGCCTAACTTGATTTTTGATTTTGAGAAGATAAGTTTATTGTATGCAAAGTTTTGTTTCTTGTAAGGTGTTGGAGATGAGTTATGCTCCACAGATACCAGCTCATTCTTGACTCGAATAATAGTCGCCAATGGATGAATGCACCTATAAAAACTGCCGGAGAATGCTTCGGCGGGGAGACTCCAACGCTCAAGTCAGTAAAGTGCGGTTTTCGATTGGAAAAAACAGACTGAAATTGAGGGAAGGATCTTCCCTGTGATTAGTGTGCCAAGAGTGCTAGGCTCAAAGAGCGTATCTCTTTCTAAAAGTTTCAGAATCTCTTATATCTCTGAGAGATATGCGCCGCTAGGCGACGCCAACCGTATCTTCTTTATCGAACTGATCCGGGATCTCGAAGGTGAATATTGCTAGTTGATTATGATCCTCATTCGTCGGGAGAACTTCCCTCTTCGGGAGGGATCTTTTCTTATTCGAAAGGTCTTAGATTTGTCGTTACGAAATAGGAGACTGAAATTAAAGAAGTTATGACATTCCTTTAGAATGGTTTGGGGTGTTGCACCTCGCTCGGTTGCTCGACAAATAAGGGGTCTTTGGGACTCGTCCAGTTTGGGAGTTAACATTTGTTTGCTCGATCGGAGTGACTATTTTTGCTCGATGAATTTCGTTCGGTTGACGGGGCGACTAAGACCCTATTATTTGGTAGAGCCGGACGCTTAAGGCCCTTCAGTAGATTGATCTGAGCGACTGAGGTCGTTTAATAAGTTATCATGGTGGTCGTCAGGCGTTAGTCCGTAGGTGCCCCTCGTGGGCTTTTTGAGAATTTTCCCTATTGGTTCAGGTTTTTGGATCGTGTCACATCATAAGGTATTATAAAATAGAAGTGGTATTTCTTAATTCTCATATGACCCATATTTCTTTGTTTTATGTAAGTTTTGACCTACAATAACACCAAGGTGAGCCTTGTGATCGGTTATTTAAGAGACAAATATAGGATAAGTTAAAAAAAAAAAAGAAGTTTTGACCTAAATAACTTTAATATGCCTGTTGCTGTTATTTCTCAAGAAATTCAGGCCGGTAATTCTTTTCTGACCTAAATAGCTCTGGAGATGACTTTTGGCTGTTTTATTTCTCCACAAGTCAAAAGTTAATAGTTATAAAGTGGTGGTAAAGTTGGATTTTTTTTTTTTTGGTAATTTCTTGATTACATCCCATAAGAAAGATCATCAAGGGAATGTGTTGTCATCCAAAACTTGCACTTCGCGATTTTGATCATTTTTTCCATTAACAAAGTGAAAGGTGATGCAGTTTTGTTTTGAGAAAATTTTCTTAAAATATATCCATTTTAGCAATATATTTGTACACATTATTATTACGAACGGTCAGAGATGTTTTACATGCCTTATTATTTATTTAATAACATTTTTATATTATTCTAGAAAACTAGAATGAGCATACCAATCTTAAAACAATCTCGTTATGAATTATCCAAAAAAGTTAAGATGACATTGAATTGAAATTAAGTAGGTGTAAAAAGTTCATTTAAATTATTACTTAAAGGACCATGTTACTCACAAGACCAAGAATATTGTCATATATACAAAAACACTTCTTTTTTTTTTTTTTTTCCTAACTTGCATTTTTTCTAGCTCACTCTTTGGCCATAAAATTCTTGAAAGGAGAAGTTTTCTAAAGTCAAGAATTAATTTAAACGCATACTGGATAAGGACTGGACCTATAGACCCATCATTAAGTGTGAGAGGCCTGGCAACTTTTACTTGTTGCAGCTATTGTTCCCCCAAAGACTATGTATCTACTTCACTAGTCTTATTCTTGTCATTTGTGCAATGTCTAAGAATGAATAATTTACGAATACTGAGTTTGGAAACGAAATTAAAATCTAATCCAATCTACTTTAGAATAATATCCATTTAATCTTGAATGGCAATGTCTTCCAACATATCGGCATTGGCTCCTTGGAGGTCAATGTTGCGGCACTGTAGAAAGGGGTTTCAAGTCTATGCAAATTCATGAAGAGGAGGTTGATATTTTTTTACATGTTTAACATTAATGTCAAACTAAAAAAGTTATTCCTTATGAGTATAAATGTCCTACACCAATTCTTTCCTTGTATTAAAACTATTGAATCATATAAAAATTAGCAGTAAATATATTGTGATTACTATTATTCTTTTTTAAATATTTGTCACCAAAAAATTATTTTTTGTTTTTATATCCTAGTGGGGAGAAATCAAAAAACAAATTGTAAATACTTCAAAATCTTCTATGTTTTTCCATAATTTTAATATTTTTGTTTTCGTTAATAAATAAAAAAATTATTAGTAAAAAATTAATATGTATAGCTTTTGTAAATTCAAAGTAAAAGCAACTAATAACACCTCGATTACTTGAAATACTCACAAAGACTAGGTAGTTCAACTCTGTAAAACAAGGGAATTTTCAACTGATAACAACAAGAATGGAAACCTTGAAAGCATATTGCAAAGCAAAACTTGGAATCATGGTAAGAATTTCTTTCATTCAAGAATAACAATGGAAAACTTCTCCCATGCACGATCCAAAAACCTAAAATATACTAATCTCCAAGATTTTTTCATCAATAAAGGACCAATAACACACCAAAACCCCACCACAAATCCCCATGGCATACCCAAATAAAACCATATGGAATTGTTTTCATTTAGGTCTTCATCATCTGGCACTGGCACATAAGGTAATGGAATCCCAGCACCACAAATTCTCGTAAGAGGAGGCCCGCAAAGATTGTTTCCACTGAAGCAAGAAGGATCTTGGCCTCTAAGTTGGGTGGAAGATGGAATTGGCCCCCCAAAATTATTGTGAGATAAATTCAAATGACTTAAAAAACTCAGATTTGAAATGCTCAAAGGAATTTTACCTGAAAGTTGATTCCATGAAAGATCTAAAGATTCTAAGGACCTCATATCACCGATCTTCTTTGGGATTGTTCCAATAAAATGATTTTGTGATAAATTTAGTGATTGCAATCCAACAAGATCCATTAGTTCATTTGGTATCTCCCCTGATAAATTATTGCTCGAAAGATCCATGATACTCACAAGACCAAGAATTTTGTCATATACATTATCATTTCCTTTTTCCACAACTTGCATGTACTCTACCCCTAAAATGGTTGAATCGTCACTATCCATACCAAAAGCTGAATAGCCCAAACTGATAAAACCATCGGTTGTAATTGAATAGTACCAACCCAAGCCGATGAATCTTTGGTTGCAAGTCATGGCTGTAAGATTCTTGAAACACGTTGGAATTCTTCCAGAAAAATTGTTTTGTGCAATGTCCAAGATTTGGAGAAGAATGAGGTAACACAGCTCAATAGGAATTTCGCCTTCAAACCTATTTGAATGAAGATTGAGAAATTGCATGGAGACAAGAAATCCTATCCATGTTGGTAACTTTCCTGTTAAAGAATTTCTACTAACATCAAGAGTCATCAGCAATAAACAGTTCTGCAAAGATTGGGGTAGTCGCCCAGAGAGCATATTATTTTGCAAGTGTAATGATTGAAGATCTTTCAAGTATCCCATTGAGGTTGGAATTTGACCTGAGAAATAATTATTTCCTAACCATAAAACATTTAGCCTTGGCCAAGCCATCCAACAATTCGGAATTTCTCCAGACAAATTATTGTTTTGAAGATTCAAAAGCCTAAGTTCATGTTGTTTCCCAGCACAAAGGAAGTGAGCAATATCTCCAGAAAAAGAGTTGTTTGAAAGATCTAAAATCTCTATTTTTGGAGAGAGAATGGGTAATGGGCCATCAAAAAGGTTGGAACTCAAGAAAATTATGGCAAAATCAGGGCTATGTAATATGTTTGGAAGTTTGCCGTAGATTTGATTATGAGCAAGATTCAGAAACTCTAAGTTTGTGGAGATTTTCCAAAACCACAAAGGAATAACATTGGAAATTCCGGTGTTGGACATGTTTAACCAAATAAGGTCCTTTTGTGTTTGAAGCCACAACGGGAATTGAGGGTCCAATTTCCAGCCACCTAAGTCCAAATGTTGAAGCCCAAAACTAGGGATCCAATTATCACTTACATTTAATATAAATGAGTTTTCTGATGCCGATAGATCTTTCAAATTGGAGAGATTGTTGAGTTGAACTGCTGATACGATCCCATTCAACTTATTGTTTTCGATGTGCAGCACTTTTAATATTGTCAGGTGCCAAAATCTCTCGGGAAGAGGACCAGAAATCGAGTTAGAAGCAAGATACAATTCCTGAAGACTAGGAGATGCACATTCTTCTATCCAACTTCCAAAAATATCTGACATGTTTCCTACTATAAGATTATCAGACAAATCGAGTACCTTCAAGTGGCAAAGACCCCACAATGACCATTGTTCTAGACCAGTTAGGGAATTAAACCCAATATCAAGAAACTCCAAGTGAGTGAAATTATGGAACCAGTCTGGCAATTTGGAATTGAACCCATTCTGCTCCAAATTAAGATATCTAAGTAGAGTCAAGTTTTGAAGACCAGCAGGAATTACACCTTGGAACCCGTTAGAGACTAAATTGAGAGAGACAAGATTATGGAGACTAAAAATCCAGCATGGAATTGAAGGGCCTAACAGGTTCCAAGAAATATCAAGAATGGTTAGTGATGAAGAAAAATTCGGAGTCAGAAGCAAAGAAGAGAAGGATGTATGTAGGTGATTTGTTGAAATGCTAAGAAACTCTATATGAGAGAAATTATGGAACCAATCCGGCAATGTGGAATTGAACCCGTTCACATCCAAATTAAGACGTCTAAGTAGAGTCAAGTTTTGAAGACCAGCAGGAATTACACCTTGGAACCCGTTAGAGCCCAAATTGAGAGAGACAAGATTATGGAGACCAAAGATCCAGCATGGAATTGAAGGGCCTAACTGGTTCCCAGAAATATCAAGAATGGCTAGTGATGAAGAAAAATTCGGAGTCAAAAGGGAAGAAGAGAAGGATTTAGGTAATTGACAATCAGACAATGACAACTCATGTAAAGAAGAGAATGAGTTCATTATGTGTAGCCAGTTACTTACTCCACTAAGATCCACACCATCTAGCTGTAACCGTCTCAATGGGAGACCAGAAAGCCACCCAAGGTTGTTATTCTTAAATCTTAGACCATAGCCTGATGAAAGGCCGAGAGATTGCAAAGTTGAGAGATTTCCGATTTGAGAAGGAATAATGCCTCCAAAACCAGCCCAAGATAGGTTCAGTTGTTGTAAACTCACGAGAGAGCCGATGAAGGCAGGAATTGATGTACCAGTGAAATTGTTGTCGCTTAGATCCAAGACCCTCAGATGCTTCAAATGCTGAAGCGAAGGATTGATCTTGCCTCCTAATGGGGCCCACTCATAACCTTGAAGTTCTACATCGGTTTCAGTATCAAATTCATATAAAGGATGATAACCGAGGCACAGCTTAATTATATGGCTAGTGACGTTGTTGCAAGAAACGCCGGCCCATTTGCAACAGTCAAGCCTAGAAGAAGCATTCCAAGAGGAGAGTCGATTTGCAGGATCAATGATATCTTTCTTGAAACTCAACAGAGCCTCTCTCTCACTCTCTATGCACAACACATTGCTTTTTAGTGCTAAACAAGGACTGATGTTGACCAGAATATTAAGGAGGAAAAAAAATGGCATGAAATTCATATTAGGTTTGGGTGAGAGCAGCATATATAAAATGTAAGAAGGGCTGGGCTTTGAGCGAGGTGAAAAGGAGAGAGGGGAGAAGGGTATTTATAATGAACTCCAAAATATTGTTTTTATTGATTGTTGGGATGATCATGATGTTTTATAAGTGGATGTGGTCATAAATTTTCCAGTTTGAGGTGAAGTGGATAGCAGTAACTAGGAAGGAACCTTTATTACCATTACAAATACTTGATTCCCAATTTTGCCCATTGTTCTACACACACACGCGTCCTCTCCTTAATATTTTAATTTCAATTTTTTTATATTTTCTTAATATTTTATATATGTATTTTTTATTCTTATTTTTTGATATATTAATCATATTTTTCATTTAATACTCTATTAAACAAGAGGATCACACGCACATGTGGACTGAGACATGCAGTAGGGTCAAGTGGTTGCAAAAAACAGTTTTGCAAAACATATTTTTTTTTCATTGCCGGATCATAACAAAGACATTTAGGGACAAGTTTGTTGTGAGGAACGCTCCTGCCTGCAAATAAATTGTACTTAAAACCAAATAAATTATATAAAAAATATAGAGTTTAGTTCTAATTCTAATTTTTCTTTTTTAGATGTAAACTATAGAATTTAGTTCCAATTGTATAAAAAATTAAGATCTGTAAATCTGCAAAATAATTCAAAATAAATTACATAAATATTTGCGAATCATACCTAATTTCTTCATAAATGACACAACTTTTCTTGAAACTATTATTCTATCATTTAAAAAAAATATATCAACACTCGGCCAATGTCTTTAAATCATCACATTTAGGTATTTTTAAAATTTACTTATTTGGCTTTTTCAAAACTTTTACCTTTTTGGAGGAAACAATTTTGATCTGATGATAAATATATTGATTAATTGTATGTAAATATTGTACATTTATATAATATATAAAAAATAAATACTTTTGCAAATAGGGAACAAATAAAGGTGGTTAAAAGATTTGATTCGAATTTCTGTATGATTCTTATTTAAGGATTACTCTTAATGTAATCTTTTTATTTTTAAAATTTTAAACCTGAGATTTGATTGAAAGATATAATACCTTATCTCAATAGGTTTTATTCATTGGTTCCTCTCTATCTCTTTCACTCCTCCTCTCATCATCACAACTCCCACTTCCCTCTCCTTCCCCTTTCATCATCACCACTCCCACTTCCCTCGCCTCCCACCTTCTCTTTCCCATGTCCCCATTCATTAGAGTTCAGTGACTTTTTGAGTCAAACAGAGAATCTCCCACTTCCCTCCCCTCCCACTTTCATCATCACAACTCCCAATTCCCTTCCCCTCCCACCTCCACTTTCTCAAGTCCCCATTCATACTGTGACTTTTTGAGTCAAACAGAGGGAGTGTCACGCCCCGATCCTCAGATCGACCACGCGACAACCGCCGCGTCGTCTCGGTACATGGGTAAAACCTCCCCATCTACCGGGACTCCGCAAGGCTATCAAATTCACAATAAATCATCAAACTCATAAAATTCTTCAAAAACAAGAAATTTCAAAAATCAATACACATGCAAGGAGCCCATCCGGCTCATCAAGGATGTACAAACACACACATTGACACACATCGGGGTGTGGGATCCTGTACATGCAATCATACATTAGCACACATCGGGGAGTGGGAACCTGTACATGCACGAGTACACGACAACACACAACGGGAGTGGGAATCTGTACATGCACGCATGCGATGTGACCATCCTGACCACTCAGAAAGCATTTAACAAACAAGAAGTCCCAAAACATAGCCGTCGGATTTTACCAACACTTATCCGAGGAAAACAGGCCGATATCGATAAAATCCTAACGGTATGAGTTGTACGAACTTCACAAAATCAAAAGAAAAAGCATTGAAATTAAGATTTACAGATCCAAATGTCCCAGTACAGATATAAACAGTTTTCCAAAACTAGAGAAATCAAAATAAATCAAAATAAATCAAAAATCGTCGGATTTTATCAATACTTGTCAACAACTCGACCGGTATCAATAAAATCCGCACGACATGGGATGTCTGAGACTTCCCTTTCCATGGTTGGAGAACTATCAATCCGCAAAAGTAGCCCTGCCTGCCAAATACCTATACAATCCGCAAAAATACTTCGTAAGCTCCGTCGAGTAGGCTCCCAACTAAGTCTCCTCTGAAAAATGGGGGGAGAGAGGGGTGAGTATAGGGGTATACTCAGTGAGTGGAGTGCAATGGTGCATTTGTGCTAATAAATAAGGTGTGAATGTGGGGCAGTCAAAGCATAACTCATAAATCATCTCATATCCATAAAATCATTTCAATAAATCACATTTCACAAATATGCATCCATATCAATCATTTTTTTTTTATAAAAATCCTGGGGTTCCATCGAAATATGCTTCCGTCTCAGGGCGGCCAAACCCAGACGAAAATCCGCCAAGGGTTTTACTATCCAATATCTCAAAACAAACCCCATTCCTTGGCGTTGGCTCGTGCCTCACCGGGGTGCACCAGATATAGCACGACTTTTGCAGAGGGAGGGACGTCTACTCCCCCGCACATCTAAACCTCAAACCACGTCACCCCGTCGGGTCGCTCCGTGGTAGGTATATGACTATAGTCATCAACGGCACCCTCCATTTCTCATTCAATCCATTTCTCAACAATGTGCCATGAATTTCCACAAACAATCCATAATTTCATGTCAAAGCAGTTCATCAATCAATATCAAATATCACATGGCACAAAAGCATTTATAAACACAATGGATGCATTCATATTTCATAATCCAGTTCAGACAGCCCACAGTCACAAAATAATTTACATAAATCATGTAAAAACATTTCAAAACCAATTTCAAACCAATTTTAAAACAGGTTTCTCATTTACGAACACAATGAACCGTCCACTCACCTCTAGAGAGGGTATTCACTCTCTATTTCCGAAACCAACTCATAACGACTCTTCTCGAGTCTCCAAAGGTCAACCTAAGGTTTCTCAGTGTGCAAACCTAGCTTCCAATCACCAGTGTATCAAACCTGTAACAAGTTCAATTTACGGACAATCGTTAGAATTAAACCTAACAACTAAGAATATTCAACCCTAGAATTAAAATTGGACAACCTAGGCTTACCTCTGCAGAGTTGTGACCTAGGGTTTTTGATGTCCTGCGGCTAGGGTTTTCTGCAAGGATGCAACGGCCACTGATTTTGGTTGTTAACAGAGAGAAGTGCTCACAGTGAGCACTGCGAGCGAGCAGTGGAGGGGGAGAACAAGAATCCCGCCATCGCGCGCGAGAGAGAAGGAGAATAGTTCCATTCGCGCGCGAGAGAGGGGAGGAACGGAGTTCGGTTGCTCGCGTCGCAAGTGGTGGCGGATCGATCAAAGATGAGAGTGATTGCGTGAGGGAGAGAGCGCAAAGAGGGCGAGAGACAGAGCGAGTGCGAAGGGGAAAGAGAGAGAGATGAAGGAGAGAACGAGAGGGAAGGAGAGAGTGACCGACGCGGTGGTCGCGGTGGTTGCGCACGGTGGAGGGAGTGGTGGCGAACGATCGCAAGAGAGGGAGAGCGACGGAGAGAGATCGCGAGAGAGAGACGAGGGAGAGAGCGAGAGAGTGAAATTCGATTAGGGCTATTAGCCCTAATCGAATTAGGAAAACGGGTGCTTTGCGTTTCACCCCGAAACGCAGCATCTCCTCTTTCTTTTTTTTTTTTTTTTTTTTTTTTTATATAATTAATAACTATATAATATATATATATTTATATATATATATATATATATATATATATATATATATATATATATATTTCAACACATTGGAAGTTCCCCAATTTACCAAAAATAAAATATACTACGAATTTATAATACGGCATTTCAATTATACCAAAAATTTAAAATTAAGACCCCAAAATCGAAAATCAATAAAATTTCAAAATTTTTCTATTTTGTTATAGAAATATTTACTAGAAATGTTTACAAAACATTCAACATCAAGTTTTTCGGTATTACAACTCTTAACCCCCTAAAAACAAATTTCGTCCTCGAAATTTCAAAATACAACTCATACATCAAAGAGCTGCGGATGTTGCTTCCGCATTAGTTCTTCGGTCTCCCAAATTTTCTGAAATTTAGTCTGTGATAAGTTTCTAAGGAAATCACTCTCGTCTCAATTGTACAAGTGCTTGGTTGTCCTTTTGAAATTTCCTAGACATCTCATTTTGATTTGTTCAACCCCCCAAGCAATATATCTTTAAGCACCTAAACCTATTCTTATTCTCCTTTACAGCTATGTAATTGCTTACTCGCAAATCATGATATCTTAATACATTGATATACACGCTTATCACCTACACTCGCCACCATATGATAACAAAGTCTCCAATCCCCCAATTTCAAACTACAAATACATTATCATACTCTATAGTATCTCCCAAAGTATTGATAGAAAAACTTGTCTTATTCCAATATGAGTATTTGGTAGGTGGTATTCCTTGAGATTGAGATTCCTTTAATTTCCTTTTTCACATTGCAGCAATTAAAGCACAAAAATCAATAGTCTCTGAATCACCTTGTTTGTTCTAAAACCTTGAAACCTTGGATATAAAAGTAACACATTCTTCAACAACAATTGGAATAGGCCGCCACCTTGTATCTGCTACAAAGCATTGTAAAAGATCGGAGGCCGAAGTCTTTAATACACATACCACAAATATCTGAAAATACTATCATTGAACTCGACCAATTCAATATACCTCAAAATTTCATTTACGGACTTTCTTACTCCTAAATGGTGCTCAAGTAACCATGCATAAACATTTCTGCCTAGATGCTTATAAAATTCACTATTTTATAAGCTCATATTTCCATTTGAAGGATGAATCTATTCCAAATTAAAGTTTATCTTAAAAACTCTAAATAACTACAGTTGAAACACCCGAGAAATCTCACTACAATATATAGATCCCACAAAGGCTCATCATATTAGTTTCTCCAAAGTATTGCATCAAGCAATTAGGAAACTTGTCACTGGTTTTCCATATTCTCAATTGTTCAAACTAGACAACAAAGTTTCTTGTTATCAAGATCACTTAAGATTAAAATTCTTTTCTAATATGCTGCTCATCCAATAAAAACACTGTCCATTACGAATATTATTTTTCTAAATAACCATCGAAACAAAAAGCTTTCCCCCATATTTATCGAAAACATAAAATGGCAATTACTTGAAAGAAGCATTCAATGCTTACTGAGACCATTCATCGTATGGTTAAAGATTTTGGTGTCACCCAATACTTATAGCAGCTCTTTTTAAGTACTTGTTTTTCTTGGATGATCATCAATAAAAATAACAATATAATTAAATGACAAACTATGAATAAAAGTATACCAGAAATATAAGTGGAGGCTCTAGAACCATAAGTTTTGGGTAATACTCCATAGAGTTCCACAAGATGTTTCAATACATATTATTTTCTTGATTTCAAGTCATTTGAAGTGAATTATGTTTGGGCTGCTCAGCCGTAATTAAAATGTCTTATTCTACCTTGACCTTTAATGTACACAAAAACTCCATGGTGCTTAACATACTGGTAACATCTCTTTAAGTCTTATAGCTATCACCACAACATACAGCGCCCTCATTCTACAAAATATGCCCCAAAGCGGTCAGATTAACTTGATTTCCTCATTTAAACCCTTATCAACTACCACCTCCATCATTCATGTTCCCAAATTTTCTCCAAGAACAAATTGTCATCAGACTCCTTAAGACTTAGTAGATCTTCCTCATGGTTCCTACCTATTCGATCATCAGATTCCTCAAAATTTTGCATACAACCCACGGTGGAACATCTGTTTTACCCATACATTTTTTTTCCCTTTGTATTTCACACTCTCGTCCTGCAGTAAAGCCTTAAGAACCTCTCTCAAAACATACAATCCTCTATTCTTTTATTCTTCTCACCATTGGGTAAACAAACTACCTCCCTCGAAAATAAACTCCAAGAATAGACCTCCATTGTTATGACTCCTACTCACCTAGAGGGCACGAGTGTGCTCCCTAAATGCCTTCACCCAAGACTGATTATTCAATTGGTCATAAATTCTATCCAAAAGACCACTCATCAATCTAGTACAATAAAAGTCTGGAAACAAGGCCAATGCATCTTCCCTTATCTTCCACCAATTGGCAAAAATCTAAATTATTACCAATTAAGCAAACCTCAAAAACCTTTATTTTGACTTCGAAAATTGACATTTGGTCACAATCAAAGATCATAATAACTAGCAATAATAATCACCTGCTGAACCTATTAGCATTATCAGAAAACCAAAGGAATAAAATTCACACTTCCTAATCAAAGCATCAAAGTGAAACCATTCCTTTGCCTCCCACCGTTAGTAACTCAATGGTAAAACCTCCTATTACAATCCCTTACTTACAGAAGAATGTTGGAGCATATGCTTGAGAAGTATGGAATAACATTCACAATCTATCAAAATTAGGATGTGACATTTGCACAGAAAGCATATTCAATTGAGAACCAAGCATGTTAAATTTGACAGCATTTTCTTAGGAAGAAATCTACACGAAAGTTCTTTTCCACCACAATATCCAATTTAAAGATCAACATCCTCATTTGTTCATCAGAATATCGCAAAACTTTATCTATCACAAAATTGCTCTACCACTCTAACCATTCTTTAAGTTCCTTGTGAGATAGCCATATGTTTCTTAAACTTGAAAGCAAATCAGATTGAAGTGATGTAATAAAAATTCGAATGGATGGGAAATGATGAGAAGCATTTCAAATGCGAAGGTCATACTTAAAATTAGGGAGTTAAGACTCCCAGTTGTTTAAAGCAAAGAAAATAATCAATGCAAGACACTACAGTTCTGTCTTCTCACATAGCCCAAATTACTTCATTCTTACACAAGAGAATGTCTTACAACTCGCCATCCCAAATCAAAGAGCCATGCTAATCATACTATTAGTACCTCAAACCCCATTTAGTTTTTCAAAAGAGAATCTTACCACACTAAAGTCCCTATTTAGTGATTAGTCCACTAACTCATGCAAATCTAAAGACAATGTAGGGGCGAACTTATAGTTGATTTCTCTAAAATTCTTCATTGAATACATGATATACACCTCTATGAGTTTCTGAAGGCTCCTCAATTATACATATACACC
Source organism: Dillenia turbinata (assembly GCA_037126225.1). Lineage (NCBI taxonomy): Eukaryota > Viridiplantae > Streptophyta > Magnoliopsida > Dilleniales > Dilleniaceae > Dillenia > Dillenia turbinata. Next base: position 1,538,442 of record JBAMMX010000024.1, read on the forward strand.
AAACTTCTAATATCAAGATATAAGTCCGAGGGCCAAAACCACTACTAAGGTCCCCAATATTTGACCAAACAAGCCACAGGAGGTCTTGAGTCACAATTAAGTCACCAAATATTTTATTTGGGATTCCTTATTCATCATCCAAAAATAAAGTTCTACAAAGAGGTTCTGAACTTAGCAATGTAAAATATGAACTCATCCAAGTGCTTAACCCCCTAAAAATAAGCATTCATAACTTCCTAGGAAAACCATGGAAAATTCTGTACATTTTCCGAATACCTTTTTAAAAGATGTAAACCTTTTCCAAAATAAACAAAACATTTTAAAGTCTTTAGAAAACTTTTGGGACATTTGGAAACATTTGAAAACATTTCAAAATCATCAAACTCTTGAAATCGTATACCGGTGCTCTGATACCAATAAAGTTGTCACGCCCCGATCCTCAGATCGACCACGCGACAACCGCCGCGTCGTCTCGGTACATGGGTAAAACCTCCCCATCTACCGGGACTCCATAAAAGCTATCAAATTCACAATAAATCATCAAACTCATAAAATTCTTCAAAAACAAGAAATTTCAAAAATCAATACACATGCAAGGAGCCCATCCGGCTCATCAAGGATGTACAAACACACACATTGACACACATCGGGGTGTGGGATCCTGTACATGCAATCATACATTAGCACACATCGGGGAGTGGGAACCTGTACATGCACGATTACACAGCAACACACAACGGGGAGCGGGAACCTGTACATGCACGCATGCAATGTGACCATCTTGGCCACTCTGAAAGCATTTAACAAACAAGAAGTCCCAAAACATAGCCGTCAGATTTTACCAACACTTACCCGAGGAAAACAGGCCAGTATCGATAAAATCCTAACGGTATGAGTTGTACAGAACTTCACAAAATCAAAGAAAAAGCATTGAAATTAAGATTTACAGTCCAAATGTCCCAGTACAGATATAAACAGTTTTCCAAAACTAGAGAAATCAAAATAAATCAAAATAAATCAAAAATCGTCGGATTTTATCAATACTTGTCAACAACTCGACCAGTATCAATAAAATCCGCACGACATGGGATGGCCGAACCTCCATTTCCATCCTTGAAGAACTATCAAACCCCAAAAGTAGCCCTGCCTGCCAAATACCTATACAATCCGCAAAAATACTTCGTAGCTCCGTCGAGTAGGCTCCCAACTAAGTCTCCTCTGAAAAATGGGGGAGAGAGGGGTGAGTTTAGGGGTATACTCAGTGAGTGGAGTGCAATGGTGCATTTGTGCTAATAAATAAGGTGTGAATGTGGGGCGGTCAAAGCATAACTCATAAATCATCTCATATCCATAAAATCATTTCAATAAATCACATTTCACAAATATGCATCCATATCAATCATTTTTTTTTTTTATAAAAATCCTGGGGTTCCATCGAAATATGCTTCCGTCTCAGGGCGGCCAAACCCAGACGAAAATCCGCCAAGGGTTTTACTATCCAATATCTCAAAACAAACCCCCTTCCTTGGCGTTGGCTCGTGCCTCACCGGGGGGCACCCGGATATAGCACGACTTTTGCAGAGGGAGGGACGTCTACTCCCCCGCACATCTAAACCTCAAACCACGTCACCCCGTCGGGTCGCTCCGTGGTAGGTATATGACTATAGTCATCTACGGCACCCTCCATTTCTCATTCAATCCATTTCTCAACAATGTGCCATGAATTTCCACAAACAATCCATAATTTCATGTCAAAGCAGTTCATCAATCAATATCAAATATCACATGGCACAAAAGCATTTATAAACACAATGGATGCATTCATATTTCATAATCCAGTTCAGACAGCCCACAGTCACAAAATAATTTACATAAATCATGTAAAAACATTTCAAAACCAATTTCAAACCAATTTTAAAACAGGTTTCTCATTTACGAACACAATGAACCGTCCACTCACCTCTAGAGAGGGTATTCACTCTCTATTTCCGAAACCAACTCATAACGACTCTTCTCGAGTCTCCAAAGGTCAACCTAAGGTTTCTCAGTGTGCAAACCTAGCTTCCAATCACCAGTGTATCAAACCTGTAACAAGTTCAATTTACAGCAATCGTTAGAATTAAACCTAACAACTAAGAATATTCAACCCTAGAATTAAAATTGGACAACCTAGGCTTACCTCTGCGAGTTGTGACCTAGGGTTTTTGATGTCTGCGGCTAGGGTTTTTTCGCAGGGATGCAACGGCCACTGATTTTGGTTGTTAACGAGAGAAGTGCTCACAGTGAGCACTGCGAGCGAGCAGTGGAGGGGAAGAACAAGAATCTTGTCATCGCGCGCGAGAGAGGAGAACAGTTCCATTCGCGCGCGAGAGAGAGAGAAAACGGAGTTCGGTTGCTCGCGTCGCAAGTGGTGGCGGATCGATCAAAGATGAGAGTGATTGCGTGAGGGAGAGAGCGCAAAGAGAGACTGAGAGACAGAGCGAGTGCGAAGGGGAAAGAGAGAGAGATGAAGGAGAGAACAGAGGGAAGGAGAGAGTGACCGACGCGGTGGTCGCGGTGGTTGCGCACGGTGGAGGGAGTGGTGGCGAACGATCGCAAGAGAGGGAGAGCGACGGAGAGAGATCGCGAGAGAGAGACGAGGGAGAGAGCAGAGAGTGAAATCTGATTAGGGCTATTAGCCCTAATCGAATTAGGGAAGACGGGGGTGCTGCGTTTCACCCCGAAACGCAGCATCTCCTCTTTCTTTTTTTTTTTTTTTCTTTTTTTTTTTTATATAATTAATAACTATATAATATATATATTTATATATATATATATATATATATATATATTTCAACACATTGGAAGTTCCCCAATTTACCAAAAATAAAATATACTACGAATTTATAATACGGCATTTCAATTATACCAAAAATTTAAAATTAAGACCCCAAAATCGAAAATCAATAAAATTTCAAAATTTTTCTATTTTGTTATAGAAATATTTACTAGAAATGTTTACAAAACATTCAACATCAAGTTTTTCGGTATTACAACTCTTAACCCCCTAAAAACAAATTTCGTCCTCGAAATTTCAAAATACAACTCATACATCAAAGAGCTGCGGATGTTGCTTCCGCATTAGTTCTTCGGTCTCCCAAATTTTCTGAAATTTAGTCTGTGATAAGTTTCTAAGGAAATCACTCTCGTCTCAATTGTACAAGTGCTTGGTTGTCCTTTTGAAATTTCCTAGACATCTCATTTTGATTTGTTCAACCCCCCAAGCAATATATCTTTAAGCACCTAAACCTATTCTTATTCTCCTTTACAGCTATGTAATTGCTTACTCGCAAATCATGATATCTTAATACATTGATATACACGCTTATCACCTACACTCGCCACCATATGATAACAAAGTCTCCAATCCCCCAATTTCAAACTACAAATACATTATCATACTCTATAGTATCTCCCAAAGTATTGATAGAAAAACTTGTCTTATTCCAATATGAGTATTTGGTAGGTGGTATTCCTTGAGATTGAGATTCCTTTAATTTCCTTTTTCACATTGCAGCAATTAAAGCACAAAAATCAATAGTCTCTGAATCACCTTGTTTGTTCTAAAACCTTGAAACCTTGGATATAAAAGTAACACATTCTTCAACAACAATTGGAATAGGCCGCCACCTTGTATCTGCTACAAAGCATTGTAAAAGATCGAACCGAAGTCTTTAAAACACATAGCAGAAGAATCTGAAAACACTATCATTGAACTCGACCAATTCAATATACCTCAAAATTTCATTTGACGGACTTTCTTACTCCTAAATGGTGCTCAAGTAACCATGCATAAACATTTCTGCCTAGATGCTTATAAAATTCACTATTTTATAAGCTCATATTTCCATTTGAAGGATGAATCTATCCCAAATTAAAGTTTATCTTAAAAACTCTAAATAACTACAGCAGACTGAAACACCGGAGAAATCTCACTACAATATATAGATCCCACAAAGGCTCATCATATTAGTTTCTCCAAAGTGATTGCATCAAGCAATTAGGAAACTTGTCACTTGGTTTTCCATATTCTCAATTGTTCAAACTAGACAACAAAGTTTCTTGTTATCAAGATCACTTAAGATTAAAATTCTTTTCTAATATCCGTGCTCATCCAATAAAAACACTGTCCATTACGAATATTATTTTTCTAAATAACCATCGAAACAAAAAGCTTTCCCCCATATTTATCGAAAACATAAAATGGCAATTACTTGAAAGAAGCATTCAATGCTTCTAACGAGACCATTCATCGTATGGTTAAAGATTTTGGTGTCACCCAATACTTATAGCAGCTCTTTTTAAGTACTTGTTTTTCTTGGATGATCATCAATAAAAATAACAATATAATTAAATGACAAACTATGAATAAAAGTATACCAGAAATATAAGTGGAGGCTCTAGAACCATAAGTTTTGGGTAATACTCCATAGAGTTCCACAAGATGTTTCAATACATATTATTTTCTTGATTTCAAGTCATTTGAAGTGAATTATGTTTGGGCTGCTCAGCCGTAATTAAAATGTCTTATTCTACCTTGACCTTTAATGTACACAAAAACTCCATGGTGCTTAACATACTGGTAATATCTCTTTAAGTCTTATAGCTATCACCACAACATACAGCGCCCTCATTCTACAAAATATGCCCCAAAGCAGATTCAGTTAACTTGATTTCCTCATTTAAACCCTTATCAACTACCACCTCCATCATTCATGTTCCCAAATTTTCTCCAAGAACAAATTGTCATCAGACTCCTTAAGACTTAGTAGATCTTCCTCATGGTTCCTACCTATTCGATCATCAGATTCCTCAAAATTTTGCATACAACCCACGGTGGAACATCTGTTTTACCCATACATTTTTTTTTTCCACTGTATTTCACACTCTCGTCCTGCAGTAAAGCCTTAAGAACCTCTCTCAAAACATACAATCCTCTATTCTTTTATTCTTCTCACCATTGGGTAAACAAACTACCTCCCTCGAAAATAAACTCCAAGAATAGACCTCCATTGTTATGACTCCTACTCACCTAGAGGGCACGAGTGTGCTCCCTAAATGCCTTCACCCAAGACTGATTATTCAATTGGTCATAAATTCTATCCAAAAGACCACTCATCAATCTAGTACAATAAAAGTCTGGAAACAAGGCCAATGCATCTTCCCTTATCTTCCACCAATTGGCAAAAATCTAAATTATTACCAATTAAGCAAACCTCAAAAACCTTTATTTTGACTTCGAAAATTGACATTTGGTCACAATCAAAGATCATAATAACTAGCAATAATAATCACCTGCTGAACCTATTAGCATTATCAGAAAACCAAAGGAATAAAATTCACACTTCCTAATCAAAGCATCAAAGTGAAACCATTTCTTTGCCTCCCACCGTTAGTAACTCAATGGTAAAACCTCCTATTACAATCCCTTACTTACAGAAGAATGTTGGAGCATATGCTTGAGAAGTATGGAATAACATTCACAGTCTATCAAAATTAGGATGTGACATTTGCACAGAAAGCATATTCAGTTGAGAACCAAGCATGTTAAATTTTTACAGCATTTTCTTAGGAAGAAATCTACACGAAAGTTCTTTTCCACCACAAATATCCAGTTTAAAGATCAACTTCCTCATTTGTTCATCAGAATATCGCAAAACTTTATCTATCACAAAATTGCTCTACCACTCTAACCATTCTTTAAGTTCCTTGTGAGATAGCCATATGTTTCTTAAACTTGAAAGCAAATCAGATTGAAGTGATGTAATAAAAATTCGAATGGATGGGAAATGATGAGAAGCATTTCAAATGCGAAGGTCATACTTAAAATTAGGGAGTTAAGACTCCCAGTTGTTTAAAGCAAAGAAAATAATCAATGCAAGACACTACAGTTCTGTCTTCTCACATAGCCCAAATTACTTCATTCTTACACAAGAGAATGTCTTACAACTCGCCATCCCAAATCAAAGAGCCATGCTAATCATACTATTAGTACCTCAAACCCCATTTAGTTTTTCAAAAGAGAATCTTACCACACTAAAGTCCCTATTTAGTGATTAGTCCACTAACTCATGCAAATCTAAAGACAATGTAGGGGCGAACTTATAGTTGATTTCTCTAAAATTCTTCATTGAATACATGATATACACTTCTATGAGTTTCTGAAGGCTCCTCAATTATACATATACACCAAACTTCTAATATCAAGATATAAGTCCGAGGGCCAAAACCACTACTAAGGTCCCCAATATTTGACCAAACAAGCCACAGGAGGTCTTGAGTCACAATTAAGTCACCAAATATTTTATTTGGGATTCCTTATTCATCATCCAAAAATAAAGTTCTACAAAGAGGTTCTGAACTTAGCAATGTAAAATATGAACTCATCCAAGTGCTTAACCCCCTAAAAATAAGCATTCATAACTTCCTAGGAAAACCATGGAAAATTCTGTACATTTTCCGAATACCTTTTTAAAAGATGTAAACCTTTTCCAAAATAAACAAAACATTTTAAAGTCTTTAGAAAACTTTTGGGACATTTGGAAACATTTGAAAACATTTCAAAATCATCAAACTCTTGAAATCGTATACCGGTGCTCTGATACCAATAAAGTTGTCACGCCCCGATCCTCAGATCGACCACGCGACAACCGCCGCGTCGTCTCGGTACATGGGTAAAACCTCCCCATCTACCGGGACTCCGCAAGGCTATCAAATTCACAATAAATCATCAAACTCATAAAATTCTTCAAAAACAAGAAATTTCAAAAATCAATACACATGCAAGGAGCCCATCCGGCTCATCAAGGATGTACAAACACACACATTGACACACATCGGGGTGTGGGATCCTGTACATGCAATCATACATTAGCACACATCGGGGAGTGGGAACCTGTACATGCACGATTACACAGCAACACACAACGGGGAGCGGGAACCTGTACATGCACGCATGCAATGTGACCATCTTGGCCACTCTGAAAGCATTTAACAAACAAGAAGTCCCAAAACATAGCCGTCGGATTTTACCAACACTTACCCGAGGAAAACAAGCCAATATTGATAAAATCCTAACAGTATGAGTTGTACAGAACTTCACAAAATCAAAGAAAAAGCATTGAAATTAAGATTTACAGTCCAAATGTCCCAGTACAGATATAAACAGTTTTTCCAAAACTAGAGAAATCAAAATAAATCAAAATAAATCAAAAATCGTCGGATTTTATCAATACTTGTCAACAACTCGACCAGTATCAATAAAATCCACACGACATGGGATGTACAGACTTCCCTTTCCATGGTTGGAGAACTATCAATCCCCAAAAGTAGCCCTGCCTGCCAAATACCTATACAATCCGCAAAAATACTTCGTAAGCTCCGTCGAGTAGGCTCCCAACTAAGTCTCCTCTGAAAAATGGGGGGGAGAGGGGTGAGTATAGGGGTATACTCAGTGAGTGGAGTGCAATGGTGCATTTGTGCTAATAAATAAGGTGTGAATGTGGGGCAGTCAAAGCATAACTCATAAATCATCTCATATCCATAAAATCATTTCAATAAATCACATTTCACAAATATGCATCCATATCAATCATTTTTTTTTTTTTATAAAAATCCTGGGGTTCCATCGAAATATGCTTCCGTCTCAGGGCGGCCAAACCCAGACGAAAATCCGCCAAGGGTTTTACTATCCAATATCTCAAAACAAACCCCCTTCCTTGGCGTTGGCTCGTGCCTCACCGGGGTGCACCAGATATAGCACGACTTTTTGCAGAGGGAGGGACGTCTACTCCTCCGCACATCTAAACCTCAAACCACGTCACCCCGTCGGGTCGCTCCGTGGTAGGTATATGACTATAGTCATCTACGGCACCCTCCATTTCTCATTCAATCCATTTCTCAACAATGTGCCATGAATTTCCACAAACAATCCATAATTTCATGTCAAAGCAGTTCATCAATCAATATCAAATATCACATGGCACAAAAACATTTATAAACACAATGGATGCATTCATATTTCATAATCCAGTTCAGACAGCCCACAGTCACAAAATAATTTACATAAATCATGTAAAAACATTTCAAAACCAATTTCAAACCAATTTTAAAACAGGTTTCTCATTTACGAACACAATGAACCGTCCACTCACCTCTAGAGAGGGTATTCACTCTCTATTTCCGAAACCAACTCATAACGACTCTTCTCGAGTCTCCAAAGGTCAACCTAAGGTTTCTCAGTGTGCAAACCTAGCTTCCAATCACCAGTGTATCAAACCTGTAACAAGTTCAATTTACAGCAATCGTTAGAATTAAACCTAACAACTAAGAATATTCAACCCTAGAATTAAAATTGGACAACCTAGGCTTACCTCTGCAGAGTTGTGACCTAGGGTTTTTGATGTCCTGCGGCTAGGGTTTTCTGCAAGGATGCAACGGCCACTGATTTTGGTTGTTAACAGAGAGAAGTGCTCACAGTGAGCACTGCGAGCGAGCAGTGGAGGGGGAGAACAAGAATCCCGCCATCGCGCGCGAGAGAGAAGGAGAATAGTTCCATTCGCGCGCGAGAGAGAGGGGAAACGGAGTTCGGTTGCTCGCGTCGCAAGTGGTGGCGGATCGATCAAAGATGAGAGTGATTGCGTGAGGGAGAGAGCGCAAAGAGAGACTGAGAGACAGAGCGAGTGCGAAGGGGAAAGAGAGAGAGATGAAGGAGAGAACAGAGGGAAGGAGAGAGTGACCGACGCGGTGGTCGCGGTGGTTGCGCACGGTGGAGGGAGTGGTGGCGAACGATCGCAAGAGAGGGAGAGCGACGGAGAGAGATCGCGAGAGAGAGACGAGGGAGAGAGCAGAGAGTGAAATTCGATTAGGGCTATTAGCCCTAATCGAATTAGGGAAGACGGCGGTGCTGCGTTTCACCCCGAAACGCAGCATCTCCTCTTTCTTTTTTTTTTTTTTTTTTTTTTTTATATAATTAATAACTATATAATATATATATATTTATATATATATATATATATATATATATATATATATATTTCAACACATTGGAAGTTCCCCAATTTACCAAAAATAAAATATACTACGAATTTATAATACGGCATTTCAATTATACCAAAAATTTAAAATTAAGACCCCAAAATCGAAAATCAATAAAATTTCAAAATTTTTCTATTTTGTTATAGAAATATTTACTAGAAATGTTTACAAAACATTCAACATCAAGTTTTTCGGTATTACAGGGAGGGCAGAAATTCTTTTTTTTTTTTTTTGCATTTTATTGTAAATTTCTTTGAACTTGTATTTAATACCTTGATGTTTTAGTGCATTAACAAATTTGTCAATTTTCATCGACGACATCTTGGTGTATTTCAAAAATGATGAAGAGCATTTTGAATATCTCTGAATCATATTGTAAACTCTTAAGGAGAAAGAGTTGTATACTAAGTTCTCCAAGTGCGAGTTTTGGTCAAGGGAGATTGACTTTTTAGGAATGTTGTTTCTAGAGATGGAATTTTCGTAGATCCAAAGAAAGAAGAAGCTATTCTAAAGTAGAAATAGCCTAAGAATGTCATCGAGGTGAGAACTTTCATAGGATTAGTAGGGTATTATTGGAGATTCGTAAAAGGATTCTCAAAAATAGCAACTCCAATGACTAATTTGACTCGGAAAGGAATCAAGTTTGAATGGGATGAAAAGTATGAAGGTAGTTTTCAAGAGCTTAAATGAAGGTTGACCTCTGCTCCTATCCTTGCTCTCCCTACTAGCGACGGTGGTGATTATGTGGTATATAGTGATGCCAACAAGTAAGGACTAGGGTGTGTGTTAATGCAAGGTGATAGGGTGGTTGCTTATGTCTCTCGTTAACTAAAGAAACATGAAGTGAACTACCCTACCATTGACTAGGAGTTAGCTGCCAGTGTCTTTGCTTTAAAGATTTGACAACATTACCTATATGGGGTCACATACAAGATCCTTACTGATCATAAAAATCTGAAATATTTACTCACTCAGAAGGAGCTACATTTAAGGCAACGGAGGTGGCTGGAACTAATCAAGGATTATGATCTGGTGATTGATTACTATCCTAGAAAGACGAATGTAGTTGCCAATATCTTGAGTTGAAAGTCATCATCTTCGGCATCCTAAGGGAGTTCTTATCTCTTGTGTAGTTAAACTCCAAGCACTTGGAATCAAATTGGTTAAGGACGATTACGGTGCATTATTGGCCAAGTTTATGGTGAGGCCTATATTGGTGGACCGTATTTGGGAGCTCCAAGCGACCGATGAGGAATTGAAGGGTATAGTGGAGAAAATACATAAAGGGGAAGGTGGTGTGTTCTAGATTCAAGAAGATGAAATTGTAACTTATGGGAGACGTATATGTGTCCTAAAGGATGAGGATCTCTGAAAGGCCATACTCGAAGAAGCGCAGTCCTCGACTTATGCCATGCATCTGGGGAGTACCAAGATGTATCGAACCATCAAGGAGTCATATTGGTGGTCCGAGTTGAAAACAGAGACAGCCGAGTTTATTGCTAAATGTCTGGTGTGCCAGTAAGTCAAAGCTGAACACCAAAGGCTCGCCGGTGTCCTCCAACCACTACCAATTCTCGAATGGAAGTGGAAATGTATCACTATGGATTTTATAGTGGAATTGCCACGTACTCCGAGTCGTCACGATACTATTTGGGTGATTATAGATCGTCTCACCAAGTCGGCTCACTTTTTGTCGATTCAGAACACCTATTCATTGGAAACATTGGCTAAATTATATATTGACGAGATCGCAAGGCTTCACGGCATTCCGGTATCCATTGTATCGGACCGTGATCTTCGATTCACTTCTAGATTTTGGCCTAAGCTGTAAGAATACTTAGAGACTAAGCTGAAATTTAGTACAACTTTCCATCCTCAGACCGATGGACAATCAAAGCATACAATTTAGAGCTTAGAGGACATGCTAAGAGCATGCGTCCTAAACTTCCAGGGAAGTTGGGATAGACACCTTTCGTTGGTCAAATTTGCCTATAATAACAGCTATCAAGCTAGTACAAGATGCCTCCTTATGAAGCTCTTTACGAAAGGAAGTGCCAGACTCCATTATATTGGAATGAGATTAAAGAGAGAAAAATTGAAAGTGTAGAGCTGATTGAGACCACTAAGGAAAATGTGAAATTAATTCGGGAAAGAATGAAAGTGGTTTAAGATCGATAAAAGAGCTACGCTAACAAGAGGAGAAGACCATTGGAATTCAAAATAGGAGATATAGTGTTTTTGAAGGTATCTCCTTGGAAAGGTATATTCTGGTTTCAGAAACGAGTAAAGCGAAACTCTCATTATATCGGTCCCTTCAAGATCCTTAAAAGAGTTGGAAAAGTAGCATATCGGCTAGAATTGCCACCGGAGTTGCAAAAGATCTATGATATTTTAATGTTAAAGAAATACTTATCAGATCTCTCACATGTATTGGAAGCTCCTCCGGTGGAGTTGAATAAAGATTTGATTTTAAAGGTACAACCAATAAGAATCTTTGATCAACACACCAACCAATTGAGGAGTAAACAAATCCTCATGGTCAAAGTACTGTGGAGAAGTAACCAAGTCGAGGAGGAGATTTGGGAACCTGAGGGTACGATGCAGAAATAATACCCCAGTTATTTGATGTATGAGTTTTATTTTTAAATTTTGAGAACGAAATTTCTTTTTAGAGAGTTAGTATTGTAGTACCCAAAATTCGAAGTTAGAAAATATTTTTTATTTAATCCTTTAGAAAATATAGGGAAAAATCAAATTGTCATTAATTTTTGGACTTTGAGTGTAGCACCGAAAAATTCGGTGTTTGAATTTTCAATTTTTGTTTTTTTTTTATGTAATTTTTGGAAATGATGATAACTAGTTTATAAATATATTATTATTCTACATGAAATCAAGAGTATTGGAATGGCTTAGTGGTATTAAACTTTTTGGACAAATAATGGGTCATGAGATCAAATCCAACCCAATGCAATTTGAGGAGGGACCAAATTGATTCATGAAGGAGGAAATTGAATGGTGGAGTTTGGAAGTTGAAGTAATAATGTGAGACATGAATTGATTCACAAATGGATGAATCAATTCATGTGAGAGGAGTGAGGAAGGGACAAATCAATTCATGTAGGTGCAAATCGAATTGGTGGAGAAAATGAAGAGAGGAAGTCGATGTGCATGAAGAACAAAGAAGAAAAGATTCGACTTGGCTAATTAAAAAATGGGTGGAAATAGACTTGCAAAATGAAGCAAGTTGATTTCAGATAACTACAGAAGGGTTTCTGAGGCATAAAGGGGGAAATCGATTTATATAAGAGGATACAAAGGAATCAAATTGATTTGCCAAGGGATAAATCGATTCAGTTATTGTTCAGAGAAAAGTTTCTGAGGCTTCACTCACATAAATCGAATCATGCTTGCACCAAGTCGATTCAGTTTGCTTTAGGTGAGTTGATTTCCCCTCCTCCAAGTGGTATGCTTTTCAGAAGGCATGTCTGAAGGTTGTGTCTCACGAATCGATTTGTACCTTCCACCATTCGATTCACTTAGCATTTTATGAGTTGATTTGCTTCTGTTACAAATCGAGTTGTTCCTTCAACCCATACACACAAGAATCGACTTGAGAATGCCGTAAATCGACTAATGCACATAGTAAGCCTATGAAATGGCCAAAATACCCTTCAAGCCTCAATAAAACTTAAAATAAAGGAATGATAAAATGGTAATTTCACTTTTCCACTATTGAAAACATGATTTAAGCCCCATTTCAATTATTCAACACCATTTACTCTCTCGACCATTCATTTCTCTTGAAACTTGACTCTCTCTATCTCTTCATGAGTTCTCACTCTCTTCCTTTCACTCTTGATTTCTCTCTCTAGAAATCAAGCTTACCCTTATTAAATTACTTCAATAAACTTCAAAATATTTCAAGCAAACTTGTGATGGAGGAAACTTTGGAAGAAATCAGGGTTTGCGCAAAAAAAAAGAAGAGAAAATCTAGTGTTTTTGAGATCCGACACCCACGGCTCAATCCAATCTCACAACTCAGGTAATTTTCACTCCTTAACCTTGGATTTAACTTCTTTATTACTATATTACAATTTATTATTGAGGTTTGAGGAGGTTTATTTGAGAATTGTAACCTAGGGTTTGTAAGGAAGAAAAAAATTGAGAAAATATGGAGAAGATTCAAAATTGACTCTTGATACTCCTGTTTTTGAATTAAGAGAGACTCTTATGGAGAAATTGGTTAGAAATCAAAACCCTAGTGTTGGAAAATCATTTGAAATTGGGGAAAATTTATTAAAATTATGAATGAAAGTTTTACAGTGATGAAAATGACATCTAATTGATGAAATGAGAACATAGATTAGTGAATGCATGAAATTAGAATTTGTGTTAAATTAGGAAAAATTCATAAACCCTAGAAATAGAGGTAGTTTAATATTTAAATTGTGGTTATTGATTTAGGATAACCGATGGGAACCCGTGAAGGGGTACATTGAAAGATTGGTGATAAATTGGGAGTGAATAGCTACCCAAGAGGTGAGTGGATGATTCATTGTGTCTTGAATGAGAAAAATTATTTCAATTCTTTTATAAATGATTTTGAATGTTTTTATATAATTTTGTATAAATTTTTATGATTTTGGGATGTCCTAAAATGAGAATTGAACTATGTATTCATCCATGTTAATTATGAATGAACTTGTGCCATAAGTGGTTGAATATTTCTTACATGATCGCTATAATCTGGTTTGTAACCCTTTTGTTGAAATTATGGCACATGGAATGTGATTTGGATATTTGTGAAAGCCAGTGCATGTGTATAAATGGCTATAGTCCTTCTCTCTACGGAAAGACCCGATGAGATAGCGTGGTTGAGTTTATTTGCGAGGGAGGTAAATACGGCATTTTTTCTACCACGTCATACTATCTGGTTGCACCACGGTGAGGTACGAATCAACACTAAGGAAGGAGGATGTAGGATTGTGAAACAAATGGATTGAAAATCTTTTGGCAGGCTTCTACACGGGTTCGACCAAAACTTGAGCGAAAGTGGTTTCTTTAGGAAGACCCTATGATTTTTGAAAAGTTTGAAATTGTGAATGCATTTATTTTTAAATTACTGTGATTACTGGAACTATTTTATATTCAACGAATTATCTGTGATATATTGTCATGCCCCGACCCGCAGGTCGAGTACGCGAACAGACCGTCGCAACTCTTCGAGGCACGAGTATGCCCTACTCACATATCGAGATGCTGCAAGGCTAATATTATAACCCTACTCGATATCATTAAGTCAAAATCATACAGCAGAAGATTTAAAAAAAGAAGAAGATAGTTTTCAATAAAAATTTTCTTTTAAAACATTTGCTTCCAATTTACATATAACATTTATATGTATGGTCAATAGTAAACAAAGGTGGGTATGAACACATATTCGATAGTGTCTTTCGGTAAAACTCGTGGTATAGAATCTTAACGTAAGTCAACACAGTATAAGTTGAAAATGTAATTATGAGAGGTGAGTATAATCCACATATTCAGTGAGTGAGGTGCAATGACTATATAATGACAATAAATAAATTTGTGAGAGTGGCAGGTCAAAACATCATTTTCAAATTATATTTCATTCATTTGCAAATATATCATATAATTCAAAATAATATGTATCTTTATCATTAAATCATACATCAATAGGCTGTCAAAAACGTATTCTACCCATAGTTTGACCTAATTAGGGTAAAATCCATCAAGAGGTCACCACAATATTTATAAGAATAAAATACATATATCTTCCCCATTCCCTTGGTGTTGACACGGTTCTCACGAGTGCTCGTCTATTGGATCTATTGCCCAGAGACGGGGACTCAAACCCTTGCTCCCGTGTTATCCCACCATAATTTTGGCATGCTTTATGTTCTCATAAAGCATGCCAAAATTTTTTAGAAACTTTGATGTGAGATGTGGATTACTATAAACTTTACTTTTTCTCTAATTAATATCAAAGAACAATTAATACCAGAAAACGATATGAATGGTGGGATGCTTTTCTAATTCAACCATTTCAGATTGGGCTAAAGATCTTTTGTTACTTTATATATATATATATATATGTATAAAACTTTGGAAGAATTGAATAGTCTGGCTTGCAATATTTGTCATTTCTATCCCCAAAAAATAAAATTTCACTGCAATCTTTTATTTTATTTTTTTTATTTTAGTTTTTTAATTTTTAGTAAAATATATTTTTTTGAACATATAAGATTTTGGAAAAAAATTATTTTTTTTAAAAAAAATTACTCATCATGATATCAACAATTTTTTATATTAAAAACTTTATTATATTATAATTGAGTCTATTCTCAAAATTTTCAGTAACCTGATAATCATTTTTCAAATCCAAATCTTAAAGTTTATAATTTTTATGTTTTGATAAATAAATAAATAGATGGGCTTAAACTTTGATAAAGAAAACTTTGATTCCAACAAAAAATGGAAGGTGGGAACAAAGAAAGGGGAAAGAAAAAGACAACTTTGATAGAGAAAATAAATAGATAAGCTACTTTGAAAAAAAAGTAAAGGGATGAATTGATCTTGTCAGAGTCCCTGAATTTGTTGAGAAATAAAAGATTTTATTTCTAAGAAATTAATTTTTTACTCTTTGTCATCTGCATATTTGATAAATTTTCCATCCTGAGAGTTGGCTCTCTCAAACTTGTGATTATAGAGGAAATATATCTTATTTTTCAAAATATTATTATTTGTAACTCAATTTATTAAAATATTATAATTTTTATTGGGTTTACATTTATAACGAAATCAATTTTGTAGAAATCAATTTGCAATCGATTTTCACAAAATTAACTTTAGAGCTGCTTGAAACGTTTCTCAACTGATTAGAGTTAATTAAAAAAAATTAAAATGAAATTGATTTTTCTAAAAGTCAAATTTAAAGTTAATTTTTGAGAAATTAACTTTAAAGTGGATGCGTTCAAAATCGATATCTTGAAAATGATGGGCTAAAAATCATAATTCCTAAAACATTAAATTGGACCCATTAAAAACCAATAAAATATTGCTAAACCCCCACACGATCTCATTTCCCCCTCTCTGTCTCTCTCTCTCCATAAAGTGCTTGTTTGATGTTGATATGGAACGAATAAAATAACATTGATGTTCTTTGCTAGACCTAGCTAAGCTGTATGAATCCGATATTATATCATTTAAGTTTTACTTACATGAGTCCAGCTGAGCTCAAATAAAATATAAAAATAAAAATAATTTTCAATACTTTTTTATTTTTCCTTTAATTTTTTTGAAAGTTATATTGCTGATGAAAAATATAAACAAAAAATATCGATAATGTTTATTTTTTTCAAAAATTAGAAAAATGATAATCACACTATATATAAAATATTTTGTTTCATTATTATTAAAAGTGTAACACCAAAAATTCGGTGTTAGGAATATTTTGTAAAATATCTAGATAAATATAAAGAAAAATTTTAAATTTTATTGATTTTCGATTTTGGGGTATTAAATTTGAAGTTATTGGTTATATATAAAATATCGTGTCCGCGATTCGTAATGAATCTGACTTTTGTGAAATTTAAAATTTAGTGAAAAATGGGTGTAAATATATATATTTGAATATTCATTTATTTATCTATTTAATTATTTATATATATAAAGTGTAAAAAAAAAAGAAAGAAAGGAAGCACAACATTTTCGCTGAAACGCTGCACTTTCGCCGAAACGCTACGCTTTCCTTTTTCCCCCAATTCGATTAGGGTTTCAAACCCTAAATCGAATTCTCTCTTCCTCCCGTCTCTCTCGCCCTCTTTCCCGAACTCTCTCACTCTCTCTGTTCTTCTCTGCCACTCCCCACTCTCTGTGGCTCACCGGCGGTTCCTCCGACCGTCACCACCACCACCGCCTAGCCACTGTCCTCGTCTCTTCCGTGTCTCTCTCTATCTTACTCTCTCGAATCTCACTCCCTCTCTCTCTCTCACCTGATTCTTCCTTCGTCGCACTCCTCTCTCAATAACCGGCATCTTTTTCGAATCTCTACTGTCTCTCTCTCTCGATCGAGTTCTCTCTCCCTCTCGCTCGTCACTCTCACCCTCTGTTTCTCACTCTGCTCTCTGCCGCGCGCGACAGCAGGCACTGCCTCTCTCCCTCTCGCCCGCTCGAGCACGCCACGGACTGCCGAGAGCTCCTCTGCAACCTCTGTTGTAGTGTTGCAGCATTCATCATTTGGACACCTGAGAACCCTAGGCCGGGACTACGATTCCATTCTCTACGTAGGTAAGGCATAGCTGAATTCTAACCCTAGCTCTAGGTTTCAATTTCTCTTGATAATTAGGACTAAATGTTAAACTTTGTTTCGGTCTAGGAGCACTGCAGGTCTCGGACTGAGTTGTAGGCGTACGGACGCTAGAGCTGCGATTTGTAAAACCCTAGGTAAGGTAAATTTTAGTCCATTTGATAATTGAATGAGTTTAGGCTGAATTTAGGGTGAGATTCTTGTATATATCTTGAAAATATATTGAATTTGAGGAGAATGCATTTTCTTGGAATGTGATATGTGATTTCTAGGGTTACGTCTAATTTCTACGTGAATTTAGGCTGATTAATACGAAAGAAACGTATTAGGTGAAATTAGAATCTTGTTGGGTTGTTAGGGTTTGATTTAATATGTGCATAAAAATATTATAGTTTTGTAAATTCGGAGAAATTAGGCAAATTTGAAAATATTGGGAATTAAAGTTCATTGGAGAGACAAATAATCTTAGGTTGATAAAATGAAAGTTTAGAATTTATGAATGTGCAGATTAAGGCTATATTAAATTAGGAAAAAATTTGAAAACCCTTTAATGGATTCTTATTTGATGATAAATTGCGATGATTGATTAGGTTAATCTTTTGGAGACTTGAAAGGAATCAATTTATATTGGATTGTTAAATAGAGAGTGAATACCCTATATAGAGGTGAGTAAATACATGCTTATGATTTTAAGTGAGAAAATATTTTATACTGATTTTATAAATGTTTCAAATGATTTTAAGAATATTTTAAAATTGATTTAAAATTATTTTATGATTGTGGACTGTCCCGAAAGGGGATTTGAATCACCGAATGCATCCATGTGTTATTTAAAAATAATGTGCCATGTTTATTGACTTGCGTTAAATGCGATTGATTGAACTTATGTACTGAGAATCCGTTTGAATAACTGTTGGCACATTTTGCTATATGATTTGATGATTGCGAAATGGTGCTGTGTGTATGGTTAATGGCTATAGTCATTCCCTTCACGGAGCGACCCAACGGGGTGACGTGGTTTGGGCCATTATTTGGATGAAGATGTAGCTACGCTCGAGAGGTGCCTCTAAATCCCTCCCTTCGGATTAACCTGGTTGCACCCTAGGGGAGGCCCGAGCCAAATCCAAGAAAGGGGGTATTGTGTATGTTTATTGACATTGATGAAAATCACTTAGCGATTCCACCATTGGTCAGAGTCAAGTCTTTGGTGGAAAGATTTTGGCAACCCCGTGATTTTGGAAAATAAGATGTGATGACTGGATGCATATGAATTATTTACCACATTTTGTTGAGATTTTGTTATTGAGATTTATCGATATGATCGTATGATTTTGAAGAAAACATTTGACATGTCTATGATCACCACTCATTTATTATCATAATATGCTATACACTCACTGAGTATTTTCCAATATTCACCATTCTCTTTTACATCTTTAAGAGGAAGCTTAGGTCTGTGACAGTAATTGGAGTTTGTGAAGGTTTATCCGCTGACTTGTTTAGGTATCATAGTGATGTAAGGTTATTTTAGCTTGATCTGAAATCCATGGAAGGGAAGACTTGTATAATTCTTTTGATAAGGATTAAATCGATACTTATTTCATATATAAGAGCAAGTATTGGTGGAATCATTACATCGTTTATGTTGGAATTTGTTTGGAATTTGTTTATTTTCTTTTAAATTTTATTTTGGTAAAACTTATTGTTTAATTGGGACATGTGGATTGTAATGTTTGATTTCAATATTTGCTTTCGGATTTACGAAGTTCTGTACATCTCATATCGTTTGGACTTCACTGACGTTTGCTTGTTTTCTTCAGGCAAGTATTAATAAAATCCTGCGACTATGATTTGAGATTTCTTTTATTTTGAATGTTTTATTTGTGCTGAGAATTCTACAATAGCTGGGATGACCAATTATGCTTGCATGCATATACAGGAGCCCTCTTCCCAATTGCATGTGCCGACGCATGTTTGTGTGTATAGGGATGGACCGGATGGGTCCTTTGCATATGTGTTGTTATATGATCTTATTTTGGATAGATTTGTGTATTGGAAGATCTGTTGTATTGTTGTATAGTTTTGCGAAGTTTCGGTATATGGGGAGGTTCTGTCCGTGTACCGAGACAACGCGACAGTTGTTGCATGGTCGATCTGAGGATCGGAGCGTGACAAAAAGTGCAAAATTTTAATTAATTAAAGCAAATTAATTGAATAATTTAGAAGCCAAATTCATTATAGATAATATTTGGTAGGGAATAAAAAAATGGTCTAAAGATTTTCTAAATAATCTTTTATTCTTTCTCATGTTTTGTCACGCCCCGATTTTCGGATTGACCACGCGACAACCACCGCGTTGTCTCAACACACGGGCAGAACCTTCCCATGTATCGAGACTCCGTAAGGTTAAATTACTGAACAATAAATCTTCTAGTTTACAAATCCATCAAGATCAGAAAATCATGAAACAATATACATGCAAAGAACCCGTCCGGTCCATCCCTGTGCACACAAGTATGCGTCGGCACACATTTGGGAAGGGGGTTTCTGTACATGCACGCATGCATAATTGGCCATCCCATCTATTCCAGAATTCTCAGCACAAATAAAGCATTCAAAATAAAAGAAATCCCAAATTATAGTCGTAGAATTTTACTAATACTTATCTGAAGAAAACAAGCCAGTATCAGTAATGTCCAAACGGTATGAGATATATAGAATTTCATAAAATCAAAAGTAAATATTGAAATCAAACATTACAATCCAAATGTCCCAGTTAAACAGTAAGTTTTACCAAAATGAAATTTAAAAGAAAATGAACAAGTTTCAAACAAATTCTAACATAAACGACGTAAGGATTCCACCCATACTTGCTCCTATATATGAAATAAGTATCGATTTAATCCTTATCAAAAGAATTATATAAGTCTTCCCTTTCATGGATTTCAGATCAAGCTAAAATAACCTTACATCACTATGATACCTAAACAAGTCAGCGGATAAACTTTCACAAGCTCCAATTGCTGTCACAGACCTAAGCTTCCTCTGTAAGATGTAAAAGAGAGGGGTGAGTATTGGGAAATACTCAGTGAGTGGAGTGCAATGGTGTTGTGACAATAATGAGGGATGAATGTGGGGTAGTCAAAACATAATTTATAAACACATTTGCATTTATGAAATGATTTCAGTAAATCACGATAATTCAGCAAACATTGCATCCATACAATTTATTTTTCCTGAAAATCATCGGGTTCTTCCATGAAAGCACTCCCGTACCAGGTTTGGCCGAATCCGGATGAAAGCTCGCCAAGAGTTTTTCAATCCAATGTTTCAAAACATACCCCATTCCTTGGCGTTGGATCGTGCCTCATTGGGGTGCGTCCAGATATAGCTCGACATACAACAAAGAGAGTCACGTCTGTCTCCCCCGCTAATCTAATCCAACCCTCAACTACGTCACCCCGTCGGGTCGCTCTGTGGGGGAAATGACTATAGTCATTTTCACTGCACCTCCTTTTCACAATCATTCAATTTTTCAATCAATATGCCAAAATTCCATTAATAATTGTCGAACCACAATTTAGCATTTATAAATCAAGTATCAAATAATCACATGACACATTTTCAATTTTAACCATAATGGTTGCAAGTTAAGTACAAATTCACATTTCAGATTTTCCACAATCACAAATCAATTCAATAATCATATGAAAATTTATTCAAAATCATTTGTAAAGAAGTTTCAAATAATTTGCTCATTAAAACCATAATAGACCATCTACTCACCTCTAGGGAGGGTATTCACTCTCTATTTCCATAAGTTTTTCAAAATGACTCATTTCAAGTCTCCAAAAGGTCAACCTAGACCAATCATCACAATTTATCATCAAATAAAGTCCCATTAAAGGGTTTTCAAATTTTTCCTAATTTAATATAGCCTTAATTTGCACAATCACAATTTCTAGGTTTTCATTTCATCAACTTAAGATTATTTACCTCTTAAATGAATTTTAATTCCCAATATTTCTAAATTTGCCAAATTTTCTTCCGAATTTATATAATTATAATATTTTTCATGCATATTTTAAAATAAACTCTAAAGAAAACTATTTTAATCAACCCAGTAAAATCCTATTATCCTCTAACATGCCTCTTTCATATAAATCAACCTAAATTCATGTAGAATTTAGATGTAACTCTAGAAATCACATATCAAATTTCAGAAAAATGCATTCTTTTTAAGTTCAACTCATTTTCAGAACATATACAAAGCTCTCATACTAAATTCGGCCTAAACTCATTCAATTATCGAAGAGATTAGAATTTCCCTCACCTAGGGTTTTTGCATTCGCAGACCTAACTTTTGTGTGCCGTTCGATTTAGTCTGGAACCTGCAGTACTTCTAGACCTATGTAAATTTAGTAATTAGGCTCAATCACCAAAAGAAATCAAAACCCTGGAATCTATTATTCAGAAATTCACCTTACCTGCGTAGTGGAGGGATCGCAGGAAATCGCGGCCTATGGTTTTCGCAAGCTCGTTAGTGAAGGTTGCAGGAGTCAACGAGGGTTTGCAGGAGAGCTCTCGGCAAAGAGAGCAGAGCTCATGAGCGAATGAGGGAGAGTGGCAGAGGGGACTGTTGCGAGGAAAGAGAGAGAGAGAGAGAGAGAGGCGAGCGGTTGCGCGCGATGGTGACAGTCGGAGGAAGGCTTCGGTCGTGGGAGGTAGAGAGAGATAGAGAGGGAGAGAGATGGTGAGCGGCAGATAGGGAGAGAACTTGAGAGAGAGACAGAGAGTACGAATCGAGAGAGAGAGACGTGGGAGAGACGAGAGGAGTGGCTAGGTGGTGGCGGAGGTCGGTGGAGTCACCGATGAGTGACAGAGAGTGGCGGGAGAGGAAGAGAGCGCGGCTATTCGCGGCGGAGGGAGAGAGACAGAGTCAGGAAAGAGAGATGAAGGAGAGAGGGAATGAGAAAGGGGATTAGGGTTTCTAACCCTAATCCAAATTTTGGGGACGCAGCGTTTTGCCCCAAAACGCTGTGTCTCCACTCTTCCCTTTTTTTTATAAATAAATAATTAAATAAATCAATAAATAATTATTTATACACACACACAGACACCCAATTTTCACTAAATTTTAAATTTCACAAAAGTGGAATTCACTACGAATTGCAGTTACGACATTTTATATATATATCCAATAATTTCAATTAAATACCCCAAAATCAAAAATCAATAAAATTTAAAATTTTTCATTATATTATAGAAACATTAACAAAATTTTCTAACACTGGATTTCTGGTGTTACATGTTTAACATGTAAAAATCAAATGGGGAATATTATAAAGTGGATAAAAGCATTCACAAATAGAGATTAAAAGCATACTCATTTTTTAAGATATTAAAATAATAAATAAAATTAATCTATTTTATTTTAGTGAAAAATTATTTTTTTATATGAATTAAATTAAATTAAATGTAAAATTCAAAACTAATGTACTAAGACAAAATTAAATTTGACGAAATAATGTTGCTTGTTCTTTTTTCCAGAGTGCATGTGTGGAGAAATTATTAACAATTACTTTATATCAATTCAAGAAAATACAATTTACAACTCCAATTATTTTTCTTTGCATGTGTAAGAAAATAATGTGGAGCTCTTGTTTACTAGTGGGGAAGGAAGTTTAGCAGTTTCTCTTTTTTTTATTTTTTTTATTTTTTTTATTTTTTTAATGGAATTAGTTGCTGCACCTATTTAGGAGTCATTTATATTGTAGTTGGTTATTATTTTTTAGAGAGTTTAACCTTAGTTTTGATTATAAATTGCAGATGGTTCTTTAAAATTAATGTGCATAAATATTGTTCTTCTTTTGCTCTGTTTTTTTTTTTCTTTGATTCTTATTGCTGCCAATAATTTCTAAGGCTATGCTGAAATATTTACTAATTACAGTCCAATTGATTAGCCTCTAAAACTCACGTCAATTCCGTAAAGAAAGAGAATTTTCAATAGATAACAACAAGAATGGAAACCTTGAAATCATATGTAAATCAACACTTGGAATCAAGGTAAGAATTTCTTACATTCAAGAATAACAATAGAAAACTTCTCCCATACATGATCCAAAAACCTAAAATATACTAATCTCCA
Organism: Dillenia turbinata; assembly: GCA_037126225.1. Lineage (NCBI taxonomy): Eukaryota > Viridiplantae > Streptophyta > Magnoliopsida > Dilleniales > Dilleniaceae > Dillenia > Dillenia turbinata. The sequence goes on from JBAMMX010000024.1 coordinate 1,561,994, forward strand.
AGATTTTTTCACCAATAAAGGACCAATAATACACCAAAACCCCATCACGAATCCCCATGGCAAACCCAAATAAAACCACGTGAAATCCTTTTCATTTAGGTCTTCATCATCTGACACATTTGCATCATATGGTGGTAAAGGAATTTCAGCACCACAAACTCTAGTGAGAGGAGGCCCGCAGAGATCATCGTTTCCACTGAAACAAAAAGGATCTAGGCCTCTGAGTTGTGTGCTCGATGGAATTAGTCCCCTCAAATTGTTGTGAGATAAATTCAAATGGCTTAAAAAATACAGATTTGAAATGCTTAAAGGAATTTCACCTGAGAGTTGGTTCCATGAAAGGTCCAAAGATTCTAAGGAGCACATATCACCGATCTTCTTTGGGATTGTTCCAGTAAAATGGTTTTGTGATAAATTTAGTGATTGCATTCCAACAAGATTCATTAGTTCATTTGGTATCTCTCCTGATAAATTATTACTTGAAAGATCCATGATACTCACAAAACCAAGAATTTTGTCATATACAACAACTCTTCCTTTCTCCAAGACTTGCATGTACTCTTTCTCTAAATTACTTGAAAAGAACTGATCGAGACCGATGTTTCCTTCTCTGAAAGTCATGGATGTAAGATTCTTGAAACACTTTGGAATTCTTCCATAAAAATTGTTTTGTGCAAGGTCCAAGATTCGGAGATTCGTTAGGTAACACAGCTCATTAGGAATTTCGCCTTCTAATCTATTTGAACGAAGATTGAGAAATTGCAAGGAGACATGAAATTTTCCAATCCATGTTGGTAGCTTTCCTGTAAAAGAATTTAAGTTAAGATCAAGAGTCCTTAGGGATGAATAGTTTTGCAAAGTTTGGGGCAGTGGCCCGGAGAGCCTATTATTCTGCAAGTGCAATGATCGAAGATATTTCAGGTATCCCATTGAGCTTGGAATTTGACCTGAGAAATAATTATTTCCCAGCCACAAATACCTTAGCTGTAGCCAAGCCATCCAACAATCCGGAATTTCCCCAGATAAATTATTGTTTTGAAGATTCAAAAAAGAAAGCGCAGGTTGTTCCCCCATTCTCACACAAAGGAAGTGAGCAATATCTCCAGAAAAAGAGTTGTTTGAAATATCTAAAATACCTATATATGGAGAGAGAATGGGTAATGGGCCATCAAAATGGTTGGAACTCAGGATAATTTGGGTAGAAAGAGGGCCATGCAAAATGTTTGGAAGTTTGCCGTAGATTTGATTATGAGCAAGATTCAGATAAAATAAGTTTGTGGAGATGTTCCAAAACCACAAGGGGATAACATTAGAAATTCCGGTGTGGGATATGTTTAACCAAATAAGGTCCTTCTGTGTTTGAAGCCAGAATGGGAATTGAGGGCCCAATTTCCACCCACCCAAGTCAAGATGTTGAAGCCCAAAACTCGGGATCCAATTATCTCTTACATTTAATATAAAAGAGTTTTCTGATGCTGATAGTTCTTTCAAATTGGAGAGATTGTCGAGTTGAACTTCTGACACGATCCCATCCAACTTATTATTTTCAATATGCAGCACTTTTAATAGTGACAAGTGCCAAAAACTCTCAGGAAGAGCACCAGAAATTGAGTTATAACCAAGAAACAATTCCTGAAGACTATGAGATGCACAATCTCCTAACCAACTTCCAAAAATATCTGACATGTTTCCAGCAATAAAATTTTGTGACAAATGGAGTACCTTCAAGCGGCAAAGACCCCACAATGACGTTTGCTGTAGCCCAGTTAGGTTATTTTCTGAAATGCTAAGAAACTCCATATGGGTGAAATTATGGAACCAGTCCGACAATGTGGAATTGAACTCATTCCCTTCCAAATTAAGATATCCAAGCAGAGTCAAGTTTTGAAGACCAATTGGAATAACACCTTGGAATTCATTATAGGCTAAATTAAGAGAGACAAGATTATGGAGACTAAAAATCCAGCATGGTATTGAAGGGCTTAACCCATTGTAAGAAATATCAAGAATGGTTAAGGATGAAGAAAAATTCGGAGTCAGAAGCAAAGAAGAGAAGGATGTAGGTAATCCACAACCAGACAATGACAACTCATGTAGAGAAGAGAATGAGCTCATTAAGTGTAGCCAGTTACTTACTCCACTAAGATCCACTCCATCTAGTTGTAACCGTCTCAAAGGGAGACCAGAAAGCCACTGAAGGTTGTTATTCTTAAATATGAGATCATAATATGATGCCGCAAGGCCAAGATTTTGCAAACTTGAAAGATTTCTGATTTGAGAAGGAATAATGCCTCCAAAACCAGCCTCAGATAGATTCAGTTGTTGTAAATTCATGAGAGAGCCGATGAAGGCAGGAATTGATGTTCCATTGAAATCATTGTAGCTTAGATCCAAGACCCTTAGATGCTTCAAATGCCGAAGCGAAGGATTGATCTTGCCGCCTAATTGGGCCCTCTCATAAGCTAGAAGTTCTGCATCAGTTTCATAATCAGATTCAGATGAAGGATGACCCAGGCAGAGTTCAATTATATGGCCAGTGACGTTGCTACAGAATACACCGGCCCATTTGCAACAGTCTAGCTCTGAAGAAGCATTCCAAGAGGAGAGTCGATTTGTATCATCAATGATATCTTTCTTGAAACTCAACAGAGCCTCTCTCTCCCTCTCTATGCACAACACATTGGTTTTGAGTCCTTTGTGTACTTCTTCTTCACAGAAACAAGGACTGATGATGAGCAGAATATTAAGGAGGAAAAGAAATGCCAAGAAATTCATATTTGGTTTGGGGGAAAGCAGCAGCATATATGAAGTGGAGTGCAAGAAGGGCTGGGCTTTGAGAGTAAGGTGAAAAACAGAGAGAAGGGAGAAGGGTATTTATAATGGACTCCAAAATATTGTTTTTATTGATTATTGGTTGGGATGATGATGGTTTTATTATAAGTGGTCATAGATTTTCCAATTTGAGGTGATGTGGGTAGCACTAACTTAACTAGGAACCTTTATTACCATTACACACACCTCCTCTCCTTACATAGTTAAAAACGGATTAATTTAATGATATTATTAATTAATTAATTAATTAATTAATTGATCAATTGGGGGAATATGCGGTCAATTATTTAGTTGAATCCGAAGATGCAGTTATGCTAGCATAGGTAGTCTCAAGCGCAGTTTGATAGGCCGGATTAACAACATATATGACCTCATTGTCTACCATAACCTTAAATCTTCGGAGGTCCAATGATGGGTTTAAAACCTGGACTTCGGTGAAGTACATGTTGAGGTAGATGGGGACTTCTTGGGTAGAGGGAAGTTCTGTAGTATCGACGATAAAATTGGAGCTTGTGCTGAGAGTGGCAACTGCATTTGACATCACAGCTGAAGGAACATCGTCTTTTGTTTGATTCACATCCACTGATGAAGCACTGTTTGAAACGCTTACCAATCCATTGCTACTAAATATGTTCCAATAACGGTCATAAGGATCGACAGGGTACCTATGCCAAATGTTAAAACGGAACAATGTTATGACTTTAAAACTAATTTTAAAGCAAACTAAGTATTACACGTGAACACAAACTCATGTGCTTAACTCGAAAAATATTTTATTAATTTTTGAGTGATATTCAATTTAATATAATTAAAACAAATTTAACAAAGCAAAGCAAATTAATATTATTCAAGTAATAACACGAATACCCAACATTAAGAAAGAGAGCATATGCGTATAATACCTGATCAGAGTACTTGAACCATAGGCAAATCTTTTATTTAATATCAAAGCAGGGCTGGAATCAATCTGGTTGTACAGATATTTGAGTTCAAACTGCAAACTTCAAGTGTAGATATAAAAGGAAACTGTTTAGAGTTAATTTGAGGCAAACACATACTTATATTTTGCCTCTTCGTAACATAAATGATATCCAAAAATAGCCAAATGTCATTCATAGTCTGGACTGTTAGAATTTTTAGGTGACTCAACACGCAGCGGAAGTAATAAAATAATTTTCGGAATCGTAAAAGGTTAGGGTTCGCGATATACCTCAATCGGTGATTCGAAAATCGTCAGAACCGCAAACTCCCGATCTGAACTTCTCGTAGTCGGGATGATAATCACGATGAACGGACTATCACCGCAATGCCACAACGATCCAACCCTCAACCCGATGAATCGTAGACGGATCCGGAAACCCTCGAAAAATTAATCGTTCTTCGCAACAATTAATTTTTCCACTCTTAGAAATATTTTTCCTACTCGAAAAAATATCTCCTCTCAATTTTCTCTCAAAGAAAAATGAATTGAATGGATAGAGCAAAAGTCTCTCACCATTAACGGGGAAGAAGGTCTTGTTTCTTTTTTTTTTTCTTTTTCGAAGAACAAACGTAAATTCACTCTACCGTTTGCTCTCTCACATAGGAAGGTAAGTCACACACCAATAATGGAAAATGTAACTCCATTAGCTAATAACTCAACCATTAATCAAGGAAGGTAATTAAGGAGAGGGAAATGAGGGGTAGGGATTTGGTAACTGCCCCACGTGGGCATACCAATCAACATCTCCCACTTGCACACGAGGGCACTTCATCTCCGTCAAAAGATCACAACTCATGCGATCTATCACATCACCCTACAGGGTTTTCATATAGGGTTGGTCGTCGTGCGACTAGCGAGTACACCTGCAAACAAAGACTTCTCGATACACTGTTAGGATGATCGAGTAGTCACCGTTAGTATCAAAAGAAAACTCGCAGTACCCCAGATCCAAGACTAATCGTATCCATCGAGCTACTTTTCTCATCGAAAGTAATCCCCAGATATCGGCGCCGACTATGTATTCACTAGTATGTTCAAATCCCTACATGGATGAACATAAAAGACCGGTCGGTGAATACAAAACCGTGATACAATGTCAATTGGTCTTCCTTTTCCCAAACTCGAATCTATCGATCCCAACTCAACTGCTTTCCTAGACCTGTCCCTCAGACCTCAATTTATATTCCGGGCCATCGGTAAACAGACTAAAGTAGCAAACACTGAATCAGAATCTCAAGATACAGCCGAAAGTAATAAGGGCACTTGAGATCCCACTCAATGGATCTCGGGTCTCACACAGTGGGGCTTGGGGATAAATATCAAATAACTGTCTCAAATAATAAAGCTCCCACTATCCCAAGTCGTCTTTTCACACGTGGTATGAAACACGTGCCACAGTGTTATTCCCCCATCTCTCAAAGGGCATATGTCAGATTTCTCTAACACTGTGCAGGTATAGGGACTCAGTCTACACATAAGACTTTACACAGAGATCTCAAAGAGAGTACCTCAGAGACAATATCACAAAACGCAGGTGATATCTGAGATCTCAAACCTGGCTACTCACAGGCAACATGGATGTGGGTACTTCCATGTCGGTCATGTCGCACATGACCTCATCCTGAACACGCATCAGGGCGACTTATGTTCTAGCAGGGTTACTCTCAAAGCCTCTTACAGCTAGAATCCGTCTCATCTCCACTCACTCAGAGCTGGAGGTGGTCACTCGTGTGAGAGAGTCGACCTTGCCTGCCTGACACATCTATTATCACATCACATAATATATATGACAATAAAGGTAAGTGCATTAAAGAAAATATAACACAAAAGTGGCTGAATAATGCACTAGAATCATATATATATAAAATCAATAAGCATCAACGTCATCAATAAGTACAAGATGAGAAATGTCAGTAAATTCCCAAACCCAATGACTCTCTATGCCCTAGAAAGGAGTCTCTAGTGATGGGTTTGGTGAAGGGATCAGCCACCATGCTGTGTGTCGAAATGTACTTGACGGTCACTTCACCCTTCTCGATGATGTCTCTAACATAATGAAATCTAGTGTCAATGTGTTTGGTCCGACCATGAAACTTGGGATCTCGTGTGTAGGCGATAGCGGCCTGATTATCACAATAAATCATCACTGGCCTCCCACTATCCGCTACAATCCCTAAGTCGTCCATTAGTCTACGGAGCCAAACACTCTCCTGAACTGCAACTGAGCATGCCACGAACTCAGCCTCCATCGTAGATAGAGCAACACAGGTTTGCTTCTTGCTGCTCCAAGAGATGGCCCCGCCATTGAGCAAGAAAGCAAAACCTGATGTCGATTTGCGCTTATCCAAATCGCCTCCCCAGTCGGCGTCTGAATATCCCACAAGGCGCAAATCACCTCCGCCGTAACACAAGGAGAAGTTCGCAGTTCCTTTTAGATATCGGAAAATCCTTTTCACTGCTCTCTGCCGATGATCCCTTCCAGGATTTGCCCCGATATCTGCTCACCAGACCAACTGCATAACAAATGTCCGGTCTAGTACACAACATTGCGTACATTAAACTTCCCACTGCACTGGAGTAAGGTACTTTACTCATTTCCCTTACTTCTTCCTGAGTTTTCGGACACATTTCCAGGCTCAGGCCCTCACCTTTGGCGATCGGAGTATCTATGGGATTACAATCACTCATCCCAAAACGTTCGAGAATTTTCTTAACGTAGGTCTCTTGTGAAAGAGCTAACGTCTTTCTCGAACGATCCCTCTAGATCTGAACTCCGAGGATGAACTCAGCTTCATCCATATCTTTCATGTTGAAGTTAGATGACAACCACGCTTTGATGGTCATTAAATACTGAATGTCGTTCCCGGCCAACATTATGTCATTCACATACAACGACAGAATCACAAAAGAGTTATCGAACTATATCAGATAGACACAATGATCCTCCTCGACCATCGTAAAACCGTAAGATATCACATGCTTGTGAAATTTTAGGTACCATCGCCTGGATAACTGCTTTAGGTCGTATATCAATTTCTGAAGTCGACAGACCTTATCCTCCTGACCTACTAGAACGAACCCTGGGGGCTGTTCCATGTAGATCTCCTCATCCAGGCTCCCGTTAAGGAAAGCGGTTTTAACGTCCATCTGATGCAACTCTAGATCCAAACTAGCGACAATCGCCAAAAGCAAACGGATCGAAGTAAACTTGACTATTGGAGAGAAAGTCTCCTCGTAGTCAAAGCCCTTAGTCTGTGTATAACCCTTGGCTACGGGGACGGGCCTTGTACTTCTCAATCGATCCGTCGGCCTTTCTTTTAATTTTGAGAACCCACTTGTTCCCAATGGCCTTTCTATCCTCAGGAAGGTCAACTAGCTCCCAGACTTCGTTGACTCTCATTGATTCTAATTCTTCGTGCATGGCCTGTAACCATTGGTCCTTTGCAGAACTCTCGAGAGCCTCCTGTACAGTCCTCGGCTCTCCATCGTCCTCGGGAGTCACAATGAGGATCTCATCCTCAATCGGGAAGCAGCGACGAGGCACTTGTCCCCGACTACTCCTGCGAGGAGTGAGAGAACCTACACCCTCGGATGGACCGCTCCCACTAGGACCAAGATCCGTAACCGGGTCTTGTGTCCCGCCGCCGGGTTCGTTTGAGCCATTAGGCTCATCCATCTCATAGAAGGTAAAATCTCGATCGATTTCTCCTCTCTTAGGGAAATCACTCTCGAGAAAAGTGGCATCACGAGACTCTATCTCGATGTGAGTGCCGTCCGTATGTTCTCCTAGGAACACGTATCCTTTGGAGTGTTCAGAGTATCTGATAAAGATACACTTCTTTCCTCGTGGGCCTAACTTGCCGTACTTATGCGAGGAATCGTGAACGTACGCGGCGCAACCCCATGGTCTTAAATGGCTAAGGTCAGGCTGTCTCCCTGTCCAAAGCTCGTATGGGGTGCTGACTACGGACTTCGTCGGAACACGGTTAAGGACGTAGGTTACAATCAACAACGCATCCCCCCCAATGGGAGATAGGTAAGTTGGCTCGCGCCATCATGGACCTCACCATCTCCAATAAAGTCCTGTTCCTTCTCTTGGCTACTCCATTCTATTGAGTAGTAGCAGGAATAGTCAACTGTCATGTAATGCCTCTCTCGAAACAGAGCTCTTTAAACTGCTCAGACAGATACTCGCGCCCTCGATCGGTTCTGAGAGTTTTCACCCTCAAGTCTAGCTGATTCTCAACCTCGCTAATAAACCTCCTGAAGCACTCTAGTGCCTCAGACTTGTGCGAGATCAGATAGACATAACCGAAACGCGTGTAGTCGTCTATGAACGTAATAAAATACGTGGCTCCGTTTCGGGCTCTCACATTCATGGGTCCGCAAATATCGGAATGGACCAACTGCAATGGAGTCCCAGCTCTCATTGCTTTCCCAAATGGTTTTCTAGTAGCTTTGCCCGCAAGGCAAAACTCACATACGGGCAACTGGACCTTGGTTAGCGGGCCCAACAAACCACTCGTAGCTAACCGGGTCATCCTCTCTTGCCCTATGTGGCCAAGTCTACTATGCCATACATTCACATCATCCACTACACTATCAGATGCAAAAGCAATAGTAGATGAAGAATTAATTTCATAATATGAAATCATATCCAGTACATAAAGTCCCTCATGGACCAAACCGGAACATATTAAAGAACTGTCATAAGTTATGGAAACTCTAGAGTTTCCCAAAAACACAGAATATCCTAGCAAATCCAAACAACGGACAGATACAAGGTTCCGCCTTATTTCAGGAGCATATAATACATCATGAAGGTACAAGACTTGATCACTTTGCAGCATTAACTTGCAAGTGCCAATCCCTTTAACTTCAATAAATGCTCCATTCCCCACGTACAGCCTCCTCGCTTGGGGACTCAAACGGCGGAACTCCACGTACGCGCTCCTGTCCCGAGCTACATGGTCCGTGGCTCCTGAGTCTACAATCCACAAAGGAGAAGAGTTAGCGAGCATCACACTAGATGACACGTAACTCAAACCATGTAAAGAAGAAGGATATACCTTTCGCTCGCCACACTCGCGTGCGAAATGCCCAGATTTGCCACACACGTAGCACTGGACTTTGCTCTTATCGAGCTCCTTCTTCTTGCTTTTCTGCCCTTTGTCGTCGGTCTTGGCAGATTGCTTCCTCTTGCCTTGGCCCTTGGCTTTCTTCTCATGCTTGCGCCACTTGCGCTTTACACCTCGAGAGCCCTTACTCGACTCCGCAAAGTTAGCATGAGCAGAAGAAAACCTAGCCACCTCCTGACGCTCCTCCTCGAGCTCACAATGCCTACTCACGTCCATGAAAGTACGAATACTCTCGGTGTGCGTGAGATAGGTCTTAACCACATCCCGAGAGTCGGGCAAGGGACTGGATCACACCCAGTCCTTGAAGCTCATCAGACATCGGCTCCCCCATGTTCCTCAAAGAGGCGATCATACTCGACATATGCATTAAATGCTGCTTCATAGTATGATCACGCCTCTTCTTGTAGGTGATGAACTTGTAGGTCAGCATCCTCAACTTAGGAGCTGACGGGGTGCCGTATTGCTCTCTCAGAGCATGCCAAATCGACCGTGCAGTAGGATACTGCTCATAAATGGGGATCAGCTCATCGTGCATGCTGCTAAGGAGGATCACCCTTGCGAGGCCATCCTTCCTCCTCCAAGCACGATATACCTCCTGATCCTTTTGTGCTTGTCTTTGTGGTACCCTCGGGGGGGTCCACCATCTCGTTGTCAAGAACCTCCCCGAGTTCTTGTTCCTCGAAGACAAACTGAACTTTCCGGTGCCAAATCTCATAATTGTCACCGTTCAGCTTGTCTCCCTTCACGAGATCTAATACGACATTCTTCGTTGCAGCCATGTCTCTGTTACACAGAAAAAGAGACATTAGTGACAAATTGATGCTTAAATCACAAATTTTATGTACCCTACGAATCATCAAAACCAAAATGACTTGAATGCAGTCCCAAGACGAGCGTATGAGTCAACGGACACCATACACCACAATCCGGGATTGCATCTTACCATTCGGAATGCGATTCGGTACATAAAAACCCACAATAAGTCACTTTTATCACAAAAAAAAAACTTCAAAAATCAGAAAAATCCGATTTTCAGACGACCTACGCGCCGCCGGGAGGGTTCACGCGCCGCCAGGTCCCCGGCGGCGCGTCCCACGCGCCCCACGCGCCGGGGAGCGCCTGGGCGCGTGCAGGACGCGCTGCGCGTCCCGCACGCGCCCCGCACGCTCGAGACGCGTCGGCGAGACGCGCCCGGCGCGCGGGCGCGTGGGCGACGCGCCTGCACGCGCGCGGGCGCTCGGGCGACGCGCCTGCACGCGCGCGCCCGCGTCACTCGGGCCGGACCCGGAACCCGGTCCGGATCCGCCGGTTTGGGGTCGGGTCCGAACCGGGTCGGGTCTGACCCGGTCAGACCCGAACTATCACGCGCCTACGCGCGCGTGTGTGTCACGCGCCCGGCGGCGTGCGCCGACGCGCCTCGCGCGCGTGTGGTACACGCGCCCGGCCGTCCTCCTGTGCGTGGCGCCTCCTCGCGCGTGTTCTGCACGCGCCTGACTCGTCTTCTTCGCCCGAGAGCCTGCAACGCGATTTTCCGGGTATTTTTTCCGACCCGGTACCGAAATCTCAAATTCCGGTATTAGAATTAAACAATATATATATCAAAATGCAGATCTAAATTAGACAATTACAGATCTACAATTTTTATTAATTGATTTGACCTAAAACTCGTCAAATCTGGGGTTCAAAAGTTCGGTCTCCATTCGCGGCAGAATGCTTCAACCGGAATTTTCATGGCCTAAACGTGCTCATAAAATTACAAAAAAAAAAATATATTCGTGTTCTACACAATTTGGGTGACACAGTGGTATAACCGGATTCACGAAACTCATCCGTAATCCGGACCCCAATTTTTTATACCCTATATTTCAAAACCCAAATTTTTTATTCCGAAAATTATTTAAATAATTCTAACTCGCTTCGATACCAATGTTAGAATTTTTAGGTGACTCAACACGCAGCGGAAGTAATAAAATAATTTTCAGAATCGTAAAAGGTTAGGGTTCGCGATATACCTCAATCGGTGATTCGAAAATCGTCAGAACCGCAAACTCCCGATCTGAACTTCTCGTAGTCGGGATGATAATCACGATGAACGGACTATCACCGCAATGCCACAACGATCCAACCCTCAACCCGATGAATCGTAGACGGATCCGGAAACCCTCGAAAAATTAATCGTTCTTCGCAACAATTAATTTTTCCACTCTTAGAAATATTTTTCCTACTCGAAAAAAATATCTCCTCTCAATTTTCTCTCAAAGAAAAATGAATTGAATGGATAGAGCAAAAGTCTCTCACCATTAACAGGAAGAAGGCTGCTGTTTCTTTTTTTTTTCTTTTTCGAAGAACAAACGTAAATTCACTCTACCGTTTGCTCTCTCACATAGGAAGGTAAGTCACACACCAATAATGGAAAATGTAACTCCATTAGCTAATAACTCAACCATTAATCAAGGAAGGTAATTAAGGAGAGAGAAATGAGGGGTAGGGATTTGGTAACTGCCCCACGTGGGCATACCAATCAACATGGACAGTAGCCCATTTGTTCCCATCGAAAAAAAAGATCGAATGCTGGTGGAGAGGAATTAGAATCATAATTTCCATAGTAAAAGTATGGTCGCAAAAGAACCTTGAGTCCTTGAAAACTAGGAATATTGTAACAGTTCTTTTTTTGGACCTAAACACCCTCAGCGTGCTCATTGCGGCAAAATACTGACTGTTCTTGGTAGTTTGGGATTCACCGCTTTGAATATATGCCCCATCTCCAATCCATTTTTTACCAGAAATATCTGTAAAATTATTTGACGTTTCACAATCTATACCATGTAATTTTTTGAAATAGTTTTGATACTATTTGGGCATACATGCAAAGGAAACTATTTGGGCATATATTTTTTTGATACTTCTGTAAAACATATAAAACTATTTGATCACTAAACTATTTGACGTTCCACAACCATTTATTTTTTACCCATTTTTTTATCTTTGATGAAGAATAAAAAAAAAAAACATAGAAAAAAAATGTAATTTGATCATTTATTTTATTATTTTCCTCTTTACTTGGACGATACTAAATTTAAAATTATTACTGAATTATCCGCCGTGTGAAATGTTGGAATGGAGGTGGAAGATACATATATGGATCACTCTATTCCCTCTTTGTCAAGTTGACTAAACTAAAATATGCCTGCCATGGTCGTCATTTACTCAATTTAAAATAATTATGTAATTCTCCGGTGTGTGAAATGTTGGAATTAATGACAATTTCCGATTCGTCTAACTTGAAATCGTGGGCTTATGAAGTCTATAGATTCTTAGACAAACGCATAACGACATAAAATTAATTTATATATATAATATTAGCAATGATCAAAGGAGTACCCTACCTATGATGGTTTAAGTCTCCTTTAAATAAATATAAAATGACTTTAGAGTTTGAGATCAGATGGTTTGAATTATATGTTTGTTTGGTGAAGAATAAAAAGATAAAAATACTTGGAGTATACAAAGACTAAATGCTTAAAGACTATGAGGGTGCTTAAAGTTTAAATAATGATCCCTGTTATAAAGCATTCCAATACCTTAGAGTATTAATTTCTTGTGTGTTTTCTTTTCTTTTCCTTTTTTTTTTTTTTCAATTTTATTGTAGATTTCTTTAAACTATCCGACACCTTAGAGTTAAGACAGGCTGTTTTGGCATAACGTATGTGAAAGGGCAAGATATAAATTGTCAAAGTCTTGCAGACTCTAAATTGTGAACCTTTGAAAAGATTGATATTTTAATGAATTAAGTATTTACATACTCCAAATTTTGCCGTGTAATAGCAATGACATGTAACTATCATTGAAAAAAATAATAATAAAAAAAGAAAAAATAATGATGTTATAAAATATTCCAATATCTTACGGTATTGATTATTGATTTTTTTCCTTTATTTTATTATTGTGAATTTCTTTGAATGGTGGAGGCTTCCTCGAAATCAGGGTAACCCTAAACTCTTCTATATGTCAGAAATCATCAAACTAGTTTATCTTACTTTGGGGATATATATTAATCGTTTCAGTTTTGTAAAATGTGATGGTGTCGACCAGTATTTCTAGTTTTGTGGTAGAGAATGCAGTAGAGAAAGCTGTTCTTTTGACATTGTGCCAACCCAGATCCAACATGATGTACTGACAGGCTTCGGTATGCAGCAAACTGATGAATCCACTTAAACAATCAAACATATGAAATTTATGATTCATAGAACCGGCAATGTGAAAAATGTGCTACTCTTCACACCCATTTCAACTGGTCTAAACTTGATTTCAAAAATGGATAATTTTATGGTATCCTTACTCTTTGTTTTTTTTTCTTTACATATGTTACTATAATGATAAATAAAGATAAACTGAACTATATATATATTTTTTTATATAGAGGAGAGATTTAAACTTGGGATCTATAAAAATGAGATTATATCAGTTGAATTATAAATCATTCACGATAAACTAAATTACATCAGTAGTTAAGAATTCCTATTGATAAATATGTTTCATTTACGATAAATAAAACTGAGTCCTACTTAAACTCACACATTAATATTATCATTAATCGGAATCATTTATTACTAATAAATTTTTATTTATTACTTTCATTTATTATTATGATATTGTATTATAAAAAAAAAAATAAATAAAGATACCATACAATTCCCCGAATAAACAAATTAGGATTCTAAAACTTGTCTACAATCACTCACATCGACGCAGCAAGTTTATATCATCAGTCTCTTCAGTTTCAAATTACTCTATCTATTTGCAGAGAAGAGACACTGAGAGCATAATCAAACAATAAAAAGGGAAAGAAGATGTGAAATGCGGGGCCAAAATTTCACATCATGGGGCAAATTTCAAATAATGACTTTTAGTGACATTTAGACCATTTGTTTCGGCATAACATATTTGAAAGGACAAGATAAGTAGACAAAAGTCTTGCAGACAAGTGGTAAACCTTTTGATGGGTTGATGTTTTAACGCATCAAGTCTGTGTTACCTGTGTGTGGAATAGAAATGACATGCAACATTATTCAAAAATAGGAAAAAAATAATGATAAATAAAGAGAGAGATAATTATCTCTTTATATGTGGTTATGAAGCATTCCAATACCTTATAGTATTGATTTCTTTCTTTTTTTTTTTTTTTGCATTTTATTGTGAATTTCTTTGAAATATCAAATTGGATCTTCAAATTAGACTTGCTTTCAATATTTGTCATTTCTATCCCCAAAAATAATAAAAAAAGGTATTCCTACAAAAAAAGGAGGGTGGGAACAAATAATGAAAAAAAAAAAAGAGACAACTTTGATAGAAAGCAGAAAAAAAAGAAAATAAATAGACAAGGTGCCTTAAAGAAGTAAAGAGATGAATTGATTTCTTGATAATCTGCTCAATTTGTTTAGAAATAAAAGATTTTACTTCTATGAAATTGATATTTACACTTTGTCATCTACCCGTTTGATAAATTTCCTATCCCAAGTATGGTCTCTCTCAAACTTGTGACTGTTGAGGAAATGCACCCATTTGTTCATTACTATCTAATTTTTCTTTTAAAGTAATCAACATAAATTATGTTACCAGATTTTGGGTTTCTAAGAACAAAAATAATTTTGAAATAATCTCTTTCGAATCTGCCAATGATTTTATCTTTTTGTTTTTTAATCATGGTAAATGGTTACGAGTTCTTTGCTTTTTTTTTTTTTTTTCTTTTCTAATTTTGTTGATAAATTGTACAAGCATTCATATTTTAATTACATTTCTTTGCTTGTTTCTAAGAACCTTTTGTTCAAAGTAAATCTATTGCTTTTCCCTCCTTAAAAACATAAATTACTAACATATATTTAGCACCTAAACTATGTAACATCTACAAAGCACCACAATTTTTGAAAACAATAACAAATTGGTTTTTAATCCCTAGTATTTTATTTGCTAATGTGTGAAGAAGGACAGAAAGAATGGTGTTTGGTCAATCTTGTGAGCTTTTGTATTACGATTTAATTGGGCAAGAGGTGAACACATTTTATTGTTGTGATACATGGGGGTGGTGAAAATATCCCTTGTCCATATTTTTCACTTTTTTTCTTATGCCAAAATTTTACACAAATAGTGAGATTAGTTATTCCACAAATAGTGAGATTAGCTTTGATGGGGATTACAATGGACTTGACTGTTTCTCTCTTAGACTTCAAGACTCGTTTTGAGTTTAAGACAATATTTTCCACAAATAGTGAGATTAGCTTTGATGGAGATTATTATAGACTTGACTCTTTCTCTCATTAGACTTCAAGACTCATTGTTTTGAGTTTAAGACAAAAATTATCCACAAATAGTGAGATTAACTTTCATGGGGATTACTCTGGACTCGACTCTTTCTCTCATCAGACTTCAAGTCTCGTTGTTTTGGGTTTAGGGTTGATGTTTGAGTGCATTAAGTCTTTGCAGACTCCAAGTCATGCAGCGTGTAGAATGGTAATGACTTTCAATATCATTGAAAAAGAAAAAATAATAAATAATTCTTTTGAGATTGGCTTGATCTACTTTTTTCTTATGCCAAAATCTTCAACAAATAGTGAGATTAGTTTTTCCACAAATCGTGAGATTTGCTTTGATAGGGATTAATATGGACTTGACTCTTTCTCTCTTAGACTTCAAGACTCGTTGTTTTGAGTTTAGGGTTGATGTTTAAGCGCATTAACAGGTTGTTTGGATGAAAATATTTGGAAAGAAAAGAAAAGATTTGAAGAGAAACTTATGATTTTTTTTCGTTTGAGAGTTTTAATACGAGAGAAAATAAAAGAAAATGAGAGATTTGGAGAGATTTTAATTTATAATTTTTCTCTCTCAAAAGTGGAGAGAAATAGAGAGAAAAAAAATGTTAGAGTTAACATATTTTTATATTTCAAAAATACTCTTTAAAAACTGAAAGCAAAAATTTTTATTTCCAATGAATTCTATTTCTTTTCTTTTCTCTAATAAAACTCCCAAACAAGGTAGAGAAAAAATTATAATTTTCTCTTCTTTTCTTTTCTCTCCAAAATTCCCAAATATAGTCTTTGCATACTCCAAGTCATGCAGCGTATAGAATGGTAATGACTTTCAATGTCATAGAAAAAGAAAAAAATAATAAATAAATCTTTTAAGATTGGCTTGATCTCTTTTTTTCTTATGCCAAAATTTTCCACAAATAGTGAGATTTGCTTTGATAGGGATTAATATGGACTTGACTGTTTCTCTCTTAGACTTCAAGACTCGTTGTTTTGAGTTTACGACAATATTTTCCACAAATAGTGAGATAAGCTTTGATGGGGATTATTATAGACTTGACTCTTTCTCTCATTAGACTTCAAGACTCATTGTTTTGAGTTTAAGACAAAAATTTTCCACAAATAGTGAGATTAACTTTCATGGGGATTACTATGGACTCGACTCTTTCTCTCATCAGACTTCAAGTCTCGTTGTTTTGGGTTTAGGGTTGATGTTTAAGTGCATTAAGTCTTTGCAGACTCCAAGTCATGCAGCGTGTAGAATGGTAATGACTTTCAATATCATTGAAAAAGAAAAAATAATAAATAATTCTTTTGAGATTGGCTTGATCTATTTTTTTCTTATGCCAAAATCTTCAACAAATAGTGAGATTAGTTTTCCACAAATAGTGAGATTTGCTTTGATAGGGATTAATATGGACTTGACTCTTTCTCTCTTAGACTTCAAGACTCGTTGTTTTGAGTTTAGGGTTGATGTTTAAGCGCATTAACAGGTTGTTTGGATGAAAAGATTTGGAAAGAAAAGAAAAGATTTGGAGAGAAACTTATGATTTTCTTTCGTTTGGGAGTTTTAATACGAGAGAAAATAAAAGAAAATGAGAGATTTGGAGGGATTTTAATTTAAAATTTTTTCTCTCTCAAAAGTGGAGAGAAATAGAGAGAAAAAAAAATGTTAGAGTTAACATATTTTTATATTTCAAAAATACCCTTTAAAAACTGAAAGCAAAAATTTTTATTCCCAATGAATCCTATTTCTTTTCTTTTCTCTCATAAAACTCCCAAACAAGATGGAGAAAAAATTATAATTTTCTCTTCTTTTCTTTTCTCTCCAAAATTCCCAAATATAGTCTTTGCATACTCCAAGTCATGCAGCGTATAGAATGGTAATGACTTTCAATGTCATAGAAAAAGAAAAAAAAATAAATAAATCTTTTAAGATTGGCTTGATCTCTTTTTTTCTTATGCCAAAATTTTCCACAAATAGTGAGATTAGTTTTTCCACAAATAGTGAGATTTGCTTTGATAGGGATTAATATGGACTTGATGTTTCTCTATTAGACTTCAAGACTCGTTGTTATGAGTTTAAGACAATATTTTCCACAAAAAGTGAGATAAGCGTTGATGGGGATTATTATAGACTTGACTCTTTCTCTCATTAGACTTCAAGACTCATTGTTTTGAGTTTAAGACAAAAATTTTCCACAAACAGTGAGATTAACTTTCATGGGGATTACTATGGACTCGACTCTTTCTCTCATGAAACTTCAAGTCTCGTTGTTTTGGGTTTAGGGTTGATGTTTAAGTGCATTAAGTCTTTGCAGACTCCAAGTCATGCAGCGTGTAGAATGGTAATGACTTTCAATATCATTGAAAAAGAAAAAATAATAAATAATACTTTCGAGATTGGCTTGATCTATTTTTTTCTTACGCCAAAATCTTCAACAAATAGTGAGATTAGTTTTTCCACAAATAGTGAGATTTGCTTTGATAGGGATTAATATGGACTTGACTCTTTCTATCTTAGACTTCAAGACTCGCTGTTTTGAGTTTAGGGCTGATGTTTAAGCGCATTAACAGGTTGTTTGGATGAAAAGATTTGGAAAGAAAAGAAAAGATTTGGAGAGAAACTTATGATTTTCTTTCGTTTGGGAGTTTTAATACGAGAGAAAATAAAAGAAAATGAGAGATTTGAAGGGATTTTAATTTAAAATTTTTTCTCTCTCAAAAGTGGAGAGAAATAGAGAGAAAAAAAATATTAAAGTTAACATATTTTTATATTTCAAAAATACCCTTTAAAAACTGAAAGCAAAAATTTTTATTCCCAATGAATCCTATTTCTTTTCTTTTCTCTCATAAAACTCCCAAACAAGATGGAGAAAAAATTATAATTTTCTCTTCTTTTCTTTTCTCTCCAAAATTCCCAAATATAATCTTTGCATACTCCAAGTCATGCAGCGTATAGAATGGTAATGACTTTCAATGTCATAAAAAAAGAAAAAAATAATAAATAAATCTTTTAAGATTAGCTTGATCTCTTTTTTTCTTATGCCAAAATTTTCCACAAATAGTGAGATTAGTTTTTCCACAAATAGTGAGATTTGCTTTGATAGGGATTAATATGGACTTGACTGTTTCTCTCTTAGACTTCAAGACTCGTTGTTATGAGTTTAAGACAATATTTTCCACAAATAGTGAGATAAGCTTTGATGGGGATTATTATAGACTTGACTCTTTCTCTCATTAGACTTCAAGACTCATTGTTTTGAGTTTAAGACAAAAATTTTCCACAAATAGTGAGATTAACTTTCATGGGGATTACTATGGACTCGACTCTTTCTCTCATCAGACTTCAAGTCTCGTTGTTTTGGGTTTAGGGTTGATGTTTAAGTGCATTAAGTCTTTGCAGACTCCAAGTCATGCAGCGTGTAGAATGGTAATGACTTTCAATATCATTGAAAAAGAAAAAATAATAAATAATTCTTTTGAGATTGGCTTGATCTATTTTTTTCTTATGCCAAAATCTTCAACAAATAGTGAGATTAGTTTTTCCACAAATAGTGAGATTTGCTTTGATAGGGATTAATATGGACTTGACTCTTTCTCTCTTACACTTCAAGACTCGTTGTTTTGAGTTTAGGGTCGATGTTTAAGCGCAATAAAAGGTTGTTTGGATGAAAATATTTGGAAAGAAACGAAAACATTTGGAAAGAAACTTATGATTTTCTTTCGTTTGAGAGTTTTAATACGAGAGAAAATAAAAGAAAATGAGAGATTTGGAGGGATTTTATTTTAAAATTTTTTCTCTCTCAAAAGTGGAGAGAAATAAAGAGAAAAAAAATTTAGAGTTAACATATTTTTATATTTCAAAAATACTCTTTAAAAACTGAAAGCAAAAATTTTTATTCCCAATTAATCCTATTTCTTTTCTTTTCTCTCATAAAACTCCCAAACAAGATGGAAAAAAAATTATAATTTTCTCTTCTTTTCTTTTCTCTCCAAAATTCCCAAATATAGTCTTTGCATACTCCAAGTCATGCAGCGTATAGAATGGTAATGACTTTCAATGTCATAGAAAAAGAAAACAATAATAAATAAATCTTTTAAGATTGGCTTGATCTCTATTTTTCTTATGCCAAAATTTTCCACAAATAGTGAGATTAGTTTTTCCGCAAATAGTGAGATTTGCTTTGATAGGGATTAATATGGACTTGACTATTTCTCTCTTAGACTTCAAGACTCGTTGTTATGAGTTTAAGACAATATTTTCCACAAATAGTGAGATAAGTTTTGATGGGGATTATTATAGACTTACTCTTTCTCTCATTAGACTTCAAGACTCATTGTTTTGAGTTTAAGACAAAAATTTTCCACAACTAGTGAGATTAACTTTCATGGGGATTACTATGGACTCGACTCTTTCTCTCATCAGACTTCAAGTCTCATTGTTTTGGGTTTAGGGTTGATGTTTGAGTGTATTAAGTCTTTGCAGACTCCAAGTCATGCAGCGTGTAGAATGGTAATGACTTTCAATATCATTGAAAAAGAAAAAATAATAAATAATTCTTTTGAGATTGGCTTGATCTATTTTTTTTTTATGCCAAAATCTTCAACAAATAGTGAGATTAGTTTTTCCACAAATAGTGAGATTTGCTTTGATAGGGATTAATATGGACTTGACTCTTTCTCTCTTAGACTTCAAGACTCGTTGTTTTGAGTTTAGGGTCGATGTTTAAGCGCAATAAAAGGTTGTTTGGATGAAAAGATTTGGAAAGAAAAGAAAAGAAAAGATTTGGAAAGAAACTTATGATTTTCTTTCGTTTGAGAGTTTTAATACGAGAGAAAATAAAAGAAAATGAGAGATTTTGAGGGATTTGAATTTAAAATTTTTTCTCTTTCAAAGGTGGAGAGAAATAGAGAGAAAAAAAATGTTATAGTTAACATATTTTTATATTTCAAAAATACCCTTTAAAAACTGAAAGTAAAAATTTTTATTCCCAATGAATCCTATTTCTTTTCTTTTCTCTCATAAAACTCCCAAACAAGATGGAGAAAAAATTATAATTTTCTCTTCTTTTCTTTTCTCTCCAAAATTCCCAAATATAGTCTTTGCATACTCCAAGTCATGCAGCGTATAGAATGGTAATGACTTCCAATGTCATAGAAAAAGAAAAAAAAAATAAATAAATCTTTTAAGATTGGCTTGATCTCTTTTTTTCTTATGCCAAAATTTTCCACAAATAGTGAGATTAGTTTTTCCACAAATAGTGAGATTTGCTTTGATAGGGATTAATATGGACTTGATGTTTCTCTATTAGACTTCAAGACTCGTTGTTATGAGTTTAAGACAATATTTTCCACAAAAAGTGAGATAAGCGTTGATGGGGATTATTATAGACTTGACTCTTTCTCTCATTAGACTTCAAGACTCATTGTTTTGAGTTTAAGACAAAAATTTTCCACAAACAGTGAGATTAACTTTCATGGGGATTACTATGGACTCGACTCTTTCTCTCATGAAACTTCAAGTCACGTTGTTTTGGGTTTAGGGCTGATGTTTAAGTGCATTAAGTCTTTGCAGACTCCAAGTCATGCAGCGTGTAGAATGGTAATGACTTTCAATATCATTGAAAAAGAAAAAATAATTAATAATTCTTTTGAGATTGGCTTGATCGATTTTTTTCTTTTGCCAAAATCTTCAACAAATAGTGAGATTAGTTTTCCACAAATAGTGAGATTTGCTTTGATAGGGATTAATATGGACTTGACTCTTTCTCTCTTACACTTCAAGACTCGTTGTTTTGAGTTTAAGACAATATTTTCCACAAATAGTGAGATAAGTTTTGATGGGGATTATTATAGACTTTCTCTTTCTCTCATTAGACTTCAAGACTCATTGTTTTGAGTTTAAGACAAAAATTTTTCGCAACTAGTGAGATTAACTTTCATGGGGATTACTATGGACTCAACTCTTTCTCTCATCAGACTTCAAGTCTCATTGTTTTGGGTTTAGGGTTGATGTTTGAGTGTATTAAGTCTTTGCAGACTCCAAGTCATGCAGCATGTAGAATGGTAATGACTTTCAATATCATTGAAAAAGAAAAAATAATAAATAATTCTTTTGAGATTGGCTTGATCTATTTTTTTCTTATGCCAAAATCTTCAACAAATATTGAGATTAGTTTTTCCACAAATAGTGAGATTTGCTTTGATAGGGATTAATATGGACTTCACTCTTTCTCTCTTAGACTTCAAGACTCGTTGTTTTGAGTTTAGGGTTGACGTTTAAGCGCAATAAAAGGTTGTTTGGATGAAAAGATTTGGAAAGAAAAGAAAAGATTTGGAAAGAAACTTATGATTTTCTTTCGTTTGGGAGTTTTAATACGAGAGAAAATAAAAGAAAATGAGAGATTTTGAGGGATTTGAATTTAAAAGTTTTTCTCTTTCAAAGGTGGAGAGAAATAGAGAGAAAAAAAATGTTATAGTTAACATATTTTTATATTTCAAAAATACCCTTTAAAAACTGAAAGCAAAAATTTTTATTCCCAATTAATCCTATTTCTTTTCTTTTCTCTCATAAAACTCCCAAACAAGATGGAGAAAAAATTATAATTTTCTCTTCTTTTCTTTTCTCTCCAAAATTCCAAAATATAGTCTTTGCATACTCCAAGTCATGCAGCGTATAGAATGGTAATGACTTTCAATGTCATAGAAAAAGAAAAAAATAATAAATAAATCTTTTAAGATTGGCTTGATCTCTTTTTTTCTTATGCCAAAATTTTCCACAAATAGTGAGATTAGTTTTTCCACAAATAGTGAGATTTGCTTTGATAGGGATTAATATGGACTTGACTGTTTCTCTCTTAGACTTCAAGACTCGTTGTTTTGAGTTTAAGACAATATTTTCCACAAATAGTGCGATAAGCTTTGATGGGGATTATTATAGACTTGACTCTTTCTCTCATTAGACTTCAAGACTCGTTGTTTTGAGTTTAAGACAAAATTTTCCACAAATAGTGAGATTAACTTTCGTAGGGATTACTATGGACTCGACTCTTTCTCTCTTCAGACTTGAAGTGTCGTTGTTTTGGGTTTAGGGTTGATGTTTCAGGGCAATAAGTCTTTGCAGACTCCAAGTCATGCAGCGTGTAAAATGGTAATGACTTTCAATATCATTGAAAAAGAAAAAATAATAAATAATTCTTTTGAGATTGGCTTGATCTATTTTTTTCTTATGCCAAAATCTTCAACAAATAGTGAGATTAGTTTTTCCACAAATAGTGAGATTTGCTTTGATAGGGATTAATATGGACTTGACTCTTTCTCTCTTAGACTTCAAGACTCGTTGTTTTGAGTTTAGGGTCGATGTTTAAGCGCAATAAAAGGTTGTTTGGATGAAAAGATTTGGAAAGAAAAGAAAAGATTTGGAAAGAAACTTATGATTTTCTTTCGTTTGGGAGTTTTAATACGAGAGAAAATAAAAGAAAATGAGAGATTTTGAGGGATTTGAATTTAAAATTTTTTCTCTTTCAAAGGTGGAGAGAAATAGAGAGAAAAAAAATGTTATAGTTAACATATTTTTATATTTCAAAAATACCCTTTAAAAACTGAAAGCAAAAATTTTTATTCCCAATTAATCCTATTTCTTTTCTTTTCTCTCATAAAACTCCCAAACAAGATGGAGAAAAAATTATAATTTTCTCTTCTTTTCTTTTCTCTCCAAAATTCCCAAATATAGTCTTTGCATACTCCAAGTCATGCAGCGTATAGAATGGTAATGACTTTCAATGTCATAGAAAAAGAAAAAAATAATAAATAAATCTTTTAAGATTGGCTTGATCTCTTTTTTTCTTATGCCAAAATTTTCCACAAATAGTGAGATTAGTTTTTCCGCAAATAGTGAGATTTGCTTTGATAGGGATTAATATGGACTTGACTATTTCTCTCTTAGACTTCAAGACTCGTTCTTATGAGTTTAAGACAATATTTTCCACAAATAGTGAGATAAGTTTTGATGGGGATTATTATAGACTTACTCTTTCTCTCATTAGACTTCACGACTCATTGTTTTGAGTTTAAGACAAAAATTTTCCACAACTAGTGAGATTAACTTTCATGGGGATTACTATGGACTCGACTCTTTCTCTCATCAGACTTCAAGTCTCATTGTTTTGGGTTTAGGGTTGATGTTTGAGTGTATTAAGTCTTTGCAGACTCCAAGTCATGCAGCGTGTAGAATGGTAATGACTTTCAATATCATTGAAAAAGAAAAAATATTAAATAATTCTTTTGAGATTGGCTTGATCTATTTTTTTCTTATGCCAAAATCTTCAACAAATAGTGAGATTAGTTTTTCCACAAATAGTGAGATTTGCTTTGATAGGGATTAATATGGACTTGACTCTTTCTCTCTTAGACTTCAAGACTCGTTGTTTTGAGTTTAGGGTCGATGTTTAAGCGCAATAAAAGGTTGTTTGGATGAAAAGATTTGGAAAGAAAAGAAAAGATTTGGAAAGAAACTTATGATTTTCTTTCGTTTGGGAGTTTTAATACGAGAGAAAATAAAAGAAAATGAGAGATTTTGAGGGATTTGAATTTAAAATTTTTTCTCTTTCAAAGGTGGAGAGAAATAGAGAGAAAAAAAATGTTATAGTTAACATATTTTTATATTTCAAAAATACTCTTTAAAAACTGAAAGCAAAAATTTTTATTCCCAATTAATCCTATTTCTTTTCTTTTCTCTCATAAAACTCCCAAACAAGATGGAGAAAAAATTATAATTTTCTCTTCTTTTCTTTTCTCTCCAAAATTCCAAAATATAGTCTTTGCATACTCCAAGTCATGCAGCGTATAGAATGGTAATGACTTTCAATGTCATAGAAAAAGAAAAAAATAATAAATAAATCTTTTAAGATTGGCTTGATCTCTTTTTTTCTTATGCCAAAATTTTCCACAAATAGTGAGATTAGTTTTTCCACAAATAGTGAGATTTGCTTTGATAGGGATTAATATGGACTTGACTGTTTCTCTCTTAGACTTCAAGACTCGTTGTTTTGAGTTTAAGACAATATTTTCCACAAATAGTGCGATAAGCTTTGATGGGGATTATTATAGACTTGACTCTTTCTCTCATTAGACTTCAAGACTCGTTGTTTTGAGTTTAAGACAAAATTTTCCACAAAAAGTGAGATTAACTTTCGTAGGGATTACTATGGACTCGACTCTTTCTCTCTTCAGACTTGAAGTGTCGTTGTTTTGGGTTTAGGGTTGATGTTTCAGGGCAATAAGTCTTTGCAGACTCCAAGTCATGCAGCGTGTAAAATGGTAATGACTTTCAATATCATTGAAAAAGAAAAAATAATAAATAATTCTTTTGAGATTGGCTTGATCTATTTTTTTCTTATGCCAAAATCTTCAACAAATAGTGAGATTAGTTTTTCCACAAATAGTGAGATTTGCTTTGATAGGGATTAATATGGACTTGACTCTTTCTCTCTTAGACTTCAAGACTCGTTGTTTTGAGTTTAGGGTCGATGTTTAAGCGCAATAAAAGGTTGTTTGGATGAAAAGATTTGGAAAGAAAAGAAAAGATTTGGAAAGAAACTTATGATTTTCTTTCGTTTGGGAGTTTTAATACGAGAGAAAATAAAAGAAAATGAGAGATTTTGAGGGATTTGAATTTAAAATTTTTTCTCTTTCAAAGGTGGAGAGAAATAGAGAGAAAAAAAATGTTATAGTTAACATATTTTTATATTTCAAAAATACCCTTTAAAAACTGAAAGCAAAAATTTTTATTCCCAATTAATCCTATTTCTTTTCTTTTCTCTCATAAAACTCCCAAACAAGATGGAGAAAAAATTATAATTTTCTCTTCTTTTCTTTTCTCTTCAAAATTCCCAAATATAGTCTTTGCATACTCCAAGTCATGCAGCGTATAGAATGGTAATGACTTTCAATGTCATAGAAAAAGAAAAAAATAATAAATAAATCTTTTAAGATTGGCTTGATCTCTTTTTTTCTTATGCCAAAATTTTCCACAAATAGTGAGATTAGTTTTTCCACAAATAGTGAGATTTGCTTTGATAGGGATTAATATGGACTTGACTATTTCTCTCTTAGACTTCAAGACTCGTTCTTATGAGTTTAAGACAATATTTTCCACAAATAGTGAGATAAGTTTTGATGGGGATTATTATAGACTTACTCTTTCTCTCATTAGACTTCACGACTCATTGTTTTGAGTTTAAGACAAAAATTTTCCACAACTAGTGAGATTAACTTTCATGGGGATTACTATGGACTCGACTCTTTCTCTCATCAGACTTCAAGTCTCATTGTTTTGGGTTTAGGGTTGATGTTTGAGTGTATTAAGTCTTTGTGGACTCCAAGTCATGCAGCGTGTAGAATGGTAATGACTTTCAATATCATTGAAAAAGAAAAAATATTAAATAATTCTTTTGAGATTGGCTTGATCTATTTTTTTCTTATGCCAAAATCTTCAACAAATAGTGAGATTAGTTTTTCCACAAATAGTGAGATTTGCTTTGATAGGGATTAATATGGACTTGACTCTTTCTCTCTTAGACTTCAAGACTCGTTGTTTTGAGTTTAGGGTCGATGTTTAAGCGCAATAAAAGGTTGTTTGGATGAAAAGATTTGGAAAGAAAAGAAAAGATTTGGAAAGAAACTTATGATTTTCTTTCGTTTGGGAGTTTTAATACGAGAGAAAATAAAAGAAAATGAGAGATTTTGAGGGATTTGAATTTAAATTTTTTTCTCTTTCAAAGGTGGAGAGAAATAGAGAGAAAAAAAATGTTATAGTTAACATATTTTTATATTTCAAAAATACTCTTTAAAAACTGAAAGCAAAAATTTTTATTCCCAATTAATCCTATTT
The DNA here is from genome assembly GCA_037126225.1 of Dillenia turbinata. Classification (NCBI taxonomy): domain Eukaryota; kingdom Viridiplantae; phylum Streptophyta; class Magnoliopsida; order Dilleniales; family Dilleniaceae; genus Dillenia; species Dillenia turbinata. The sequence goes on from JBAMMX010000024.1 coordinate 1,588,142, forward strand.
CTTTTCTTTTCTCTCATAAAACTCCCAAACAAGATGGAGAAAAAATTATAATTTTCTCTTCTTTTCTTTTCTCTCCAAAATTCCCAAATATAGTCTTTGCATACTCCAAGTCATGCAGCGTATAGAATGGTAATGACTTTCAATGTCATAGAAAAAGAAAAAAATAATAAATAAATCTTTTAAGATTGGCTTGATCTCTTTTTTTCTTATGCCAAAATTTTCCACAAATAGTGAGATTAGTTTTTCCGCAAATAGTGTGATTTGCTTTGATAGGGATTAATATGGACTTGACTATTTCTCTCTTAGACTTCAAGACTCGTTGTTATGAGTTTAAGACAATATTTTCCACAAATAGTGAGATAAGTTTTGATGGGGATTATTATAGACTTACTCTTTCTCTCATTAGACTTCACGACTCATTGTTTTGAGTTTAAGACAAAAATTTTCCACAACTAGTGAGATTAACTTTCATGGGGATTACTATGGACTCGACTCTTTCTCTCTTCAGACTTCAAGTCTCATTGTTTTGGGTTTAGGGTTGATGTTTGAGTGTATTAAGTCTTTGCAGACTCCAAGTCATGCAGCGTGTAGAATGGTAATGACTTTCAATATCATTGAAAAAGAAAAAATATTAAATAATTCTTTTGAGATTGGCTTGATCTATTTTTTTCTTATGCCAAAATCTTCAACAAATAGTGAGATTAGTTTTTCCACAAATAGTGAGATTTGCTTTGATAGGGATTAATATGGACTTGACTCTTTCTCTCTTACACTTCAAGACTCGTTGTTTTGAGTTTAGGGTCGATGTTTAAGCGCAATAAAAGGTTGTTTGGATGAAAAGATTTGGAAAGAAAAGAAAAGATTTGGAAAGAAACTTATGATTTTCTTTCGTTTGGGAGTTTTAATACGAGAGAAAATAAAAGAAAATGAGAGATTTTGAGGGATTTGAATTTAAAATTTTTTCTCTTTCAAAGGTGGAGAGAAATAGAGAGAAAAAAAATGTTATAGTTAACATATTTTTATATTTCAAAAATACCCTTTAAAAACTGAAAGCAAAAATTTTTATTCCCAATTAATCCTATTTCTTTTCTTTTCTCTCATAAAACTCCCAAACAAGATGGAGAAAAAATTATAATTTTCTCTTCTTTTCTTTTCTCTCCAAAATTCCCAAATATAGTCTTTGCATACTCCAAGTCATGCAGCGTATAGAATGGTAATGACTTTCAATGTCATAGAAAAAGAAAAAAATAATAAATAAATCTTTTAAGATTGGCTTGATCTCTTTTTTTCTTATGCCAAAATTTTCCACAAATAGTGAGATTAGTTTTTCCACAAATAGTGAGATTTGCTTTGATAGGGATTAATATGGACTTGACAGTTTCTCTCTTAGACTTCAAGACTCGTTGTTATGAGTTTAAGACAATATTTTCCACAAATAGTGAGATAAGCTTTGATGGGGATTATTATAGACTTGACTCTTTCTCTCATTAGACTTCAAGACTCATTGTTTTGTGTTTAAGACAAAATTTTCCACAAATAGTGAGATTAACTTTCGTAGGGATTACTATGGACTCGACTCTTTCTCTCTTCAGACTTGAAGTGTCCGTGGTTTGGGTTTAGGGTTGATGTTTTGGATAAGTCTTTGCGGCTCCAAGTCATGCAGCATGTAAAATGGTAATGACTTTCAATATCATTGAAAAAGAAAAAATAATAAATAATTCTTTTGAGATTGGCTTGATCTATTTTTTCTTATGCCAAAATCTTCAACAAATAGTGAGATTAGCTTTTCCCCAAATAGTGAGATTTGCTTTGATAGGGATTAATATGGACTTGACTCTTTCTCTCTTAGACTTCAAGACTCATTGTTTTGAGTTTAGGGTTCATGTTTAAGCGCAATAACAGGTTGTTTGGATGAAAAGATTTGGAAAGACAAGAAAAGATTTGGAGAGAAACTTATGATTTTTTTTCGTTTGGGAGTTTTAATACGAGAGAAAATAAAAGAAAATGAGAGATTTGGAGTGATTTTAATTTAAAATTTTTTTTCTCCCAAAAGTGGAGAGAAATAGAAAAAAAAAATGTTAGAGTTAATATATTTTTATATTTCAAAAATACCATTTAAAAACTGAAAGCAAAAATTTTTATTCACAATGAATCCTATTTCTTATCTTTTCTCTTATAAAACTCCCAAACAAGATAGAGAAAAAATTATAATTTTCTTTTCTTTTCTTTTCTCTCCAAAATTCCCAAATATAGTCTTTGCATACTCCAAGTCATGCAGTGTATAGAATGGTAATGACTTTCAATGTCATAGAAAAACAAAAAAAAATAATAAATAAATCTTTTAAGATTGGCTTGATCTCTTTTTTTCTTATGCCAAAATTTTCCACAAATAGTGAGATTAGTTTTTCCACAAATAGTGCGATTTGCTTTGATAGGGATTAATATGGACTTGATTGTTTCTCTGTAAGACTTCAAGACTCGTTGTTATGAGTTTAAGACAATATTTTCGACAAATAGTGAGATAAGCTTTGATGGGGAATATTATAGACTTCTCTTTCTCTCATTAGCTCCGACTCATTGTTTTGAGTTTAAGACAAAATTTTCCAACTAGTGAATTTCATGGGGTTACTTGGCTCGACTCTCTTTCTTTTCATTCTTTTTTTTTTGTTTGGGTATTTCTTGTAAGTCTTGTAGTGTAATAGTCTTTCAAACGAAAAAGAAAAAATATTAAATAATTCGAGATTGGCTTGATCTTTTTTTCTTATGCCAAAATCTTCAACAAATAGTGAGATTAGTTTTCCACAAATAGTGAGATTTGCTTTTATAGGGATTAATATGGACTTGACTCTTTCTCTCTTACACTCAAGACTCGTTGTTTTGAGTTTAGGTCGTGTTTACGCAATAAAAGGTTGTTTGGTGAAAAGATTTGGAAAGAAAAGAAAATTTGGAAAGAAACTATGTTTCTTTCGTTTGGGTTTAATACGGGAAAATAAAAGAAATGAGAGATTTTGGGTTTGTAAAATTTTAAAGGTGGGAGAAAAAAAATATTTAATAACTTTTTTATATTTCAAAACTGAAAGGAAAAATTTTTATTCCCAATGAATCCTATTTCTTTTCTTTTCTCTCATAAAACTCCCAAACAAGATGGAGAAAAAATTATAATTTTCTCTTCTTTTCTTTTCTCTCCAAAATTCCCAAATATAGTCTTTGCATACTCCAAGTCATGCAGCGTATAGAATGGTAATGACTTTCAATGTCATAGAAAAGAAAAAAATAATAAATAAATCTTTTAAGATTGGCTTGATCTCTTTTTATCTTATGCCAAAATTTTCCACAAATAGTGAGATTAGTTTTTCCACAAATAGTGAGATTTGCTTTGATAGGGATTAATATGGACTTGACTGTTTCTCTCTTAGACTTCAAGACTCGTTGTTTTGAGTTTAAGACAATATTTTCCACAAATAGTGAGATAAGCTTTGATGGGGATTATTATAGACTTGACTCTTTCTCTCATTAGACTTCAAGACTCATTGTTTTGTGTTTAAGACAAAATTTTCCACAAATAGTGAGATTAACTTTCGTAGGGATTACTATGGACTCGACTCTTTCTCTCTTCACGACTTGAAGTGTCGTTGTTTTGGGTTTAGGGTTGATGTTTGAGGCATTAAGTCTTTTGGCGGACTCCAAGTCATGCAGCGTGTACAATGGTAATGACTTTCAATATCATTGAAAAAGAAAAAATAATAAATAATTCTTTTGAGATTGGCTTGATCTATTTTTTTCTTATGCCAAAATCTTCAACAAATAGTGAGATTAGTTTTTCCACAAATAGTGAGATTTGCTTTGATAGGGATTAATATGGACTTGACTCTTTCTCTCTTAGACTTCAAGACTCGTTGTTTTGAGTTTAGGGTCGATGTTTAAGCGCAATAAAAGGTTGTTTGGATGAAAAGATTTGGAAAGAAAAGAAAAGATTTGGAAAGAAACTTATGATTTTCTTTCGTTTGGGAGTTTTAATACGAGAGAAAATAAAAGAAAATGAGAGATTTTGAGGGATTTGAATTTAAAATTTTTTCTCTTTCAAAGGTGGAGAGAAATAGAGAGAAAAAAATGTTAGAGTTAACATATTTTTATATTTCAAAAATACCCTTTAAAAACTGAAAGCAAAAATTTTTATTCCCAATTAATCCTATTTCTTTTCTTTTCTCTCATAAAACTCCCAAACAAGATGGAGAAAAAATTATAATTTTCTCTTCTTTTCTTTTCTCTCCAAAATTCCCAAATATAGTCTTTGCATACTCCAAGTCATGCAGCGTATAGAATGGTAATGACTTTCAATGTCATAGAAAAAGAAAAAAATAATAAATAAATCTTTTAAGATTGGCTTGATCTCTTTTTTTCTTATGCCAAAATTTTCCACAAATAGTGAGATTAGTTTTTCCGCAAATAGTGAGATTTGCTTTGATAGGGATTAATATGGACTTGACTATTTCTCTCTTAGACTTCAAGACTCGTTCTTATGAGTTTAAGACAATATTTTCCACAAATAGTGAGATAAGTTTTGATGGGGATTATTATAGACTTACTCTTTCTCTCATTAGACTTCACGACTCATTGTTTTGAGTTTAAGACAAAAATTTTCCACAACTAGTGAGATTAACTTTCATGGGGATTACTATGGACTCGACTCTTTCTCTCATCAGACTTCAAGTCTCATTGTTTTGGGTTTAGGGTTGATGTTTGAGTGTATTAAGTCTTTGCAGACTCCAAGTCATGCAGCGTGTAGAATGGTAATGACTTTCAATATCATTGAAAAAAGAAAAAATATTAAATAATTCTTTTGAGATTGGCTTGATCTATTTTTTTCTTATGCCAAAATCTTCAACAAATAGTGAGATTAGTTTTTCCACAAATAGTGAGATTTGCTTTGATAGGGATTAATATGGACTTGACTCTTTCTCTCTTACACTTCAAGACTCGTTGTTTTGAGTTTAGGGTCGATGTTTAAGCGCAATAAAAGGTTGTTTGGATGAAAAGATTTGGAAAGAAAAGAAAAGATTTGGAAAGAAACTTATGATTTTCTTTCGTTTGGGAGTTTTAATACGAGAGAAAATAAAAGAAAATGAGAGATTTTGAGGGATTTGAATTTAAAATTTTTTCTCTTTCAAAGGTGGAGAGAAATAGAAAGAAAAAAAAATGTTAGAGTTAACATATTTTTATATTTTAAAAATACCCTTTAAAAACTGAAAGCAAAAATTTTTATTCCCAATTAATCCTATTTCTTTTCTTTTCTCTCATAAAACTCCCAAACAAGATGGAGAAAAAATTATAATTTTCTCTTCTTTTCTTTTCTCTCCAAAATTCCCAAATATAGTCTTTGCGTACTCCAAGTGATGCAACGTATAGAATGGTAATGACTTTCAATGTCATAAAAAAAGAAAAAAATAATAAATAAATCTTTTAAGATTAGCTTGATCTCTTTTTTTCTTATGCCAAAATTTTCCACAAATAGTGAGATTAGTTTTTCCACAAATAGTGAGATTTGCTTTGATAGGGATTAATATGGACTTGACTGTTTCTCTCTTAGACTTCAAGACTCGTTGTTTTGAGTTTAAGACAATATTTTCCACAAATAGTGAGATAAGCTTTGATGGGGATTATTATAGACTTGACTCTTTCTCTCATTAGACTTCAAGACTCATTGTTTTGTGTTTAAGACAAAATTTTCCACAAATAGTGAGATTAACTTTCGTAGGGATTACTATGGACTCGACTCTTTCTCTCTTCAGACTTGAAGTGTCGTTGTTTTGGGTTTAGGGTTGATGTTTCAGGGCAATAAGTCTTTGCAGACTCCAAGTCATGCAGCGTGTACAATGGTAATGACTTTCAATATCATTGAAAAAGAAAAAATAATAAATAATTCTTTTGAGATTGGCTTGATCTATTTTTTTCTTATGCCAAAATCTTCAACAAATAGTGAGATTAGTTTTTCCACAAATAGTGAGATTTGCTTTGATAGGGATTAATATGGACTTGACTCTTTCTCTCTTAGACTTCAAGACTCGTTGTTTTGAGTTTAGGGTCGATGTTTAAGCGCAATAAAAGGTTGTTTGGATGAAAAGATTTGGAAAGAAAAGAAAAGATTTGGAAAGAAACTTATGATTTTCTTTCGTTTGGGAGTTTTAATACGAGAGAAAATAAAAGAAAATGAGAGATTTTGAGGGATTTGAATTTAAAATTTTTTCTCTTTCAAAGGTGGAGAGAAATAGAGAGAAAAAAAATGTTATAGTTAACATATTTTTATATTTCAAAAATACCCTTTAAAAACTGAAAGCAAAAATTTTTATTCCCAATTAATCCTATTTCTTTTCTTTTCTCTCATAAAACTCCCAAACAAGATGGAGAAAAAATTATAATTTTCTCTTCTTTTCTTTTCTCTCCAAAATTCCCAAATATAGTCTTTGCATACTCCAAGTCATGCAGCGTATAGAATGGTAATGACTTTCAATGTCATAGAAAAAGAAAAAAATAATAAATAAATCTTTTAAGATTGGCTTGATCTCTTTTTTTCTTATGCCAAAATTTTCCACAAATAGTGAGATTAGTTTTTCCACAAATAGTGAGATTTGCTTTGATAGGGATTAATATGGACTTGACTATTTCTCTCTTAGACTTCAAGACTCGTTCTTATGAGTTTAAGACAATATTTTCCACAAATAGTGAGATAAGTTTTGATGGGGATTATTATAGACTTACTCTTTCTCTCATTAGACTTCACGACTCATTGTTTTGAGTTTAAGACAAAAATTTTCCACAACTAGTGAGATTAACTTTCATGGGGATTACTATGGACTCGACTCTTTCTCTCATCAGACTTCAAGTCTCATTGTTTTGGGTTTAGGGTTGATGTTTGAGTGTATTAAGTCTTTGCAGACTCCAAGTCATGCAGCGTGTAGAATGGTAATGACTTTCAATATCATTGAAAAAGAAAAAATATTAAATAATTCTTTTGAGATTGGCTTGATCTATTTTTTTCTTATGCCAAAATCTTCAACAAATAGTGAGATTAGTTTTTCCACAAATAGTGAGATTTGCTTTGATAGGGATTAATATGGACTTGACTCTTTCTCTCTTAGACTTCAAGACTCGTTGTTTTGAGTTTAGGGTCGATGTTTAAGCGCAATAAAAGGTTGTTTGGATGAAAAGATTTGGAAAGAAAAGAAAAGATTTGGAAAGAAACTTATGATTTTCTTTCGTTTGGGAGTTTTAATACGAGAGAAAATAAAAGAAAATGAGAGATTTTGAGGGATTTGAATTTAAAATTTTTTCTCTTTCAAAGGTGGAGAGAAATAGAGAGAAAAAAATGTTAGAGTTAACATATTTTTATATTTCAAAAATACCCTTTAAAAACTGAAAGCAAAAATTTTTATTCCCAATGAATCCTATTTCTTTTCTTTTCTCTCATAAAACTCCCAAACAAGATGGAGAAAAAATTATAATTTTCTCTTCTTTTCTTTTCTCTCCAAAATTCCCAAATATAGTCTTTGCATACTCCAAGTCATGCAGCGTATAGAATGGTAATGACTTTCAATGTCATAGAAAAAGAAAAAAATAATAAATAAATCTTTTAAGATTGGCTTGATCTCTTTTTTTCTTATGCCAAAATTTTCCACAAATAGTGAGATTAGTTTTTCCACAAATAGTGAGATTTGCTTTGATAGGGATTAATATGGACTTGACTGTTTCTCTCTTAGACTTCAAGACTCGTTGTTTTGAGTTTAAGACAATATTTTCCACAAATAGTGAGATAAGCTTTGATGGGGATTATTATAGACTTGACTCTTTCTCTCATTAGACTTCAAGACTCATTGTTTTGAGTTTAAGACAAAAATTTTCCACAAATAGTGAGATTAACTTTCATGGGGATTACTATGGACTCGACTCTTTCTCTCATCAGACTTCAAGTCTCGTTGCTTTGGGTTTAGGGTTGATGTTTAAGCGCATTAAGTCTTTGCAGACACCAAGTCATGCAGCGTGTAGAATGGTAATGACTTTCAATATCATTGAAAAAGAAAAAATAATAAATAATTCTTTTGAGATTGGCTTGATCTATTTTTTTCTTATGCCAAAATCTTCAACAAATAGTGAGATTAGTTTTTCCACAAATAGTGAGATTTGCTTTGATAGGGATTAATATGGACTTGACTCTTTCTCTCTTAGACTTCAAGACTCGTTGTTTTGAGTTTAGGGTCGATGTTTAAGCGCAATAAAAGGTTGTTTGGATGAAAAGATTTGGAAAGAAAAGAAAAGATTTGGAAAGAAACTTATGATTTTCTTTCGTTTGGGAGTTTTAATACGAGAGAAAATAAAAGAAAATGAGAGATTTTGAGGGATTTGAATTTAAAATTTTTTCTCTTTCAAAGGTGGAGAGAAATAGAGAGAAAAAAATGTTAGAGTTAACATATTTTTATATTTCAAAAATACCCTTTAAAAACTGAAAGCAAAAATTTTTATTCCCAATTAATCCTATTTCTTTTCTTTTCTCTCATAAAACTCCCAAACAAGATGGAGAAAAAATTATAATTTTCTCTTCTTTTCTTTTCTCTCCAAAATTCCCAAATATAGTCTTTGCATACTCCAAGTCATGCAGCGTATAGAATGGTAATGACTTTCAATGTCATAGAAAAAGAAAAAAATAATAAATAAATCTTTTAAGATTGGCTTGATCTCTTTTTTTCTTATGCCAAAATTTTCCACAAATAGTGAGATTAGTTTTTCCACAAATAGTGAGATTTGCTTTGATAGGGATTAATATGGACTTGACTATTTCTCTCTTAGACTTCAAGACTCGTTGTTTTGAGTTTAAGACAATATTTTCCACAAATAGTGAGATAAGTTTTGATGGGGATTATTATAGACTTACTCTTTCTCTCATTAGACTTCACGACTCATTGTTTTGAGTTTAAGACAAAAATTTTCCACAACTAGTGAGATTAACTTTCATGGGGATTACTATGGACTCGACTCTTTCTCTCTTCAGACTTCAAGTCTCATTGTTTTGGGTTTAGGGTTGATGTTTGAGTGTATTAAGTCTTTGCAGACTCCAAGTCATGCAGCGTGTAGAATGGTAATGACTTTCAATATCATTGAAAAAGAAAAAATATTAAATAATTCTTTTGAGATTGGCTTGATCTATTTTTTTCTTATGCCAAAATCTTCAACAAATAGTGAGATTATTCCACAAATAGTGAGATCTTGATAGGGATAATGGACTGCCTTCTCTCTGATAAGCCTTTTTTCTTTTTTTTTTTTTTTTTTTTTTTTTTTTTAAACTTTTTCCCTGGGATGGCCTTCCTCCCCATGTAATGATTTCATACATTGAAAAAGAAAAAATATTAAATAATTCTTTTGAGATTGGCTTGATCTATTTTTTCTTATGCCAAAATCTTCAACAAATAGTGAGATTAGTTTTTCCACAAATAGTGAGATTTGCTTTGATAGGGATTAATATGGACTTGACTCTTTCTCTCTTAGACTTCAAGACTCGTTGTTTTGAGTTTAGGGTCGATGTTTAAGCGCAATAAAAGGTTGTTTGGATGAAAAGATTTGGAAAGAAAAGAAAAGATTTGGAAAGAAACTTATGATTTTCTTTCGTTTGGGAGTTTTAATACGAGAGAAAATAAAAGAAAATGAGAGATTTTGAGGGATTTGAATTTAAATTTTTTTCTCTTTCAAAGGTGGAGAGAAATAGAGAGAAAAAAAATGTTATAGTTAACATATTTTTATATTTCAAAAATACCCTTTAAAAACTGAAAGCAAAAATTTTTATTCCCAATTAATCCTATTTCTTTTCTTTTCTCTCATAAAACTCCCAAACAAGATGGAGAAAAAATTATAATTTTCTCTTCTTTTCTTTTCTCTCCAAAATTCCCAAATATAGTCTTTGCATACTCCAAGTCATGCAGCGTATAGAATGGTAATGACTTTCAATGTCATAGAAAAAGAAAAAAATAATAAATAAATCTTTTAAGATTGGCTTGATCTCTTTTTTTTCTTATGCCAAAATTTTCCACAAATAGTGAGATTAGTTTTTCCGCAAATAGTGTGATTTGCTTTGATAGGGATTAATATGGACTTGACTATTTCTCTCTTAGACTTCAAGACTCGTTGTTATGAGTTTAAGACAATATTTTCCACAAATAGTGAGATAAGTTTTGATGGGGATTATTATAGACTTACTCTTTCTCTCATTAGACTTCACGACTCATTGTTTTGAGTTTAAGACAAAAATTTTCCACAACTAGTGAGATTAACTTTCATGGGGATTACTATGGACTCGACTCTTTCTCTCTTCAGACTTCAAGTCTCATTGTTTTGGGTTTAGGGTTGATGTTTGAGTGTATTAAGTCTTTGCAGACTCCAAGTCATGCAGCGTGTAGAATGGTAATGACTTTCAATATCATTGAAAAAGAAAAAATATTAAATAATTCTTTTGAGATTGGCTTGATCTATTTTTTTTCTTATGCCAAAATCTTCAACAAATAGTGAGATTAGTTTTTCCACAAATAGTGAGATTTGCTTTGATAGGGATTAATATGGACTTGACTCTTTCTCTCTTAGACTTCAAGACTCGTTGTTTTGAGTTTAGGGTCGATGTTTAAGCGCAATAAAAGGTTGTTTGGATGAAAAGATTTGGAAAGAAAAGAAAAGATTTGGAAAGAAACTTATGATTTTCTTTCGTTTGGGAGTTTTAATACGAGAGAAAATAAAAGAAAATGAGAGATTTTGAGGGATTTGAATTTAAAATTTTTTCTCTTTCAAAGGTGGAGAGAAATAGAGAGAAAAAAAATGTTATAGTTAACATATTTTTATATTTCAAAAATACCCTTTAAAAACTGAAAGCAAAAATTTTTATTCCCAATTAATCCTATTTCTTTTCTTTTCTCTCATAAAACTCCCAAACAAGATGGAGAAAAAATTATAATTTTCTCTTCTTTTCTTTTCTCTCCAAAATTCCCAAATATAGTCTTTGCATACTCCAAGTCATGCAACGTATAGAATGGTAATGACTTTCAATGTCATAGAAAAAGAAAAAAATAATAAATAAATCTTTTAAGATTGGCTTGATCTCTTTTTTTCTTATGCCAAAATTTTCCACAAATAGTGAGATTAGTTTTTCCACAAATAGTGAGATTTGCTTTGATAGGGATTAATATGGACTTGACTGTTTCTCTCTTAGACTTCAAGACTCGTTGTTTTGAGTTTAAGACAATATTTTCCACAAATAGTGAGATAAGCTTTGATGGGGATTATTATAGACTTGACTCTTTCTCTCATTAGACTTCAAGACTCATTGTTTTGTGTTTAAGACAAAATTTTCCACAAATAGTGAGATTAACTTTCGTAGGGATTACTATGGACTCGACTCTTTCTCTCTTCAGACTTGAAGTGTCGTTGTTTTGGGTTTAGGGTTGATGTTTCAGGGCAATAAGTCTTTGCAGACTCCAAGTCATGCAGCGTGTAAAATGGTAATGACTTTCAATATCATTGAAAAAGAAAAAATAATAAATAATTCTTTTGAGATTGGCTTGATCTATTTTTTTCTTATGCCAAAATCTTCAACAAATAGTGAGATTAGTTTTTCCACAAATAGTGAGATTTGCTTTGATAGGGATTAATATGGACTTGACTCTTTCTCTCTTAGACTTCAAGACTCGTTGTTTTGAGTTTAGGGTCGATGTTTAAGCGCAATAAAAGGTTGTTTGGATGAAAAGATTTGGAAAGAAAAGAAAAGATTTGGAAAGAAACTTATGATTTTCTTTCGTTTGGGAGTTTTAATACGAGAGAAAATAAAAGAAAATGAGAGATTTTGAGGGATTTGAATTTAAAATTTTTTCTCTTTCAAAGGTGGAGAGAAATAGAGAGAAAAAAAATGTTATAGTTAACATATTTTTATATTTCAAAAATACCCTTTAAAAACTGAAAGCAAAAATTTTTATTCCCAATTAATCCTATTTCTTTTCTTTTCTCTCATAAAACTCCCAAACAAGATGGAGAAAAAATTATAATTTTCTCTTCTTTTCTTTTCTCTCCAAAATTCCCAAATATAGTCTTTGCATACTCCAAGTCATGCAGCGTATAGAATGGTAATGACTTTCAATGTCATAGAAAAAGAAAAAAATAATAAATAAATCTTTTAAGATTGGCTTGATCTCTTTTTTTCTTATGCCAAAATTTTCCACAAATAGTGAGATTAGTTTTTCCACAAATAGTGAGATTTGCTTTGATAGGGATTAATATGGACTTGACTATTTCTCTCTTAGACTTCAAGACTCGTTCTTATGAGTTTAAGACAATATTTTCCACAAATAGTGAGATAAGTTTTGATGGGGATTATTATAGACTTACTCTTTCTCTCATTAGACTTCACGACTCATTGTTTTGAGTTTAAGACAAAAATTTTCCACAACTAGTGAGATTAACTTTCATGGGGATTACTATGGACTCGACTCTTTCTCTCATCAGACTTCAAGTCTCATTGTTTTGGGTTTAGGGTTGATGTTTGAGTGTATTAAGTCTTTGCAGACTCCAAGTCATGCAGCGTGTAGAATGGTAATGACTTTCAATATCATTGAAAAAGAAAAAATATTAAATAATTCTTTTGAGATTGGCTTGATCTATTTTTTCTTATGCCAAAATCTTCAACAAATAGTGAGATTAGTTTTTCCACAAATAGTGAGATTTGCTTTGATAGGGATTAATATGGACTTGACTCTTTCTCTCTTAGACTTCAAGACTCGTTGTTTTGAGTTTAGGGTCGATGTTTAAGCGCAATAAAAGGTTGTTTGGATGAAAAGATTTGGAAAGAAAAGAAAAGATTTGGAAAGAAACTTATGATTTTCTTTCGTTTGGGAGTTTTAATACGAGAGAAAATAAAAGAAAATGAGAGATTTTGAGGGATTTGAATTTAAAATTTTTTCTCTTTCAAAGGTGGAGAGAAATAGAGAGAAAAAAAATGTTATAGTTAACATATTTTTATATTTCAAAAATACTCTTTAAAAACTGAAAGCAAAAATTTTTATTCCCAATTAATCCTATTTCTTTTCTTTTCTCTCATAAAACTCCCAAACAAGATGGAGAAAAAATTATAATTTTCTCTTCTTTTCTTTTCTCTCCAAAATTCCAAAATATAGTCTTTGCATACTCCAAGTCATGCAGCGTATAGAATGGTAATGACTTTCAATGTCATAGAAAAAGAAAAAAATAATAAATAAATCTTTTAAGATTGGCTTGATCTCTTTTTTTCTTATGCCAAAATTTTCCACAAATAGTGAGATTAGTTTTTCCACAAATAGTGAGATTTGCTTTGATAGGGATTAATATGGACTTGACTGTTTCTCTCTTAGACTTCAAGACTCGTTGTTTTGAGTTTAAGACAATATTTTCCACAAATAGTGCGATAAGCTTTGATGGGGATTATTATAGACTTGACTCTTTCTCTCATTAGACTTCAAGACTCGTTGTTTTGAGTTTAAGACAAAATTTTCCACAAAAAGTGAGATTAACTTTCGTAGGGATTACTATGGACTCGACTCTTTCTCTCTTCAGACTTGAAGTGTCGTTGTTTTGGGTTTAGGGTTGATGTTTCAGGTAATAAGTCTTTGTGGACTTCAAGTCATGCAGCATGTAAAATGGTAATGACTTTCAATATCATTGAAAAAGAAAAAATAATAAATAATTCTTTTGAGATTGGCTTGATCTATTTTTTTCTTATGCCAAAATCTTCAACAAATAGTGAGATTAGTTTTTCCACAAATAGTGAGATTTGCTTTGATAGGGATTAATATGGACTTGACTCTTTCTCTCTTAGACTTCAAGACTCGTTGTTTTGAGTTTAGGGTTGATGTTTAAGCGCAATAACGAGGTTGTTTGGATAAAAAGATTTGGATAGAAAAGAAAAGATTTTGAGAGAAACTCATGATTTTCTTTCGTTCGGGAATTTTATTACGAGAGAAAATAAAAAGAAATGAGAGATTTGGAGCGATTTTAATTTAAAATTTTTTCTCTTTCAAAGGTGGAGAGAAATAGAGAGAAAAAAAATGTTATAGTTAACATATTTTTATATTTCAAAAATACCCTTTAAAAACTGAAAGCAAAAATTTTTATTCCCAATTAATCCTATTTCTTTTCTTTTCTCTCATAAAACTCCCAAACAAGATGGAGAAAAAATTATAATTTTCTCTTCTTTTCTTTTCTCTTCAAAATTCCCAAATATAGTCTTTGCATACTCCAAGTCATGCAGCGTATAGAATGGTAATGACTTTCAATGTCATAGAAAAAGAAAAAAATAATAAATAAATCTTTTAAGATTGGCTTGATCTCTTTTTTTCTTATGCCAAAATTTTCCACAAATAGTGAGATTAGTTTTTCCACAAATAGTGAGATTTGCTTTGATAGGGATTAATATGGACTTGACTATTTCTCTCTTAGACTTCAAGACTCGTTCTTATGAGTTTAAGACAATATTTTCCACAAATAGTGAGATAAGTTTTGATGGGGATTATTATAGACTTACTCTTTCTCTCATTAGACTTCACGACTCATTGTTTTGAGTTTAAGACAAAAATTTTCCACAACTAGTGAGATTAACTTTCATGGGGATTACTATGGACTCGACTCTTTCTCTCATCAGACTTCAAGTCTCATTGTTTTGGGTTTAGGGTTGATGTTTGAGTGTATTAAGTCTTTGCGGACTCCAAGTCATGCAGCGTGTAGAATGGTAATGACTTTTAATATCATTGAAAAAAGAAAAAATATTAAATAATTCTTTTGAGATTGGCTTGATCTATTTTTTTCTTATGCCAAAATCTTCAACAAATAGTGAGATTAGTTTTTCCACAAATAGTGAGATTTGCTTTGATAGGGATTAATATGGACTTGACTCTTTCTCTCTTAGACTTCAAGACTCGTTGTTTTGAGTTTAGGGTCGATGTTTAAGCGCAATAAAAGGTTGTTTGGATGAAAAGATTTGGAAAGAAAAGAAAAGATTTGGAAAGAAACTTATGATTTTCTTTCGTTTGGGAGTTTTAATACGAGAGAAAAAAAGAAAATGAGAGATTTTGAGGGATTTGAATTTAAAATTTTTTCTCTTTCAAAGGTGGAGAGAAATAGAGAGAAAAAAAATGTTATAGTTAACATATTTTTATATTTCAAAAATACCCTTTAAAAACTGAAAGCAAAAATTTTTATTCCCAATTAATCCTATTTCTTTTCTTTTCTCTCATAAAACTCCCAAACAAGATGGAGAAAAAATTATAATTTTCTCTTCTTTTCTTTTCTCTCCAAAATTCCCAAATATAGTCTTTGCATACTCCAAGTCATGCAGCGTATAGAATGGTAATGACTTTCAATGTCATAGAAAAAGAAAAAAAAATAATAAATAAATCTTTTAAGATTGGCTTGATCTCTTTTTTTCTTATGCCAAAATTTTCCACAAATAGTGAGATCAGTTTTTCCGCAAATAGTGTGATTTGCTTTGATAGGGATTAATATGGACTTGACTATTTCTCTCTTAGACTTCAAGACTCGTTGTTATGAGTTTAAGACAATATTTTCCACAAATAGTGAGATAAGTTTTGATGGGGATTATTATAGACTTACTCTTTCTCTCATTAGACTTCAAGACTCATTGTTTTGAGTTTAAGACAAAAATTTTCCACAACTAGTGAGATTAACTTTCATGGGGATTACTATGGACTCGACTCTTTCTCTCTTCAGACTTCAAGTCTCATTGTTTTGGGTTTAGGGTTGATGTTTGAGTGTATTAAGTCTTTGCAGACTCCAAGTCATGCAGCGTGTAGAATGGTAATGACTTTCAATATCATTGAAAAAGAAAAAATAATAAATAATTCTTTTGAGATTGGCTTGATCTATTTTTTTCTTATGCCAAAAGCTTCAACAAATAGTGAGATTAGTTTTTCCTCAAATTTTGAGATTTGCTTTGATAGGGATTAATATGGACTTGACTCTTTCTCTCTTAGACTTCAAGACTCGTTGTTTTGAGTTTAGGGTTGATGCTTAAGCGCATTAACGAATTGTTTGGATGAAAAGATTTGGAAAGAAAAGCAAAGATTTGGAGAGAAACTTATGATTTTCTTTCATTTGGGAGTTTTAATACGAGAGAAAATAAAAGAAAATGAGAGATTTGGAGGGATTTTAATTTAAAATTTTTTCTCTCTGAAAAGTGGAGAGAAATAGAGAGAGAAAAAAAATGTTATAGTTAACATATTTTTATATTTTAAAAATACCCTTTAAAAACTGAAAGCAAAAATTTTTATTCCCAATGAATCCTATTTCTTTTATTCTCTCATAAAACTCCCAAACAAGATGGAGAAAAAATTATAATTTTCTCTTCTTTTCTTTTCTCTCCAAACTTCCCAAATATAGTCTTTGCATACTCCAAGTCATGCAGCGTATAGAATGGTAATGACTATCAATGTCATAGGAAAAGAAAAAAATAATAAATAAATATTTTAAGATTGGCTTGATCTATTTTTTTCTTATGCCAAAATTTTCCACAAAAAGTGAGATTAGTTTTTCCACAAATAGTGAGATTTATTTAGATAGGGATTAATATGGACTTGACTGTTTCTCTCTTAGACTTCAAGACTCGTTGTTTTGAGTTTAAGACAATATTTTCCACAAATAGTGAGATAAGCTTTGATGGGGATTATTATAGACTTGACTCTATCTCTCATTAGACTTCAAGACTCATTGTTTTGAGTTTAAGACAAAAATTTTCCACAAATAGTGAGATTAACTTTCATGGGGATTACTATGGACTTGACTCTTTCTCTCATTAGATTTCAAGACTCGTTGTTTTGAGTTTAGGGTTGATGTTTAAGTGCATTAAGTCTTTGCAGCCTCCAAGCCATGCAACGTATAGAATGGTAATGACTTTCAATATCATGGAAAAAGAAGTAAATAATAAATAAATCTTTTAAGATTGGCTTGATCTCTTTTTTTCTTATGCCAAAATTTTGCACAAATAGTGAGATTTGCTTTGATAGGAATTAATATGGACTTGACTCTTTCTCTCTTAGACTTCAAGACTCGTTGTTTTGAGTTTAAGAGAATATTTTCCACAAATAGTGAGATAAGCTTTGATGGGGATTATTATAGACTTGACTCTTTCTCTCATTAGACTTCAGGACTCATTGTTTTGAATTTAAGATAAAATTTTCCACAAATAGTGAGTTTAGCATTGACCGGGATTACTATGCACTTGACTCTTTCCCTCATTTGACTTGAAGACTCGTTGTTTTGTGTTTTGGGTTGATGTTTAAGTGCATTTAATTTTTGCATACTCCAAGTCATTCTGCGTATAGAATCATGCTATATCTATTTCTCTTTCTCTCATTAGACTCAAAGAACACTTAATATTAGAAAATAATCTGAATTTTTTTTTACATTTTTGGTAAGAAAATTCAACTACAAGGTCATAAAAGTCTTGAAAATAAATAGATGGCATATGTTGAAAATAAGTGAAACGATCGATTGATTCTTAATGGATTCTATTCAATTTGATAGATTTTTTTAGTTCTAGAAAATTAATTTCTTACTGTTTGTCACTACCTCTTTCATAGAGTATGGCCTCTTTCAAACTTTGTGACAGTAGAGGAAATACACCCGTTTGTTCAACACAATCTAATTTTTATTTTAAAATATTCAACATAAATGGCATTCCTGAATTTTGGGATTTTAGGAAGAAATTTAATTTCAAAATAGTATCTCTACCATCTGCTCATAATTTTATCATTTTGTTTTCTTATTTTCTTTTCGGATTTTGATGATAACACAAGCTTACTTATTTTAAATTGGATGAAATATTGTTGATTGTTCTTTTTTTTTTTTTTTTTTTGAGAGTGCATGTCTTGTAATTATTCATAGTTGTTTCGTGCAAATTCAGATGTCAGAATCTTGACAAAACCAGTGTCGGATATTTGGTAAACATTTTTTATAATAAAATAGAAAAATTTTAAATTTATATTGATTTTCGATTTTGGGGTATTAATTTTAAATTTTTGATATATTTTAATTATCATGTCCTCGATTCATAGTGAATTTCATTTTTAGGAAATTCGAAATTTAGTGAAAGAAATGATAATAAATATATATATTTTTATTATTTATTAAAAAAAAAAGAAAAAAAGAACAAAAAAAGAAAAGAGGAGAGACGCAGCGTTTTACCCCAAAACGCGGTGTCTCCCCCTCCCTAATTCGATTGGGACTAAAAGCCCTAATCTCTCTCCCTCCTTTGTCTCTCTCACTCTCAGTCTCTCGTCTCTCTCCCTCTCGCGATTTCTCTTCGAGTCTCCGTCGCCTCCCTCTCCCTCCACCACCAACCACCGTCGCCACCGCACACGGCATTCACCATCGCCACCATCGCTCTGTCCCTTTCTCGTCTCTGTTTCTCTCTCTATCTCACGATCTCTGTCTCTCTCACTCTCACTCGATCGCTCTCTCTGTCTCCCCCTCTCTGATCTCCCTTCGGTTGATCTCTCTCTATTTCCCACTCTCTCCTCTTTCTCTCTCTCTCCCTCTCTACTCCCTCTGCTCTGTCTCCTTCCCGCGCGAACAGAGAGCGTTCGCTCTCTTCTCTTTCCCTTTGCGAGCGACAATGCCTCTCCTCCCTCTGTTTGCTCGCGCCCTTGCTTCTCCTCAGTTGTGAGCACTTCTACGATCTTTGCAAAAGCCCTAGCCGTAGGACAATAGAGTCTGGGAAACCCTAGGTCGCGGGGCTGCATAGGTAAGAAGAGATTTTCTGATTTTAGTTCTAGGGTTTGAATATTCTTAGTAGTTAGGTTTAATTTCTAACATTTGCTGCAAATTGAAACGTTAAAGGTTTGAGACTGAATCCAATGGTGAATGGAAGCTAGGACTACGAACCGAGAAACCCTAGGTGAGGGATTTCTGATCATCTCAATAAATTGAGTAAATCTAGGATTAAATCTAGGGTAAAGAGATCTGCATATGTTAGATTAGTTTAGGATGCATTTTCTGATATTTTATATGTAATTAGTGAAGTTAAGTATTGCATAATACATAAATTGGACTGTTTGATACGGAAAAAGCATGCTAAGGGATGCTAAAAGCATGTTGGGTTGAAATGAGTAGCTTCCTTACATTTAAATCGAAATATGCATGAAAAGTGTTATAATCATGTGAAATTGGAAGAAAAACAGAAAATATTAGGATTTAAAGTCTATTAGAGATGCAAATGAACTTCGGGTGATGAAATCAGCATTTAGAAATTGTGGATGTGTAATTAAGGGTAAATTAAATTAGAAAAATGTGAAAACCCTTCTTATAGAGATTTTATTTGATGACAATTGCAATGTTTGATTAGGTTAATCATTTAGGGACTTAAAGAGGGGTCTATTCAGATTTGATTGATAATTAGAGAATGAATACCCTCTCTAGAGGTGAGTGGATGGTTCATTGTGTTCATAAATGAGTAACATGTTTTAAAATTACTTTATAAATGATTTTTGAAAGATTTTACATGATTTATGTAAATTATTTTGTGACTGTGGGCTGTTTGAACTGGATTGTGAAATATAAATGCATCCATTATGTTTACGAATGCTTCTGTGCCATATGTTATTTGGTATTGTGTCATGAATTGATTTGGCATGACAATGTTGATGATTTGATAAAAAATTATGGCACATTGTTTAGGAAATGGATTGATTGAGAAATGAATGGTACTGGATTGTAAATGGCTATAGTCATTTCCACCACGGAGCGACCCGACGGGGTGGCATGGTTTGGGATTTTAGATGTGCGGGGGAGTTAGAGGTCCCTCCCTCTGCCGAAGTCGTACTATATCTGGATTGCACCCCGGTGAAGTACGAGCCAACGCCAAGGAAGGGGGTATGTTTTGAAACATTGGATAGAAAAACCCTTAGCGGGCTTTCATCTGGGTTTGGCCACCCTAAGACGGAAGTGATTTCGATGGGACCCCAGAATTTTCTGAAAAAATGATTGATATAGATGCATATTTTATAAATTGTGATTTATTGAAATATTTTATGCATATGAACTGCTATTTATGAGATATGCTTTGACTGCCCCACATTCACCCCTTGTTTATGAACACAATTGCACCATTGCACTCCACTCACTGAGTATTCCCCTATACTCACCCCTCTCTCCACATTTTTCAGAGAATTCTTAGTTCGAGGATTGGACGTTGAAGCTTGCGAAGTATTTTGTGGATTGTATAGGTATTTGGCAAATGCAGGATTTTTGGAGATTCATAGTTCTGAAAACCATGGAAAGGGAAGTTTGTACATCCCATGCCGTGCGGATTTTATTGATATTGGCTGAGTTTTTTGCAAGTATTGGTAAAATCTGATGATTTTTTATTTGTGCTTTGTTATTTTAATTGATCTATTTTTGAGAAACTGTTTTATCTGTATTGGGACATTTGGATTGTAATTCTAAACTTTGATATTTTCTTTTGATCTTGTGAAGTTCTATACATCTCATACCGTTAGTATTTTACCGATACTGACTTGTTTTCTTCGGGTAAGTGTTGGTAAAATCCAATGGCTATGTTTTGAAACTTCTTGTTTGTTAAATGCTTTATTGTGTTGAGAATTCTGGGTGGCTAGGATAACCACATCGCATGCGTGCATGTACAAGATCCCACTCCCCGATTGTGTGCTGATGTATGCTTGTGCATGTACAGGGATGGACCGAATGAGTCCTTTGCATGTGTATTGTTAAATATTTTCTCTATTTTTGATGAATTGTGTATTGAAGGTTTTGAATGCTCAGTTGTATAGCCTTGCGGAGTTCCAGTATATGGGGAGGTTCTGCCCGTGTATCGAGACAACGCGGCAGCCGTCGCGTGCTCGATCTGAGGATCGGGGCATGACAACTTTATTGGTATCAGAGCCCAGGTTTACGATTTTAAAAGTTTGATGGTTTTGAAATATTTTTAAATGTTTCCAAAAGTCCCAAAAATTTTATAAAGATTTTAAACTGTTTAGTTTATTTTGAAAAAGGTTTAGATCTTTTAAAAGAATGTTCGGAGAATGTACAGAACTTTCCATGGTTTTCCTAGGAAATTAGGAATGTTCATTTTTAGGGGGTTAAGCACTTGGATTAGTTCCCATTTCATTTTACTAATAATAGACCATCTTTGTAGAATCATACATTTTTTGATATATTTGATAAGAAGAGTTGGATATTGATTGGTTTTGCTCCAATGAGGTTGTATAGCGAGTTTCCCCACGCGTGAATCGAATACCCTGACCCACAGATCTTGTTGGTAGTTAAATTATGGTGGGCTTATTCAAGATTTTGTACTCTTTCATTGATATAATGATCTTTCACTTGATCTAAACCAAATTGTGAGTTTTAGATTTTAATATTTCTCAGGATTTACAAAAAAAACAGAGTAAGTGTTCGCATATATTATAATTGCTAGTGGTTATAGATAGCAAAAACTCATGAATTCAATTAGGATCTTTGCTTAGTTAACAGATTGCAGTCATAGGATCCTTGTATATGGTATACTCATGGATTGATAGATCCCCTTGGTATTAAATAAAGAACACCAAATTGTTTTCTAGTTGTTAATAATATTTTCTTACTAAAGAGACTTTAACTTTACAAGTTGTTGAAGAAAATTTTGGGTATAGTAGGAAAAGATTACAAGTTTGGTAGCCAGGTCTATTTTGCCTTTGAAGAGAGCAAGCTACATACATTTTAGAATTTAAATATCTCGAGGAATTCTTATATGCAAAGCTTGAATTGGTGTGGAGTATAAATAAAAAGGAAACGATGTTATTAATAAAGGAGCCAGAGATGCTTAGTGTATATATATATATATATTTAATGGTGATTGAAGATTTCCCTTGGATTGTTTGGCTGAATGGTGAGTACCCTTATAGTAATTATTTTGGGCTGGCATTTTGATGTTAAAAGTTCGATAATTCTTGTGTAATAGGCATGACAATATATGATTGTTTATGATTAAGATGTAGGGTGAAATGCTCTTGAGAGATTGTAATAGTTAGTAGATGTTGGGGTTTGATAAATGCTTTCATGGTTTATCTTGTTAGGTATGATGAGTATTTTTGAGTTAATATACGGCTGTTAATTTTCATGGAGTCTAATAACTCATCTATAAGTATGGAGTTTGTTTAGCATTTTAATCGATTCTTGACTTCTCTTGGCAAAGGACTTTTGGATGTCACTGTATTGGAAGAATATGAGAGGTAAGACTACTTCTCCTACAGATGAGAATTTCTTAAAGTTTTCAAATCAGTCCTATAGGGACCAAAAGAAGGTAGGAGTTTAATTATTAATGGCAAATTAGGTGCCACTAGGATTTGAAATCCTCTCTATCTCTTTTACTCATTGTGGCCTTTGATTTCAGGCCCTAATAGTAACATTATCATAGCACTCATTGTATTTATCTGGTATTTATATTATCTGACAAAGTCAGTCAATTTTGTGGTTCAAGACTGTAACTTGCTTTGGGAGAGTGTAAATTTAGTTGGAGGTAAAATTACTAAAAGTGGACATAGTTGTGTCATGTTGTTTGTAGTTGCTCTCAGATACATATGACATGTATGTATTCTATTTATCCTAGATATTATAACAGAGGTCTTAGATGGTAGTAGATGATTTATTATAGAGAAATCGAAGATGATGGATTTCAAGTACATCATAAATTCCAAGAGTCCCTAAAAGTTGGATAAGGAAACTTCTGAAAATATTAGGGTGAAGAAGAGTACCATCCTTGAAAAACTTTGTGTGAAAGATTTGCATCTTGGCAGTTTGGTCTAACCTTCTTACGAAAATTTAGGAGGGCTTTTGGAGACTAAATGATGAAAAGTTAAGGGTTTAGATGGTTTAATATATGTTCTTGAAGTTCATGTAGTATGACTTTGTTTCAGGTATTTCTTATCGGTATAGGACCTACTTTACCTTGACCTAATTGAACCAAAGTCATTGCTTTTAGTTCTAACTTCTCTGACTTGTACGATAATCATAACATTTTTAGAATTAGAAATCCTCTTATGGCGGTGTCAATTGGGAGCATTCGTGTGCTTCAATTTTGGATACATTCTAGGGATAGTTAAACACGTAAATAAAGTTTGTCATCTTTGATCAAAGTTACTCCCTTGATTTCCACTTGGTTGATCAAGAACACTTGGAGTTTAGAAATCATCGGGAAATTACATATCCGTTTAGATTGAAATGGAATTTAGGGATAACAAAAGCCTATTTATAGTGTTTGATTTCTCTAACCAAGTAGAATTATGTTCTTAAGACCTGCCTATCATCTTATAAGCACTGAACTACCAAATTTGACCATAGACTACTTAGAGTTTGCTTTTCCTCAATGCACATGGAACATCGCTAAAAATGTTATATAAGCCCTTATGTTTTTAAATGCGCCACCATACATATTTAGCTTTTCTTTTAGTTTGGGATTAGCAAAATTTGGGAATTTAATGATATTTTCCTGAGAAGATAGAATCTCTGGAAATGGATGAAAGAATGGGAAGAAAGTCGTCTATTTCTTATTTCGGACTATATGGATAGCTGAATCATTTGATGGTCTTAGAATGATTTATGTGTTTCAAAATTTGAAAAGGCATCTTAAATGAACTTGTAAAGCGTTAATGAAATTTTGTGAAATGTCAAGATCCAAATTGGCATTTTAAGTGGTATTTCCATGTGATTCGTCTAAGGAAGGTCATTTGATACACAATTTTTATAAAACACTTCATATGAAATAAAATTCGAGATGTTGCATATCATTTAAGAGGAGATGCATTTCTATATTGCACTTATTATGATGATGGTGGTGAGTGTAAATGATAAGCGTGCGTACATATATACAACGTGACAAGTTATATTTTGTTTCTATAATAGTTCATCCATTTAGTTTGTGGATGGACTACAATTTGGACACATTCTCTATGAATTCTTGGGGCAGTTTGTTGGGTTTGCTTAGTATTGTAGTGGAAAATAAATTGTTATGTGCTAGGACAACTTTTGGTTTGGTGAGGTAAATGAAATATTTATGTAACTACAAATGTAACTTATATTATTGAGTTATTCTTTGGACAAGACTACTTAGTGTTATAACTTATATTCTTTTTGACAGAGACGTGAAGTTTATCGGGCACTTTTGTAGGACTTAGGAAATTTTGGACATATTTGAAATATAACAGTACATGTCTTCCTTACAGAGGATTAAATGGAAGATCTGAATCAAAATTTAGGGAAATGTTTTAAAATGTCATATTGGGAATGATATAAAGATTTGGGAGTTAGTCGCACCTAAAGTAAAAAAAAAAAAAATCACTATTTAGGCCTTCGGAGACAAAATGTAATTTCTAGCATTGTGGGACAAATAATACTTTGAAAATAGTTAGAGGAATATCCAATTGCACTGTAAAGTAGAAGCAGATTAAAGACGATGGTAAATAAATTCATGCCAAATGTGATTTCTAATGCATAGTGGCAGGGAATGTTTAAGTTACGCGAACTTTAGGATGCTGTCCATATGGTGTGCTTACATGATAGTTGTAAGTACTTGTGGGATGTTTAAGGGTATAGTAGGTTAAAATAACCAAGGTATTCGAATTGTGACATTTGGCCTTTCTAAAATGTTTATGGCTATGGTTGATACCTTTGGTGCTGGTATAGGTAAAAATTTTAATCGAGAAGGTCATTATGTTGCTTAATTTAGTGAGAAATTCGAGGAAAATTCATGATGTGCTTAATGTCTAAATGCTTAAGAAGTATTTGCCATGTCCCTCTCACGTAATTGAAACTTCCCCGATAGAGTTGAACCTAGGTCCAAATTTCAAAGTACAATTAGTACAAATACTAGATCGGCAGCTTAGGCCATTAAGGAATAAACAGATCCAAATAGTTAAAGTATTGTGGAGAAACAACCATGTGGAAGAACAGATTTGGGAGACTGAGGAATTCAATGCGGAAGTAACACTCGCAACTCTTTGATGTATAAGTTATATTTTGAAATTTTGAGAACGAAATTTAGTTTTAGGGGGTTAAAAGTTGTAATACCGGCAAAACCAGTGTCAGATATTTGGTAAACAATTTTATAATAAAATAGAAAAATTTTAAATTTATATTAATTTTTGATTTTTGGGTATTAATTTTAAATTTTTGGTATATTTTAATTACCGTGTCCGCGATTCATAGTGAATTTCATATTTAGAAAATTCGAAATTTAGTGAAAGAAATGATAATAAATATATATATTTTTATTATTTATTAAAAAAAAAGAAAAGAGGAGAGACGTAGCGTTTAACCCCAAAACACCGCGTCTCCCCCTCCCCAATTCGATTAGGGCTAAAAGCCCTAATCTCTCTCCCTCCTTCGTCTCTCTCACTCTCAGTCTCTCGTCTCTCTCCCTCTCGTGATTTCTCTTCGAGTCTCTGTCGCCTCCCTCTCCCTTCACCACCAACCACCGTCGCCACCGCACACGGCCACCACCATCGCCACCGTCGCTCTATCCCTCTCTTGTCTCTGTTTCTCTCTCTATCTCATGATCTCTGTCTCTCTCACTCTCACTCGATCGCTCTCTCTGTCTCCCCTTCTCTGATCTCCCTTCGGTTGATCTCTCTCTATTTCCCACTCTCTCCTTTTTCTCTATCTCTCCCTCTCTACTCCCTCTGCTCTGTCTCCTTCCCACGTGGACAGAGAGCATTCGCTCTCTTCTCCTTCCCTTTGCAAGCGACAACGCCTCTCCTCCCTCTGTTTGCTCGCGCCCTTGCTTCTCCTCAGTTGTGAGCACTTCTGTGATCTTCGCAGAAGCCCTAGCTGCAGGACAACAGAGTGTTGGAAACCCTAGGTTGCAAGTCTGCATAGGTAAGAAGAGATTTTCTGATTTTAGTTCTAGGGTTTGAATATTCTTAGTAGCTAGGTTTAATTTCTAACGTTTGCTGCAAATTGAAAACGTTACAGGTTTGAGACTGAATCCAATGGTGAATGGAAGCTAGGTCTACGAATCGAGAAACCCTAGGAGAGGGATTTCTGATCCTCTCAATAAATTGAGTAAATATAAGGTAAAGAGATCTGTATATGTTAGATTAGTTTAGGATGTATTTTTTGATATTTTATATGTAATTAGTGAAGTTAAGTATTGCATAATACATAAATTAGACTCTTTGATACGGAAAAAGCATGCTAAGGGATGCTAGAAGCATGTTGGGTTGAAATGAATAGCTTTCTCAGAGTTTAAATCGAAATATGTATGAAAAGTGTTATAATCATGTGAAATTGGAAGAAAATCAGAAAATATTGGGATTTAAAGTCTATTAGAGATGTAAATGAATTTCGGGTGATGAAATCAGCATTTAAAAATTGTGGATTTGTAATTAAGGGTAAATTAAATTAGAAAAATGTGAAAACCCTTGTTATGGAGATTTTATTTGATGACAATTGCAATGTTTGATTAGGTTAATCATTTGGGGACTTAAAGTGGGGTCTATTCGGATTTGATTGATAATTAGAGAGTGAATACCCTCTCTAGAGGTGAGTGGATGGTTCATTGTGTTCATAAATGAGTAACATATTTTAAAATTGCTTTATAAATGATTTTTGAAAGATTTTACATGATTTATGTAAATTGTTTTGTGATTGTGGGCTGTTTGAACTGAATTGTAAAATATAAATGCATCCATTGTGTTTACGAATGCTTTTGTGCCATATGTTATTTGGTATTGTGCTATGAATTGATTTGACATGACAATGTTGATGATTTGATGAAAAATTATGGCACATTATTTGTGAAATGGATTGATTGAGAAATGAATGGTGTTGGATTGTAAATGATTATAGTCATTCCCACCACGGAGCGACCCGACAGGGTGGCGTGGTTTGGGGTTTTGGATGTGTGGGGGAGTTAGACGTCCCTCCCTCTGCTGAAGTTGTGCTATATCTAGATTGCACCCTGGTGAGGTACGAGCCAACGCCAAAGAAGGGGGTATGTTTTGAAACATTGGATAGAAAAACCCTTGGCGGGCTTTCATCTGGGTTTGGTCACCCTAAGACGGAAGTGATTTCGGTGGGACCCCAGAATTTTCTGAAAAGATGATTGATATGGATGCATATTTTGTAAATTGTGATTTATTGAAATATTTTATGCATATGAACTGCTATTTATGAGATATGCTTTGACTGCTTCACATTCACCCCTTGTTTATGAACACAATTGCACCATTGCACTCCACGCACTGAGTATTCCCCTATACTCACCCCTCTCTCCACATTTTTCAGAGGATTCTTAGTTCGAGGATTGGACGTTAGAGCTTGCGAAGTATTTTGTGGATTGTATAGGTATTTGGCAAATGCAGGATTTTTAGATATTCATAGTTCTCAAAACCATGGAAAGGGAAGTTTGTATATCCCATGCCGTGCGGATTTTATTGATACTGGCTGAGTTTTTGGCAAGTATTGGTAAAATCCAACGATTTTTTATTTGTGCTTTGTTATTTTAATTAATCTATTTTTGGGAAACTGTTTTATCTGTATTGGGACATTTGGATTGTAATTCTAAACTTTGATACTTTTTTTGATTTTGTGAAATTCTGTACATCTCATACCGTTAGGATTTTATCGATATTGGCTTGTTTTCTTCGGGTAAGTATTGGTAAAATCCGACGGCTATATTTTGGAACTTCTTGTTTGTTAAATGCTTTATTGTGTTAAGAATTATGGGTGGCTATGATGGCCACATCGCATGCGTGCATGTACAAGATCTCACTCCTCGATTGTGTGCTAATGTGTGCTCGTGTATGTATAGGGATGGACCGAATGGGTCCTTTGCATGTGTATTGTTAAATGCTTTCCCTATTTTTGATGAATTGTTACTGGAGGTTTTGAATGCTCAGTTATATAGCCTTGCGGAGTCCCGGTATATGAAGAGATTCTGCCCGTGTATCGAGACAACGCGATGGCCGTAACGTGCTTGATTCGAGGATCGGGGCGTGACAGATGCATTTATCACAAAATACATAATGATTTAGAACTCTAATTACGTTTCTTTGCATGTTTAAGAATCTTTTCATTCATTGTAAATGCATTGCTCTATTATTTGTTTTCCCTCCTTAAAACATAAATTACTTATATATTTTAGCCAATAAATTATGTAACATCTACAAAGCACACCCAAATTTATAAAAACAATACTGATGAGACATGATCCAAATTATAGTCGGTGGAGCATCCGGGTGCCTGAAAGAGACACCCCTGGTCATGGAAGGCCCAGCTCCTCCAAGTAATGACCATATCAATATGGACAATACGATCAATTCACAATCACAATCGACTGAATGGCTACCCTCTTACATTCGACCACCGAATACTAAAAGAACTAAGTACTTTGACTTCTGAATGGTAATCTTCAACTGAATCTCACCTTGATTAAGTTTCTTATCTTAGTATGAAACGTACCTCCCAGATTAAGAAGGAAACCCTTGGGAATCCAATTGATAAGGGAAAGACCCCCTGCATAATTAGACTTTCTAAATGATAACGATTTCCAATATCTGATATTTGGAGTCCGAAATTTTTGCTTCTCCTCATAAGAAAACTAAGGTTGTAATACCCCAAATGAACACATCTCCTGCGGTACCTTATATATGAGTCCTCAATACATCGCGTCATGTATGTCCTCTTGACTTTACATAAGACAGAATCTATAGGGAGATTCGTCATCTATTCTCTCAGTTTATTTTCATCCCCTTTGAAACCGTTTTTTCTGACTTGAGTGTTGGAGGCTCCCCCATTGGAGCACCCTCCGACGGTCTTTTGCAGGTTTTAAGTCTCTTCATTGAGTATCCGTTAGAGTCATAAGGAGCTAAATCTGTGGAGTTAAAACTCATTGCCAATGGATTGGCGTCATCCATAAGAAATAGACTAATCATCAGTCTTTCTTACCAACTTTCTATCACTAAACAAAGCATGCTTGTAGTTAAAAGAAAAAGACCAATCATAGAATTCGATGATGATGAACTGATCGGAGTTGATCTTAGTTGCAATGATCCTCTAGTCATTACTATTAGAATAGAGTCTCATACGGTAAAGAGGGTTCTCGTCGATCAAGGCACGGATTGTCGATGCATGGTCGGGTTGATGAACCCCTCAAATTAATACTAATTTCCCCAATGCAACAAACTATAGCAATAGTGGTACCAGATCGAATCCCACATGAATTAATTAACTTAATCTCTTAGTTGATGCTAAAAAAAATAAAAATTAGGGTTTTTTCGAATAAATTTCCTAAATGAAAAATTAAAGACCAAAAATTAAGAATCAAATTAATAATGCAAAATACTAAAAATTAGGGAAGAAATCCAATTTACCGCTAACGGTTCATACATTCGATTGTCTCATTGATTATTGGTTAAAAATATTATTCTTGTAATTCAAACATTTAACCTTACATCTATTAAGATAGTCATAATAAATCTTATGTTTTCGTAAATTAAATGATCAAACCCACCATCTAATCAAAACTTATCATTAGTTGACTAGACACGAGAGTGTTCTATATCAATATAATGATAACAGTAAATTCTGTAAAAATGGTTAAGCCAAAATACAAATAATTAAGATAACCGCAATTAATTGATTTTGCTCTATCGATTTTCTAAATTAAATATGAATATCGGTAAAAGACCCATAAACTAAAATAACCTAGTTCTACTTATACCGTTTATGTAAAATCGAAAAACAAAAAGAGAAAAAAAAGGAAGAATAAAAGAAATAAAAAAAAAAGAAAGGGAGAAAAGTCAAAAGCAAGTCCCTACTCCCCTTTTTATTTTTATTCACTCTCTCTCTCATCTCCTCCCCATTTTCTTCCCATTTGGTCGAGAACCCACAACCCACCCCTCTCTCTCTCATTCTCTATCTCTCGGCACCCACTCCCACTCCCACTCCATCTCTCTTTGCTCTCTTCAAGTTCAAAGAAAAACCCACATATTGAGACTTCTAGAACTCCTAACAAAACCCATTAGGGTTGGATCTAGTGAGAGAAGTGAGTTTTTTGGAGAGAGAAAAAGCTAGGGTTTTGGTGAAATTCACAAGAAGTGCAATTGATGATTCCAATAGAGGTAATCTTTCTTACTTAACTTATAATCAAGTTATTTTTGTATAAATTTAGGATTAATGTTGAGATTTAGGGTTTTGTAGAGAGAAGAAAATTTAGGGTTTGAAGATGACGTGACAAAGAAGCAAAATTGGTGGGTCAAGTAAGGTAATTTTCCTTTGTTCATCTTAAATTTAAGTACATTTCATTTTTATATAAATTTTATGTTGAGATTTGAAAGATTTAGTTCGGGGGTTTAAGTTTAGAGTTTGTATAATGATGAAATTGAAGGAAATATTGAATAGAAAAATTGTTTCTCTAGATCTATGATACTTGTTAGAAGGATTTAAATATGAATTTGACAATGTTGGAAATTTATGGTTAGGAAAATTTAGGAAAAAATTAATTAACCCAAGTTTGGTTTATGATTAACGGTGAAATGATATTTCTTGTCTTAGGTTGAGACAATTGAAAGTTTAGAAGAATTATTTTAACTTTGGATGTGGAATGGGAGTGTTGACCCTTTCAAAAGGTGAGTGGATTTTATGTTATACTTTAAATGAGTAAAATTATTTTACTTGTTTTTTTTTAAATAATTTTAAAATGAATTTTGAAATGTTTTGTGTGTGGGGAATATCCCTATACATGAATTTGATATTCTTATGCATCCAAATTGTTGTAAATAATTAATATATCATGTTTTATGTGATGTATTAACTATGGTTTGACTTGAGAAATTGTTGAATTAAATATTGACACATTTGTCGTATTGGTTGAATATGAAATGGTGTATTATTGGTTTGGGGTGTGAGTCTGAACCCCTATTAGTGGCTATAGTCATTCCCTATCACAGTGTGGCTCGATGGGATAATGTGGTTAGGGTTTTTATTAGATAGGGAGGTTAGTCGAGTCTAGAAGATGTCTTTTTTCTCCTATCGGGCTAACTTGGTTGTACCGTGAGGAAGGTCTCGAGCCAACGCCAAGGTTAGGGGAATTTGATAAATGTAAAATTTATAAAAGCCCCTTGCTGGATTCGCCCTTGGTCGTGGTAGACCATTTGTTGAGTAAAGTGTTTTGGCATTCCCTTGTATTTATTAAAAATATTGTTATGACTTGGATGCATAAAACTTGTTTTATTGCGATATTTGGATTTAGCTTGACAATCTTGATATTTATTAGAATATTTATAAAATTGAATACGATAAAGATGATTTTCTTTAAAATATTATTTGACATATTCACATCCACCCATCATTCATTATATAACATCTTATTTCACTCATTGAGTATTGTTTCTACTCATTCCTCTCTTTCCATTTTTTTTTCAGAGGACACTTAGTTGGGATATTAGCTCTTATCTTGAGCAAGACTGGAGATATTTTGATAATCTCTTTTGGGTATTGTCTTCTTTTGATTCTAATTTGTGGTACTATTAAACCCTTATGGAGACATTGTTTTGTAACCACTTTGGATAACTATTTGGAACATTATCCTTACTAATTTTGGATTTTTAATTTTGTTTGATTTTGAATACGTAATTGAGGACTATTTGATTTTTCAAAAGTTTATTTGGGAATTATTTTTGTTGGGTTTGATCTGGATCCCTTGAGCAGGGACTTACATTATTTCTAGTGCATGTGATTGAATATTGATGGCCTGGTTGGTCTTATGCACGTGATTAGACTATGGATGGCCGGATTGGCCTTGTGCATGCGTTTGAACAGGGATGAATCGGGCTAGTTCTTTGATCGTGTGGAATGTATGTTGATTTATTTGAAAATATTGAAATATGTTTTAAAAATGATATATATTGATGAATGCTGTCACGCCCCGATCCTCGGATCGACCACACGACAGCCGCCGCGAAATCTTGGTATACGGGCAGAACCTCCCCATATACCGGAACTCCGCAAGGCTACAAAGACAGCACCACAGTTCTTTCCATACATCAATCATCAAAAATAGAAAACATCACATAACAAAACACATGCAAGGACACATCCGGTCCATCCCTGTACACACGAGCACACATCGGGGAGAGGGAACCTGTACATGCGCATTTACACATCAACACACAATCGGGGAGAGGGAACCTGTGCATGCACGGCACACAATATGGCCATCCAAGCCATTTCAAAGTTTACAGTATAAGGAAAGCAATTAACAAACAAGAAGTCCCAAAACATAGTCGTAGGATTTTTCTAACACTTGCCTGAAGCAATCAAGCTAATGTCAGTAAGATCCAAACGATATGAGTTGTCCAAGACTTCGTGAAATCGAAAGAAAATAACCATTCTCAATATTACAAACCAAATGTCCCACTCAAAAATGAGTTTTTACCAAAACTAGGAGAGAAAGAAAGTAAACAACAACCACGTAAGGATTCCATCAATACTTGTTCCTATACAGGAAACAAGTATCGATTAAATCCGTACCAAAAAGAATTGTACAAGTCTTCCCTTCTTCGGATTTCAATTCAAACCAAAAATGACTATACATCTCGATGTATACCTACAAAAGCCAGCTGGTAGGCCCTCCCCAAGCTCCAATCTCTGTCACAAATCTAATCTTCCTCTGAAAAATGTTAAAGAGTGGGGTGAGTATTATAAATACCCAGTGAGTAGAGTGCAATGGCATGATTATGTAATAAATAAGGGGTGAAAGTGGGGAATGTCAAAGCATACTTCAAACATCATTTTCATATCCAAACATTTCAGTAATTCAACATCATTTATAAAATATGCATCCATATCAAACATTTTCTCAGAAAATCACAAGGCTCCCATCGAAAACACTTCCGTCTCAGGGCGGCCAAACCCAGACGAAAGCCCGCCAAGGGTTTTTCTATCCAATGTCTCAAAACAAACCCCCTTCCTTGGCGTTGGCTCGAACCTCACCGGGGTGCAATCCGGATAGTCCGACGTGGCAGAGCAGAGGCCGCATACCTCTCTCGCATATAAAACCCCAATCCACGTCACCCCGTCGGGTCGCTCCGTGGGGGGAATGACTATAGCCATTTCTCTCGTGCACCATCATTTCACAATCATTCCATTTCAAAACAATGTGCCATATTTTATCAATTCAATCCGAAAATCATGCTACGAGCATTTACAAATCAAGAAATCAAGTCACATGGCACAAATTCATGTAAAATCACATAGGATGCATTCATAATTCAAATTCTCATTTCAGACATCCCACAATCACAAATAATTGCATAAAATCATATGAAAATCATTTCAAATCATTTATCAAAGAATTTTAAAGACATTTTGCTTATTTACTACACAACGATCCGTCCACTCACCTCTAGAGAGGGTATTCACTCTCTATTTCCGAAATCAACTCATAACGACTCTTCTCGAGTCTCCAAAGGTCAACCTAGACCAATCAAGACGAATAAAGATCAATTAAAGCTCTATTAAAGGGTTTTCAAATTCCCATTTTATGTACAATAGCCTTAACTTGCATAATTACATTCCAAAACTTTCGTTTCCTCAAGCCAGTATCAGTTCAAATCACCAACGACTTTAAATTTACAATATTCCTCAATTTTACCCATTTTCTCCCGAATTCCTTAATATTAATCTAATTCACGCCGATTTCCATTCAAATCCCAAGGAAAACTACGTAATTCAATCAAATACAACTCTAATACTATCTACGACCTTCTCACATGCTTCACAGTCCAATTTACATCAAATTCTAGACCTAACCTCAATAATTTCATACAAACACTTAGGGAAATACATTTCTTTCAAGTCTAACACATTTCAGAATATATATAGATGTAATTTCTACCTTAATTCAACAAAAATAATTCGAATTACTGAAGGGATTGAAAATCCCTCACCTAGGGTTTCTCAGTTTGCAAACTTAGCTTCCAGTCGCCGGTGAATTCAAGCTCAAACCTGTAACGATTTAATTTGCAGCAATTGTTAGAAATTAAACCTAAATACAAAGCATATTCAACCCTAGAATTACAATTGGACAACCTAGGCTTACCTCTGCAGAGCTGTGACCTAGGGTTTTTTTTTGCTGTCCTGCGGCTAGGGTTTTGAAAAGACTAATTGGCCGCTGGTTTGGGTCGTCAACAGAGGGAAGTGCTCACAGTGAGCACTGCGAGCGAGCAAAAGAGAAAGACAGTGGAAGTTCTGCCATCGCGCGCACGGGAGAGAGAGGGAGAACTTTGTTCGCGCGTGGGAAGAGAGGAAAGAGAGGGAGAATCGCCCGCTCGTGCGTGGAAGAGAGCGACCGAGAGCGATAATGGTGGTGGTGGAAGGCGAAACAGAGGCGACGGGCGAGAGTCCGTAAGCGAGAGGGAGAGAGCGCGAAGAGAGACTGAGGGATAGAGAGAGAGACTGAGAGAGAAAGAAGAAGAAGAAGGTGGCGGTGGTGGTGTCCGGTGGTGGTTGCAGCGGCGGAGATGGTAGAGTGAAGGCGGTGATGGAGAAATCGCGAAGAAGAGAGGGAGGAGATTCGAAGAGAGAGACGGGAGAGTAAGGAGAGGCGAAGAAGAGAGAGATTAACCCTAATATCTCTTAATTGGGGAAGATGCTGCGTTTCACTCCGAAACGTAGCACCTTCTCCTCTCTCTCTCTTCTCGTTTTTTTTTTTTTTTTTTTTTATTTTATATATATATATAATTGAATACCTATATAATATATATATTATATATATATATATATTTTTCATCACATTCGAAGTTCCCCAATTTACCAAAAATAAAATATACTACGCATTTGGAACACGATATTTCCATTATACCAAAAATTTAAAATTAAAACCCCAAAATCGAAAATCGATAAAATTCGAAATTTTCTACTTTATGATAGACATATTTACAAAATACTCAACGTTGAGTTTCCGATATTACAACTCTTAACCCCCTAAAAACAAATTTCGTCCTCGAAATTCCAAAATACAATTTTATATATCAAAATGATGGGTGTTGTTTCCAAATTGTTCCTTCAATCTCTCAAGTTTGATCTTCGACTTGATAATATTCTCCGCCGTACTTAAGCCATAGGAATGTACCTATTTCTCAATTGTTTGAACAGTCGATCTAGTATTAACACGGGTTACACTTTGAAATTTGGATCTAGGTTCAATTCTATCGTAGGATTTTCAACTACATGAGAGAGTTCCGTCAAATATTTCTCATGATATATTAGGACTGACATATTTTAACTTCAGAATCAACAACTAAGCTATCAAACTCCAAAACTATAAAAATTCCTTAAATTATCTTTCAAAAGAGACTTTAAATAAGAAATGTCCACTAGTATGTCATATCCATATCAATTGCAGATCCAAAGATAGAGAAAATCCTTATATCCTCAAACTTGTGTATGTCGAAATGTAAATCAACCTCAATATGGCTTAGACTAAGTGAGAAAATTTAATCCACTGACAATATTTGAATGCTTCCAAGTTTTAAATCTCCAATCCTTATTTAAATAACTCTTTTAGTCAAGATGTTTCTATCATAATCATTCTCTATTGTTTTAGTATCATGCAATATCACCAATATTCTATCCAAATTAAATCTAGTACATATATTTGCATATCACCCGGTGTTTGCATTAATACCCCCAAATCATCAAAGTAATAACCACTTCTAGTGTCTCTTATATTTATCACTATTGCACTTTAGACATTACAATCTTTCTATCTATATACAGTGCTTTCAATATAACTTTCTTATTCTCTAAAAAAAACAACCCCGAATTGATTGGCTTGGCCCATATGCAAATTTCTTTGCTTCTGAAACCAGATTACTTCTTTCCAAAGAAATATTTTCAAAAATACCAATTTTCTCGCATCAATACTATAATTCTAATTTCTGTTCATTCTATAATAACTCAAAAATTTCTATTAGAACCAATGCCTCCTACAAGCCATCATACAACTACGATTTATACAATTACAAAAGATACATCACAAGAATTTGTTTTGCATTCATTTAATCTTCTACTGATCTTATCTACCTTGGTCAAAATTCCTTTTGATCTAAACTAGCTTAAATATTACCCATAAATCTCACCTTGCTTATGGATCTATCTTGTAACAATTTCCTATATTCGATCCCTTCAACTTTACTCACTCGATCAACTGCATCCACTTGTCACTCGACTTTAATCGACTCAAAGACTCCATTCCGGTAGAAATTAGAGAAATAAAATCCTAATTACTTGGATCTCTCCCGTAACAACTTGATGGTCTCGATTTACTAAAAAAAAAATCATAATTAGTGATAAAATTCTGAATTTTTCCTTTTCAATTTCTTTCTAAAAATCCAACTGTTCATAATTATATGAAAGGAACTCCCAACATGAGTAGCAATAGGTCTTTCCTAGGGTTACAAACAAACCTTTCATTAAACAAAGCCACGTCACCAAAACGATTAAATCAACAAAACATATCCTAGCTACATATAGATCTTCTCATTACATTATCGTACAAAATCTCTCTACTATCAATCATTCTCTTTAAAGTAATATTAATTCACCAAACAAAATAAAAGACCAACTGAAGCGAATCATTTTCATCACAGGTACCTACCTTTGTAAGTCTCATTTAATAATACTATCCTGTTTCACTAGTTATGCATATCTGTGCTTTTTAGAATCTGACTTTAGCCGTTGCTAGAAATCAAAATTCATGTTTCGAATCTAAGATTCTTCTA
The DNA here is from genome assembly GCA_037126225.1 of Dillenia turbinata. Lineage (NCBI taxonomy): Eukaryota > Viridiplantae > Streptophyta > Magnoliopsida > Dilleniales > Dilleniaceae > Dillenia > Dillenia turbinata. The sequence goes on from JBAMMX010000024.1 coordinate 1,624,984, forward strand.
AAGAATATTAGGAAGGACTGGAGTAAGCATGGAAATTTTTAGTGAATAAACGGCATGGCATATTGAGCATGAATGAAGGGTGAAAGTGGTTGTGCCAAACACATATATCAAAATTCATTTCCATGTAATGCCAAAATCATTTGTAATAACATAAATTTATATCAAATTTTCCATGACTCATATTCTCCAATTCAATAAAAAATTTTATATTTTCCTTTCAATAACTTTTGGGTCTGTCCAAAATCACTCTCCTACCCAGCCTTTGCCACGCTGCCTCCATGGCCTCGATCCGTGGCAAGACTTAGTCATTATTGGTTTTCCAACACCATGTTCCCAAGCTTAAGTTATCAATCGATTCACAATTTCAAATATAAGATATAGCTATTCTTCAAAATTCACATGAGTATCCAAATGTAACAAATGCAAATAGTTTAATATTCAAAGTCATGAGTCATGGATATTTTGCCATTTCATTTCAGGCACACCACACTCACAAAATATTTTAATCATCTTTTAAAATTTATTTCACAAATCAATTTCGAATCCATTTGCAAAGTCATTTCAAAAATCAATTTATAATTCATAATTGAAAACAATTAACCCATTCATATGCATCAAAGCCGTCCATTCACATCTCTTATAAGAGAGTTAACCAAATTATCAACGAGTTGATCCAAACATCTCTAAATTTGGAAACAACTCGACTCAAAATCTCGATGAGTTGACCACCAATGAATAATACTATATGTCTATGGAAAAAGAGTCAAATGACAATTTCTATCAATTTCAATCAATGAATATAATTATCACTAACACCATGAATATCTCAAAACATCAAAATCATCTCTCCTTAAATTCATTATCATGCAATCATGATCACTTAATATTTATATCCAAATCTCTAAATCATCAAGTTCAAGTTCTAAGAAATTTACCTGAAAAACTAATGTCCTCCATGGCAAGAAATTTTGTCATACTCAATATACTAAACAAACCCTTGCATCTCTATTAAATAATATCAAATTCATGTTGTAAATTTCCCTATCTAACTTTATGACAGATTGCACTTACTAACCAACACAACTAAGCATTCCCTTTTTTGCCAATAATTAACAGTAACATTATCTTCACAATACAAATATCCACTCAAATCATCAAAATTTTCCATATCGGTTACAGGCAATAGGAAGAAACTTTCTAACAATTTATGTCAATATCATTTCAATTTATCCTTACCAACCTTTCCTTCATTCTATCTAATATACTAAATTTGCATTCATATGGTTCTAATAGAGTTCTCATGTCCATGATTAAAAAAATTTCGAACTCCCACTATTTAGGGGAAAAGAAATAATTGATACCAGCTCTAGTATTTCAATCCCTAACCACGAATCACTTGGCCATTGCTTGTTTAAGAAGAAATATCCATTTTTCCAAGGTTAAATTGTCTAGAAGAAATATCCATAAATTCCTTTTAGAAATATCCATTTGTTTATTAGCGCCTTGAAGGCAGATTTGCCAGGTTTTCCTAATATTAGAATCCTTTGAACACAATTTCTAAATAAAATACTCCAAACTTTTCGGCATTTAAATCTTCTTGAATCTCACAAACTCAACCAATTTTGAACCATAAATTTCAATGTGCACACTTCCTTTACTATCCAATTTACAGCCTCATTACAACCTTTCCTTCTTCCGATTGTAGGAAACCCTACCAAAGTCACGGCATCACATTTGTAACTTTTCATGTCATCATTTCAATCTAATCCTTCACCACCACCGTGCTATCAAGACTCCACAACTAGGAACACTCCTCAAAGTGCCCTCTAAATGAACCCCTAATGGCCAAGTCCTTTTAAATCTCAAATATACTCTTTTATCATGATTCTTAGCAAAATGAACCACTTAATAAGCCACTAAAACCAGATGTAGAATCTATCTTCAATAAAAACACCCTAGTTATTAAATTATAGATAATAGTATCACTGAGTACCGTAAGCAATCTACTAGCAAGAATCTTAACCACAACTCAATAAAGAGGTGAAATCAAGATATATGATGACTATAATTAATATGTAGAGGTGTGTAGGAGGAATCTCATTCGGTTCCTCAATTTTCGTCTATGAGGGATAGTTCTACGAAGAAGAGTCAAATCTCAGCAAATAGAATAGGAATTGAACTAGGTATTTAATTCCCTAAAAATGAACATTCCTATCCTCCTAAGAAATCCATGGAAGACTTGTACATTCTCAAAAACACCTTTTTCAAAAACCAAATACTTCAAAGTCTTTAGAAACTTTTCGGGACCTTTGGAAACAATTTAAAACATTCAAAAACCAATAAACTTTTAAAATCGTGAGCCTAAGTTCTGATACCACTAAAGCTGTCACGCCCCGATCCTCGGATCGACCACGCGACAGCCGCCGCGAAATCTCGGTATACGGGCAGAACCTCCCCATATACCGGAACTCCGCAAGGCTACAAAGACAGCACCACAGTTCTTTCCATACATCAATCATCAAAAATAGAAAACATCACATAACAAAACACATGCAAGGACACATCCGGTCCATCCCTGTACACACGAGCACACATCGGGGAGAGGGAACCTGTACATGCGCATTTACACATCAACACACAATCGGGGAGAGGGAACCTGTGCATGCACGGCACACAATATGGCCATCCAAGCCATTTCAAAGTTTACAGTATAAGGAAAGCAATTAACAAACAAGAAGTCCCAAAACATAGTCGTAGGATTTTTCTAACACTTGCCTGAAGCAATCAAGCTAATGTCAGTAAGATCCAAACGATATGAGTTGTCCAAGACTTCGTGAAATCGAAAGAAAATAACCATTCTCAATATTACAAACCAAATGTCCCACTCAAAAATGAGTTTTTACCAAAACTAGGAGAGAAATAAAGTAAACAACAACCACGTAAGGATTCCATCAATACTTGTTCCTATACAGGAAACAAGTATCGATTAAATCCGTATCAAAAAGAATTGTACAAGTCTTCCCTTCTTCGGATTTCGATTCAAACCAAAAATGACTATACATCTCGATGTATACCTACAAAAGCCAGCTGGTAGGCCCTCCCCAAGCTCCAATCTCTGTCACAAATCTAATCTTCCTCTGAAAAATGTTAAAGAGGGGTGAGTATTATAAATACCCAGTGAGTGGAGTGCAATGGCATGATTGTGTAATAAATAAGGGGTGAAAGTGGGGAATGTCAAAGCATACTTCAAACATCATTTTCATATCCAAACATTTCAGTAATTCAACATCATTTATAAAATATGCATCCATATCAAACATTTTCTCAGAAAATCACAAGGCTCCCATCGAAAACACTTCCGTCTCAGGGCGGCCAAACCCAGACGAAAGCCCGCCAAGGGTTTTTCTATCCAATGTCTCAAAACAAACCCCCTTCCTTGGCGTTGGCTCGAACCTCACCGGGGTGCAATCCGGATAGTCCGACGTGGTAGAGCAGAGGCCGCATACCTCTCTCGCATATAAAACCCCAATCCACGTCACCCCGTCGGGTCGCTCCGTGGGGGGAATGACTATAGCCATTTCTCTCGTGCACCATCATTTCACAATCATTCCATTTCAAAACAATGTGCCATATTTTATCAATTCAATCCGAAAATCATGCTACGAGCATTTACAAATCAAGAAATCAAGTCACATGGCACAAATTCATGTAAAATCACATAGGATGCATTCATAATTCAAATTCTCATTTCAGACATCTCACAATCACAAATAATTGCATAAAATCATATGAAAATCAGTTCAAATCATTTATCAAAGAATTTTAAAGACATTTTGCTTATTTACTACACAACGATCCGTCCACTCACCTCTAGAGAGGATATTCACTCTCTATTTCCGAAATCAACTCATAACGACTCTTCTCGAGTCTCCAAAGGTCAACCTAGACCAATCAAGACGAATAAAGATCAATTAAAGCTCTATTAAAGGGTTTTCAAATTCCCATTTTATGTACAATAGCCTTAACTTGCATAATTACATTCCAAAACTTTCGTTTCCTCAAGCCAGTATCAGTTCAAATCACCAATGACTTTAAATTTACAATATTCCTCAATTTTACCCATTTTCTCCTGAATTCCTTAATATTAATCTAATTCACGCCGATTTCCATTCAAATCCCAAGGAAAACTACGTAATTCAATCAAATACAACTCTAATACTATCTACGACCTTCTCACATGCTTCACAGTCCAATTTACATCAAATTCTAGACCTAACCTCAATAATTTCATACAAACACTTAGGGAAATACATTTCTTTCAAGTCTAACACATTTCAGAATATATATAGATGTAATTTCTACCTTAATTCAACAAAAATAATTCGAATTACTGAAGGGATTGAAAATCCCTCACCTAGGGTTTCTCAGTTTGCAAACTTAGCTTCCAGTCGCCGGTGAATTCAAGCTCAAACCTGTAACGATTTAATTTGCAGCAATTGTTAGAAATTAAACCTAAATACAAAGCATATTCAACCCTAGAATTATAATTGGACAACCTAGGCTTACCTCTGCAGAGCTGTGACCTAGGGTTTTTTTTTTTGCTGTCCTGCGGCTAGGGTTTTGAAAAGACTAATTGGCCGCTGGTTTGGGTCGTCAACAGAGGGAAGTGCTCACAGTGAGCACTGCGAGCGAGCAAAAGAGAAAGACAGTGGAAGTTCTGCCATCGCGCGCACGGGAGAGAGAGGGAGAACTTTGTTCGCACGCGGGAAGAGAGGAAAGAGAGGGAGAATCGCCCGCTCGTGCGTGGAAGAGAGCGACCGAGAGCGATAATGGTGGTGGTGGAAGGCGAAACAGAGGCGACGGGCGAGAGTCCGTAAGCGAGAGGGAGAGAGCGCGAAGAGAGACTGTGAGAGACTGAGGGATAGAGAGAGAGACTGAGAGAGAAAGAAGAAGAAGAAGGTGGCGGTGGTGGTGTCCGGTGGTGGTTGCAGCGGCGGAGATGGTAGAGTGAAGGCGGTGATGGAGAAATCGCGAAGGAGAGAGGGAGGAGATTCGAAGAGAGAGACGGGAGAGTAGGGAGAGGCGAAGAAGAGAGAGATTAACCCTAATATCTCTTAATTGGGGAAGATGCTGCGTTTCACTCCGAAACGCAGCACCTTCTCCTCTCTCTCTCTTCTCGTTTTTTTTTTTTATTTTTTTTTTATTTTATATATATATATAATTGAATACCTATATAATATATATATTATATATATATATATATTTTTCATCACATTCGAAGTTCCCCAATTTACCAAAAATAAAATATACTACGCATTTGGAACACGATATTTCCATTATACCAAAAATTTAAAATTAAAACCCCAAAATCGAAAATCGATAAAATTCGAAATTTTCTACTTTATGATAGACATATTTACAAAATACTCAACGTTGAGTTTCCGATATTACAAATGCCTTGCGGTATGTACGAGTTAAGTTTATCCGTATTCTGAAATAACGCGGCGGTTGTCGCGTGCTCGATCTGAGGGTCAGGACATGACAATTTTACTAGTATCAGAGTCAGGTTTTTGTTTTGCAAAAAGTTAAGAGGTTTTCAAATATTTTCAAAGGTCCTCAATAATTTTTAAATTATTTTAAAATTTTGGTTTTCAAAGTGTTTTTAAAGAGCTTTTAAAATGCCTCCGGTTCTAAGAAGTTAAGTTTATTTATTTATTTATTTATTTTTGGGGATTAAGAGTTTATTCCTTTACCTAGTCTTGTGTGCTAAAGTTGAAGTAGGTTTGAATTTGAACATTCGAGAGAAGATGTCGATCATGGGAACCTACACTTACAAGAATGTCATGAAGGTTGAAAGGGAATGGAGATTAAATCTATTTTAAGGTGTCTAACAAGAAGAGACACGTTTTGGAATAAATTTTGAGGTACAACTTTTATAATCGATGAGAAAATGAGAGAACAGTAAATATGGTTTTGTTGTGCTATGAAGATCTTTTACCACACTGGTTAGGCAAAACGGTAGTATAAAAAAAAAAAAAAATTGTAGGAGTCCCAATAGGTGAAGGAAACCAAAGAATAAGAAAATCTTGAAATTGGTGAGATATGATATGTATATCTAAAAACAAAACTTAATAGAGAAAATGGATTTATGTAGCTAAACCCAATTAGAAAATAGACTCACAACACTCCTTGGGATTAATCAACCATCAAAATTATTGAAATCAGGTTTGAAAATTTCAAAATCCAACTTTAGGTCTCTATTTTTGTTGTTGAAATCTACCAATATACACCTTGGGTGACTACAAACTAGAAATAGATTTATTTTTTTTTTTTTTTTATGCTTGTCATTGTCTTTGCGTCAATGAGGTTGGATTTGGCTTTTGTTCAAAGGAACAAATATTTGGTCTAGAGTGGTAGCTTTCATTACATAAGAATAGTTTCAATTGATACTATTTTAGTTGGGTGAGATCGAACATTCATGAGAATGTTCATGGTAATCTGGTTAAGGCTAAGCTATTGGCATTGTTCAAGATAAAGAGGGAAATTGGATGTATGGTTTCTGTTCTTTTCAAGGTAACAAATAATGTGGTAGTTAAACTTAGGGCATTAGGATGGGTTTGGACCTACTTTGGTTGAGAGATTTTAGAAAGGTAATTTTAAGTTTGATGCTAGTGTAGTACCAAAGATAATTTTGAAATTAAATATTACACTAAGCCCATGCGATGAGATTGTAGAGGACTGCAGAGAGCTCCTTTTCAGAGACTAGGAGTGCTGGCTCTCGCATTTACTGGAATGTGCAGATTTCTTGGCCAATCTGAAGTCAGATTTTTACAGCTCCTCTAGGCAATTGTCCTGCACTTGGAAGAAGGATGAGGCATCATATAAAGCCAAGGTAACTTATCAAATAGGCTCCTATGCTGATGCACATTTATAGATTTACATTCTCGTTTAAGATTGCATTGTGCTTTGGAAATTGTTGCATTTGTAGATGGATACTTCTGTTAGTCCTATAAAGGAATTGTACTCTCTCTACTAGTATGAATAGTTATGGTGAAGGTAGACGCGCTTGTGTGGTGATGCAGGCAAAATTTGGTTATGGAAACAGAGCGCAGTTGGTTGCAGTTTTAAGGGCACGAAGTATATTCAGAAAATTGAAATAAAAGGGTTGATAAAGTTGTCTAAATTTTGCTTCTACCTAGGATTGTCTTGTGGGCTTCATGGGATCACATTGTAAAATTGGATTGAGGTTTTCTGAAAGTTTCAAATGTTTAGCATCTAGAAGCATAAGAATCTATTCTTTGAATTAGGTTGACTGCTTCATAATATTGAATTTAAGCTCTTCCATAAACTAATTTCCTTAAATTGGTGATTTCTTTATGCACTTCATGTGGCTGTCGACTTTAATGTTATGAGCGCTACTAAATATAAATATATGGTTGTTAGTGCTTCAATAAGACATTATTGTATATTATATAACAAGATAAATAATTGCTTAGAAAAAAAAATGTAAAAAAAATAATCCTTATTTTTTTTTTTTTTTTTTTCCCACAAAAAAAAAAAAAAAAAAAAAACATTTAAAAGAAAAAATTTTTTTTTTTTTTTTACCCCCCCCCCTCTTCCTTTTTTTTTTTTTTTTTTCTCTTTTTTTTACTTTTTTTTTTTTTTTGGGGGAAAAAAAATTTTTCCCCCCCCCCCCCCTTCGTGCCATGCTCATTCTTGTTTGCTTAGAAAAAAAAATGTAAAAAAAATAAAATAAAATTACATATGCAATTGATGAGTGATCTTACTGGTAGTAACACAAGAAGTGACTACAAAACTGAGATCTATTATTTTCTTCTCAGTGTGGAGGGAAGTTGGGCCTTTATACTAATGCAAAACTCATATGGATGATACTTTATACTATATGGCTCTTTATAGAGCTGAATTTTGCATTTACATGATCTATAAAAAAAAATCTATTGATGGTATTGGTAACCTTTGTCACATGCATATGTTATGCCTGCTACACAATTAGGAAACATGAAAGCCACTATAGAATGTTGTTAGATGCCTTTATGGCAAGAAGAGACCAGACAAAACGAAGGATATTTGTATTAAGAGGTCAGAGGTTGCATTGCATGGTAAGCATCCTGATATGAACTCTAGTACAGGATCTAGTCAATGGATACTCTGCACAAATTCCTCTCTTCCTTACTAGAGTTTTCCCTCTCTTAAACCCTAGGTTTGATGGCTGAAAATTTGTTCCCTAACAAATTTCTCACCACACATCTTTTAAGAGAAATTAAGTTTACCTCTTCATTAATAATACCCCATTTAAATAGAAAAAACTAGAGGTTACAAATAGAAGTGTTACTAAAAATAAATTCAATGAAAACTACTATTTTGAAAGATCTTCCAAGAATAAAGTAACTATTAAAATGATTGTTATAAGTTAAAAAAAAAAAGTTGCCATTTTTTTTTAGAATCATTCATTCTTCTTAAATTCTAAATATTTTTCTCGAGTACTTGTTTCCAATAAATGCATCATGCATATCATTACTCCCCTCTTGGACAAAAAGCTTGTCCTCAAGCTTGATCTCACGGTAGTTCCTCTTAAAGCCTTCAAGAACTCCCAATAAGCCTCCTCCCTTATTCTCTTCTTTGGACTTCCAAGAATTTCGCTCTCCTATAAATTTAGCATCATTAGCATATGCTTCCATAACAAGATACAGCACTTGTAGACAGGTAGTCACTTACATGGCTAGATCATCAACTAGTTTCTTGAAGATATCTCCACAAGTGACAAAATCTGTCTCATGGTTTACCTCTATTAAGATACCAATTATGCTGTCATGAATGTATGAACCAATGTTTCCTTCAATGGCTGCCTTGCTGTCATGAATGGAAAGTTAAAGATCCTGCCCAAAGTTATTATATTCATAGCTATTGAAGTCAAGGCACTTTCTAGGGATGGCAGTCCTTCCTTCGAGTAAGGTACTTCTTTCCTCCCCTTGGTTTTGCATGGGACCAAGGGTGTGGCTACTGTTCCTAACCTCATCGACCTTGTTGTGCCCTTGCTGAAACCTTTTTATCAGCAAGATCAATGTTGTCTGCTGTTGTTGCAACAACTTCTTGTTGGACTGCCAGAGTTCTTCCATCCTAGCTAGTGGCTGCTCTATTAGTTGCTACATTCGCTACTCCATACGTTACTCAAATTCCCTCATGAATCTCTCCATCTGGTTAAGTCATTCTGTAGAGTTTTCCATGATAGTTGGCTCTGATACCAAATTGATAAGAACCCTAGTACAAGATCTAGTCAATGGATACTTTGCAGGAACTCCTCTCTTCCTTGCTAGAGTTTCCCCTCTCTTAGACTCTAAGTTTGATGGCTGAAAACTTATTCCTTAACAAGTTTTTCACCATATTTCTTTTAAGAAAAATTAGACTTACTTTTTTATTAATGATACCCTCTTTAAATAAGAAAAACCAAAGGTTACAAATAGAAGTGTTATTAAAAATAAATTTCAATAAAAATTACTATTTTAAAAGATCTTCCAAAAATAAAGTAACTACTAAAAAGATTGCTATAAATTAAAATAAGAAAGTTACTATTTTTTTCTAGAATCCTTCATTCTTCTTAATTTCTAAATATTTTTCTAGAGTACTTATTCCCAATAAATGCATCATGCATATCACATTCATAGAATGGTTTTACATAGTCAAATGATGTGCATTGAGGATGGCTATTGTTGTTCGAATGAGATCCATGTGCTTCAATAAGAGGTTCTCCGGGGTTGAGGGAAGAATATTAATGACATAGGTTGACAGCTATATGAGTGGTAAACTTGGTTAATAATAAGGTGTAATTGAAAGGGAAGCAATCTACAAATGGTTTAGAATGGAAAGATTGGTTTAACTATTGCATATGCAAATGACCTTATCTCCGTCCTTGGATAAAAGGGGTTTTGAGGAATCCAACATGCCCTTGGTTTCTTTCTGGAGTATTAAAAAAAAAAAAAAAAAAAAAAAAAAACTGATTTGTTGCATCTTGAGTCCTCAAAATGAAATTGTGGTATAGTCCATAAATATCCTACAATCTTCAAGCTTCACCAAACTATGATATGGCGACTTATCTCATTTCAATTTTATGTATGGTTGGCCTCCCTAAAATCATCGAGCAATTCAGCTGCATAATGTGTCCTTGGGTTACAAGATGATGGTTCCTTAAACCACATCATATTGTTTGGTGCTATTTAGGCATTAACCATTTGTATAATAAAGCTAATGCATTCATTGTCTTGATGTAAGGATGCTTATGGCTTAGCGAACTGATTAATGGAAGTCTTAAGTTAGAATATTAGCACTTTTGGTGATAAAGTGAAGAATAGGAATGGAAGAATAAAAAGATGAAGACAAATATTTTGAGTTTAATATTGTCTCTATCTCAGAATCCAAACTTAAGGTGGATGTGAAATTAATTTATATCTTTAGGATATGACCTTGGAATTGGTGTTTGGACAGAAATTTTAATATCACTAGATTCCTTGTGAAGAAGTTTCATGGGTATATCTAATATTTATTCCTTTGATTCCTCTATTAGAAATTATTAGCTTCAAGGTATTCCTCTTTTCAATGTCCATGTGATTTATGGCTAGGTGTTGAAGTGCAACAGATGGTATCAATTATTTCTTTTCCTCTAAAGAGTTGGAATACAATTTCCTAATCCATTTGAGATATAAAGTCTAACCACATTAATTATGGTCCTACTCATTTTAGCTTTGAGAACATGTAAATTTTCTATACAGATCTTATAAAAAAAAAATTATAAGAATAAGTGGACTAACAACCATATAAAAGGATGAGATGGGTTCAACTTGATAAGAATGTTGAATCGCCATGAGCATACAATATCCTCATTTTTGTGATGTATAATTTTCATTTAAATTTTGAGAAAGAAATTTTTTTTAGAGGGTTAGAAATTATAAAATTGAAAAACAAAAAGAGAAAAAAAAAGGAAGAATAAAAGAAGAAAACAAAAAAAGAAAGGGAGAAAAGTCAAAAGCAAGTCCCTACTCCCCTTTTTACTTTTATTCACTCTCTCTCTTCTCTCCTCCCCATTTTCTTCCCATTTGGTCGAGAACCCACAACCCACCCCTCTCTCTCTCATTCTCTATCTTTCGGTACCCACTCCCACTCCATCTCTCTTTGCTCTCTTCAAGTTCAAAGAAAAACCCACATATTGAGACTTCTAAAACTCCCAACAAAACTCATTAGGGTTGGATCTAGTGAGAGAAGTGAGTTCTCTAGAGAGAGAGAAGGCTAGGGTTTTGGTAAAATTCAATAAGGAGTGAAATTGATGATTTCAATAGAGATAATCTTTCTTACTTAACTTATAATTGAGTTATTTTTGCATAAATTTAGGATTAATGTTGAGATTTAGCGTTTTGTAAAGATAAGAAAATTTAGGATTCAAAGATAATGTGATAAAAAGGCAAAATTGGTAGGTTAAATAAGGTAATTTTTCTTTGTTCATCTTAAATTTGTAACTATTAGGATAATTTATATTGTGCAAATAATATTTAAAATTCATAGAAGAGGAAAACCTAGCAAATATGCCGGATAGAGCAACACGTAACTGTTAGGATAATTTACTATTAAACACGAGACCAGAAAATCTTTTTAAGCAATACTTCTATCCCACTCATATTAACAATGATTGTGTAAAGTATCTCATGCTCTTTAACCCACTCATAGAAACTTCCTTTGAGGTTTTTAATATCCTAGTAGGCTTCAACCCCATCGTAACCTATTCCACTGTCTCCTTTAACATACCTCATCCACAAGATCTTCATCTTCATCTTTTAATCACATATTCTCAAATTTGAACAACCACTCTTCACTCCCTTAGAATCAAATATAATACAATTGTGACTTGACATCTATGTTTGCAGTGAACAAACACTTCTTCAAAGGATTAGTATCCATGTCAAACAATTTTTTTTAATTACGTAGTAATCATAAAAATTATGAAAATATAGATATTCATGAAACTTTGAATACTAAATCTTAAAAAAAATATTGGAGTAAAATTTTTTTATCACTCGTGTGTCCATGTATATACATGATAAAAATTGGGCATAGAAGTCAATGATTACATCTCTTATCAAAGTATAACTAGCATATGGACAGATGTGGGTGAATAGTGATGACCATTCAAGCAATTATTTGGATCTAATGTTATACTCATAAAATTAAAATTACATTTACCAATTTCATTTGTCATTCATTATCTTGTTTAGAAATGTCAAGTTGTGACTCTAACACGTGTCAATGGCCTATCCAAGTCCAACATGCATCAGACAACCCAACATTACCTGATGATATGTTGACGCTTCGTTGCATAAGATGCAGGGCAGTCAAGGTATTTCAAAGATGCAATTATGCAACTTTACATTCACTAACTCATCTTCGCTTATTATTTGATATTTTATATTAGATAACTCATTTTGAAAATTCTAAATAATTTGATGTAATTTGGTTGCAACTTGTATCGCTTACCTTTCAAATAGGAAAAAAAATTGGTCTCATTTATTTATATTGTATATTTCTTTATCTTTCTCATTGTTGCTGTTGCAATTCTTATCCAATTATTGGAACTGACCTTCAATATTTTCATAGCTCCAAGTTTCATCACTACAAGTCACTTTCCCATCAGAAACTGAGTGGCTCAGTATGAGGCAAAGATGTTTTCTACAAAGAATTTGTATGCAGTACCATTGGAAAAATCGTAACTATAAAAGGTGAGTGTATGTATGGACAATAATCTCTCATAATATCCGAATGCCATTGGAGGAAGTAGTACATATCTATTCCTGGTTGTTATTTTTCCATGCCGGAGTTGATATGAAGTTGTATGGATGCAATTAGTAAAAAATAATTTTAAAAAAAATTTAGATGAATTTGTATAAATTATACCAAGTAAAAAAATTATTTATTGGAGAAGATCTTGACAAACATGTAAAGGAGAATAATGAAGAATTTGAAGTTGTGCATGAAAACTTTGGATTTGATAGTAAAAATGAGGTGGAAGACACCATTTTAGAGTTTGCTACAACATTTGATCTGACACTCATAATCACTTTTTTTAAGAAAAGAGAGTCGTACATAGTTACTTATAAAATGGATCGAATGCTAGCCAGATAGATTTTTTTCTCACAAGTAGAAGGGACAAAATGACTTATAAGGATTACAAAGTTATATCAGAGAAGAGTGTAACAACTCAACATAGACTTTTAGTTATAGATGTGCGTGTGCCTAAAAGGCAAAAGGAAAATTGTACATTGGTAGAGCCAATAATTAAGTAATGGAATCTGAAAGAAGAAAAAGTGATAGCTTTTAGGAAAAAATTAATCTAAAGATCAATCTTGTCACGCCCCGAACCAGAATTGTGAACAGCCGCCCGTTGCCCTGGATGCTAACTGTATTTCTACAAAAAATCGGGCAGAACTCCCCATAAATCGGAGGTCTCCCATGTACAATTCAACCTGTTTTAAACCTGTATAAATCAAAATCATTTTGAAAATAAAACAAATGGTCATCCCGGCCTCTCCAAAACCCATCAACCACAGCAGACATCCAGAACAACGCTAGACTAAGTAAATCACCAACAGTCCTAACCACAGACCTCTACTGTCATGCTCAACAAGAGCATGAGCAGCCGCCACACTGAGCGGATCTAGAATTTTATATAATATACAATAGTTTCCCAAGTAAAGAGTTTAAAAGTTTACAAATGTCTCAATACAAACATAATATGAGAGTTTCACAACAATGTCCATAAATATTACAGTCATCCCATAAAAATGTACACGGTCAACTACGGACCTCAATATCCAGACCACGCAGGGTCGAAATAAAATACGAAATTCGTATTTTAAATTAAACTTAAACCTTACCGTCGAGAAAAACCAAATCCGCCTAGGATGAACTGAAATCTCTAGACTCTGAAACGTCGCCATAGCACAACGATCCTATCTGAGGAAGGAAAGAAGAGGGGTGAGTATCTATGGGAGGATTCTCAGCAAGTGAGTGGAATGACATCGTGCTATCAATATCAAGTGTGAACTTGGAGTGTCAAAACATGTAATACAATATCGGATATATGAAAACAACGTGCAGTTTTAAACATATCTCAAGACACACATCAGAAAATAGCATATGCATCCATCCAAGTATCAAATCACATGAGAATAGCGGCCGAATAAACAATCCCGGCAATGGTCTACCTCGACCAAGAACAGGCGCATTGGGGGTTTTCACAATGCAAATGTCAAAAATGGCTCTCCACCCCAATGTTGGCCACAGACTACTCCAACTAACCTGTAAATAATAATATTAATAATATACGTATAAATAGTCAGCCGTGTATGATGCCCCCGCCCAGTGCTAGACAGAAATAACGTCCTCCCCCGATGAGGGTTCAACCTGGGACAACCATACACACGACAATCTGGCCAATACCTCTGGCCGGAGAGTATCCGGGCACAAGGGGTGCCGCTGCCAAACGTCCTTCGTAGCTACGAAACAATATCAAATCAGTCGGGCACGTGGCCCCATGCATCCCAACACTATTTCGGCCGGGCATATAGCCCCATGCATCGTATAATAATATCAGCCGGGCATACAGCCCAAATGGTACGTATAAATCCATTCAAATCATGTGCCAATGCAAGTGGAAGCATTTAAAACACATCAATATATCAAAAGGGTGGCACAATATTCAGTTATCAAACTCATGGATGCATATCAATAAAATCAGCAGTTGGGACACTCCAATGGTCACAAAAATATGTACATATACTTATCAAAATCCAAAAATTCAATTTTCACACGTATAGAAATCATGTCATTTGAAAATCGGTAAAACATGGTTTATCAATCAATAGTAGATGTCGTAGTCTCACTCACAGTATGGGGGAGGGTAGTGCACTCCCCAATAATACAACGAATCGAACCAAACTCGACTCCTCGAGTCTCTAAGAAGTCAACCTAATCAAATAATCACGAATTTCATCAATTTTCCAACAAATTACTGGATTTATCATTTTCCTTAAGTTCGTACAAACCCTAAACTCTTTAATTTATAAATATACTCCGATGAAATCAATTTCATTCCATTTATAAATAAATAACAAAATCCAAACCAATCTAAATTCAAACACCTAAAACCATTCAAAATCGAAAACCAATCTCAAATAAACAAATTTCCTACAAAATGGAAAAATCTTTAAAAAATCATACACTTTTAGATTTCCATTCGATTTCTTCAAACCATAAGTTATTTCCAAGGTATTAATGTTTATTTTTATAATACGTAAATTGTATCTTGATTTTCTATATGCAAAACAAACTACAATATAAAACAACGCATCAATCCTTAAGCTCCAACCCTAAATCCAATTTCTTTCTTGCATATTTTGAATTAAACTCTACAGAAACCATTCAAATCAACGAAATTTGATTTCTATTATTCCTTAGCATGCTTCTTCCGTATCAACCGACCTAATTTAAGTAAATGTGTAAACTTAATCCTAGCATTTAATTATAGAGCTTCAGAAATGCATTCACATCCAATCTAAATACATCCTAAATATATAAAGATCTCTCCATCCTAGATTCACTCAATTTATCAAAGAAATCGACATTTTACCTCACCAAGGGTTTCCGGATCACAAACCCAGTTTCGGTGCGCTGTTCGATATAGACCGAACCCTGTAACACTATTAAACCGATGTAAAGTTTAGTAATTTAGCCTAATCATCAAACGAGATCGAAACCCTAGAACTAAAATTCTAAACTCAGCCCTTACCTGCAGAGAATGGAGTTTGCAGGCAGCCTAGGGTTTCTGGGGCTTCTGCGCAGATTGCAGGAGCACTCTCTACCGAGGAAAACAAGGCTCACGAGTGCACGAGCAAGGAGGAGGCGCTGCAGCCGCGCACGCTACAGCTGTCGCGCGCTGCAGTCGGGCACGTAGGGACTGTCGCCCGCTGTAGTCGTGCGCGCAGAGGAGCCGTCGCGCTCTAGAAGGAAGGCCGCAGTCGCGCGCGGAAAAGGAACTGTCGCGCGGGCGGGGAGAGAGAGAAAACTGAAAGGTCGGCCGATCGTGGGTGGTGGAAGGAGGCGGTTGATGGTGGTGGCGGTGGAGGAGGAGGAAGACCGCTCGCAGCGGTGAGAGAGACGAGAGAGAGAGCGCCGCAGGTGAGAGAGAAGCCGAGAGAGAGAAGGAGAGAGATAGAGAGATGGAGATGGTGGCTGCGGGTGGTGGCGAACACGGCGGAGGGAGATCAGTGGCCGCGGCAGCGGAAGGCGACGGCGGTGGGAGAGTCGCGCGGGAGAGGGAGATGAAGGGTCGCGGGAAAGGGAGAGAGGAGAGGGGAAGAGGGAAGGAAATTAGGGCTAAGCCCTAATTTCGATTTTTTTTAATATTATTATTATTATTATTATTATTTAATACATATATATATATAACAATTTATAAATGAGTAGATAAGTATTTGTTAAATTAATAGTTAAATAAATATTCATATATATATATATATATATTTTTATATCCACTTAAAAATTAAAGTTCTAATTTTAATTTAGATAAATAGATTTATAAATAAATAATTGAGTAAATAATTAAATTAATAAGTGAAAAATATATTATTCACATCACGAATTGGAATACGGATACTTTTGAACATACCAAAAATTAAATTTTAATACTCCGAAATCGAAAATCAATAAAATTTAATATTTCACTCTCTCTATATATATAAATTGAGAATTATTTTATTTAAATCTAAGAATGGAAATACAACCGTATGAACATCGCAGTGTCGGCGTTACATTTTCTAACCCCCTAAAAACAAGTTTCGTCCTCGAAACTTCAAATGCAGTTTATACATAAAAAAAAAAAAAAAAATGGAGTGTGTTGCTTCACATTGTTCCTTAAATCTCCCAAATTTTTCCTTGTCAAGTAAATTATGATTAATAACCTAGTAACATTTTACTTCCATGAAAATGAACACCCGTGTAATCAACTCGAAATTACTGATCATAGCTAACAAGATAAAACAAGAGAACATTCATCAAGCCCCAACATCCACTTACAATATCAATTTCTCAATAGCATTTTACCCTATATCTTAATCATAAACAATCATATATTGTCATGCCTATTACACAAAACATCAAACTTTAACATCAACCGTTAGTTCAAAATGATTACTACAAGGGTACTCACCATGCAGCTAAAACAATCCAAGAAAAATCTTCGATCACAATTAAATATATATATATATATATATCCACACACTAATATCTTTGGCTCCTTTATTAACAACCTCCTTTCCATTTTATTTATGCTCAACACCTATTCAAGCTTTGTACACACGAATGCCTCGAGATGTTTAAATCCTGAAATTATATATAGCTTGCTTCCTTCAAAAGTAAAATAGACCTAGCTACCAAACTTGGAATCTTTTCCTACTATCCCCAAAATTTTCTTCATCAATTTATAAAGTTAAAGCCTCTTTAGCAAGAAAATGTCACTAGCAATCTAGAAAATCATTTGGTATTCATTATTTAATTTCAAGGGGATCCATCGATCCATGAGTATACCATATACAAGAATCCTAGGATTGAAATATGTTAACTGAACAAAAGTCCTACTAAAACTTCATAAAATATCGGTGGTCGAATTTCCTCAAGAAGTCTTCCTATCGCAATAAATCTGTAATCTCATCACCCATAGCCTCTCACAAATTGAGGGCATCACCATGTAATAATTTCTCTGTTACTCGTAGCCTCTATAGACTGTATCTCGAATGATATGCTTGCCAAAATGAGTGACTACCATAATCTCCTCATCAAGTGGCGAGAGAGGCCTATCAGAATGGCGAGCGAATGTGTCGCTCACATATAAAAGTTTCGACCCGATATCTATGAGAATACGGGTGTCAATACCAAATATTCGTATGGTACTTAAAGATAAGAAGAGGTTAAGACATTTAAAATACTAAGAAAAGTAGATATATATGTATTAAACTAGTTAAGCTTCAAAAGTTTTAACTAGTCAAAACTGTACATCAATATCGTGATATACTAGATCCTATAAAGAGCATACAACAAAAGCTCTACACTGAGGGGTCCGCGGGAGGATCCCCCATAATAACACTAGGGTTTGCCGGTGCGTCCTCCTGGGTCGTCGCAAACACACGAGCCTGGGCCCTAGGCTGCTGTCGTGACGGTCCTGACACTGTACTACTCCTGGATGTAGTCCGAGGAGCGGTAAGAGCTGAGTGTGCAGGTACCCCCTACTGGCCTGTGCCAGAAGTACTAGTACGACTCTGTAAAGTCGATCCTCGACCTAAATCCAGACAGGCACTCATTATGTGACCTTGCTTCCCATACTAGAAGCAAGTAACCCGTATTCTTCATGCCTCGTATGTATGGTGGTTGCCGCATTTGCGGCAGAAAGGCTATCTCTATGCCATAAACTGTATAGTGATACTAGAGGCTAGTATCCCAAAACTCTGTGGTCGAGATGGTGGCATCTGCACCCAATGGGAGGTGTACGACTCATACACCTGCCTAAATGCATCACATGATGGTAATAGAACCGTGGCTATAATAGCCGGCTAAGAACATGCTAAAAGGGTACATATGACGAGAAAACATCCTCAAGTATTCTAGGTATCTCAGGTACAAATCTAGTACCTCGCCTAATAATCAAAATCTTACAAATAAAGAGCTTAAATTAGATATGATTCAAAGATTAGGGTTAGTTACGAAGTAACTAACCCCCTAAATGAATAAACTTATTAGTTTAAGAACTGATAGAACCAATATGCTAGATTAGATACGCACCGTATCTAACCCCCTAAAAAGAATAACTCATATGCCTAAAACCATGTACTGGGATCTCATGACTGTAATGAAACTCTCATATGCATTGAGGACTTTTAAATCATACTTGAGAATATTTTCAAAACTCTTCTCTAAAACATAACTCTTAACCTAGAGCTCTGATACCAACCGAACTGTCATGCCCCGAACCGGGATCGTGAATAGCCGCCCGTTGCTCTGGATGCGACTGTATTTCTACAAAAAATCGGGCAGAACCTCCCCATAAATCGGAGGTCTTCCATGTACAATTCAACCTGTTTTAAACCTGTATAAATCAAAATCATTCTGAAAATAAAACAAATAGTCATCCCGGCCTCTCCAAAACCCATCAACCACAGCAAACATCCAGAACAACGCTAGGCTAAATAAATCACAAACAGTCCTAACCACAGACCTCTACTGTCATGCCTAACTAAAGCATGAGCAGCTGCCACACTGAGCGGACTTAGAATTTTATATAATATACAATAGTTTCCCAAGTAAAGAGTTTAAAAGTTTACAAATGTCTCAATACAAGCATAATATGAGAGTTTCACAACAATGTCCATAAATATTGCAGTCATCCCACAAAAATGTACACGGTCAACTACGGACCTCAATATCCAGACCACACAGGGTCGAAATAAAGTACGAAATTCGTATTTTAAATTAAACTTAAACCTTACCGTCGAGAAGAACCAAATCCGCCTAGGATGAACTGAAATCTCTAGACTTTGAAACGTCGCTCTAGCACAACAATCCTGTCTGAGGGAGGAAAGAAGAGGGGTGAGTATTTATGGGAGGATACTCAGCAAGTGAGGGGAAGGACATCGTGCTATCAATATCAAGTGTGAACTTGGAGTGTCAAAGCATGTAATACAATATCGGGTATATGAAAACAGCGTGCAGTTTTAAACATATCTCAAGGCACACATCAGAAAATAGCATATGCATCCATCCAAGTATCAAATCACATGAGAACAGCGGCCGAATAAACAACCCCGGCAATGGTCTACCTCGACCAAGAACAAGCGTATTGGGGGTTTTCACAATGCAAATATCAAAAATGACTCTCTACCCCAATGTTGGCCACAGACTACTTCAACTAGCCTGTAAATAATAATATTAATAATATATGTATAAATAGTCGGCCGTGTATGATGCCCCCGCCCAGTGCTAGACAGAAATAATGTCTTCCCCCGATGAGGGTTCAACCTGGGACAGCCATACACACGACAATCTGGTGGATACCTCCGGCCGGAGAGTATCCGGGCACAAGGGGTGCCGCTGCCAAACATCCTTCGTAGCTACGAAACAATATCAAATCAGCCGGGCACGTGGCCCCATGCATCCCAACACCATTTCGGCCGGGCATATAACCCCATGCATCGTATAATAATATCAGCCGGGCATACAGCCCAAATGGTACGTATAAATCCATTCAAATCATGTGCCAATGCAAGTGGAAGCATTTAAAACACATCAATATATCAAAAGGGTGGCACAATATTCAGTTATCAAACTCATGGATGCATATCAATAAAATCAGCAGTTGGGACACTCCAATGGTCACAAAAATATGTACATATACTTATCAAAATCCAAAAATTCAATTTTCACACGTATAGAAATCATGTCATTTGAAAATCGGTAAAATATGGTTTATCAATCAATAGTAGATGTCGTAGTCCCACTCACAGTATGGGGGAGGGTAGTGCACTCCCCAATAATACAACGAATCGAACCAAACTCGACTCCTCGAGTCTCTAAGAAGTCAACCTAATCAAATAATCACGAATTTCATCAATTTTCCAACAAATTACTGGATTTATCATTTTCCTTAAGTTCGTACAAACCCTAAACTCTTTAATTTATAAATATACTCCGATGAAATCAATTTCATTCCATTTATAAATAAATAACAAAATCCAAACCAATCTAAATTCAAACACCTAAAACCATTCAAAATCGAAAACCAATCTCAAATAAACAAATTTCTTACAAAATGGAAAATTCTTTAAAAAATCATACACTTTTAGATTTCCATTCGATTTCTTCAAACCATAAGTTATTTCCAAGGTATTAATGTTTATTTTTATAATACGTAAATTGTATCTTGATTTTCTATATGCAAAACAAACTATAATATAAAACAACGCATCAATCCTTAAGCTCCAACCCTAAATCCAATTTCTTTCATGCATATTTTGAATTAAACTCTACAGAAACCATTCAAATCAACGAAATTTGATTTCTATTATTCCTTAGCATGCTTCTTCCGTATCAACCGGCCTAATTTACGTAAATGTCTAAACTTAATCCTAGCATTTAATTATAGAGCTTCAGAAATGCATTCAAATCCAATCTAAATACATCCTAAATATATAAAGATCTCTCCATCCTAGATTCACTCAATTTATCAAAGAAATTAGCATTTTACCTCACCAAGGGTTTCCGGATCACGAACCCAGCTTCGGTGCGCTGTTCGATATAGTCCGAATCCTGCAACACTATTAAACCAATGTAAAGTTTAGTAATTTAGCCTAATCATCAAACGAGATCGAAACCCTAGAACTAAAATTCTAAACTCAGCCCTTACCTACAGAGAATGGAGTTTGCAGGCAGCCTAGGGTTTCTGGGGCTTCTGCGCAGATTGCAGGAGCGCTCTCTACCGAGGAAAACAAGGCTCACGAGCGCACGAGCAAGGAGGAGGCGCTGCAGCCGCGCACGCTAGAGCTGTCACGCGCTGCAGTCGGGCGCGCAGGGACTGTCGCCCGCTGCCGTCGCGCATTAGAAGGAAGGCCGCAGTCGCGTGCGTGGAAGAGGAACTGTCGCGCGGGTGGGGAGAGAGAGATAGGGAGAAACAGAGAGAGAGAGCTAAGGGTAGAGAGAGAAAACTGAAAGGTCGGCTGATCGTGGGTGGTGGAAGGAGGCGGTTGATGGTGGTGGCGGTGGAGGAAGACCGCTCGCAGCGGTGAGAGAGACTAGAGAGAGAGCGCCGCGGGTGAGAGAGAAGCCGAGAGAGAGAAGGAGAGAGATAAAGAGATGGAGATGGTGGCTGCGGGTGGTGGCGAACACGGCGGAGGGAGGTCAGCGGCCGCGGCAGCGGAGGGCGGCGGCGGCGGGAGAGTCGCGCGGGAGATGGAGACGAAGGGTCGCGGGAAAGGGAGAGAGGAGAGGGGAAGAGGGAAGGAAATTAGGGCCAAGCCCTAATTTTGATTTTTTTTAAATATTATTATTATTATTATTATTATTATTATTATTATTATTATTATTATTATTATTATTATTATTTAATACATATATATATATATATATATATAACAATTTATAAATGAGTAGATAAGTATTTGTTAAATTAATAATTAAATAAATATTCATATATATATATTTTTATATCCACTTAAAAATTAAAGTTCTAATTTTAATTTAGATAAATAGATTTATAAATAAATAATTGAGTAAATAATTAAATTAATAAGTGAAAAATTTATTCTTCACATCACGAATTGGAATAGGGATACTTTTGAACATACCAAAAATTAAATTTTAATACTTCGAAATCGAAAATCAATAAAATTAAATATTTCACTCTCTCTATATATATAAATTGAGAATTATTTTATTTAAATCTAAGAACGGAAATACAACCATATGAACACCGCAGTGTCGGCATTACAAATCTGGTCTACTAACAATGATTCGGAAAAGTATGTGGATAGAAATATCTAATAATATTAAAAATATAGACAATGAGGTTTTTGGTATATCTAAAGGTCGGACTCTAATTAGTAAGGAGTCATGGTGATGGAATGAGAAAATTTAAACTAATATACAAATCAAATGGGAGAATTATAGGAATCTTAAAAATAGAAAAAGTAGCGATGCATTTGAAATATACAAAAATACAAAGAGAGAAGTGAAAAAAATTATCCAAAAATCAAAAAATAAGATATATAATGAATTATACAAAGTTGCCAAACTAAGGGAGAAGAAAGAAAAGGACCTAAATAATATTAGATATAACAAGAGTAAGAGCAATAGTATGCTTGTAAGAGATAAAAATATATGAAAGCGTTAAAAAAATTATTTTGATAGTCTCTTCAATGTGGAGAGTATAAGAGATATCGGTAATATTATGATATCTGTAGAAGAGATCAATAAAAATTTCAAACATAAGATTCATCCTCATGAAGTAAAAGAAACATTAAAGAGAATGAAAAATAATAAAGTCATAAGACTCAATTGCATCCCTATTGAGATGTGGAAATGTTTATAAGATGTTGGGATAACAATATTAACGAACTTTTTAAATAAAATTTGGTAAAACAAGAAAATGTCCAAATCATGGAGGGAGAGTACACTTATACCATTATATAAGAATAAAGGAGACATACAAAATTATTTTAATTATAAGGAAATTAAATTTATGAGTCATACGATGAAATTGTGGGAGAGAGTGATTAAGTTAGATTGAGATTGGAAATAAATGTATTTTAAAATCAATTTGGATTTATGTCAGAAAGATCTACCACCAAAATAATTCATCTACTAAGACATTTGATAGAGACATTTAGGACACAAAAGAAAAACCTACATATTACATTCATTGATTTAGAAAAAACGTATGATAGGGTTCCAATAGACATATTGTGGTGCGTATTGATAAAGAATGGGATTTTCATCAAATACATTAATCTCATCAAGGATATGTATGATGAAGTTGTCACAAATGTAATAACTTACGGAGGATAAGTGATAGTTTCCTAATAAACATTAGACTCTATTAGAAATCAGCATTAAGTTCAATCTTTTTTATAATAGTGATAGATGAAATTATAAAAAATATTCAAAATAAAATATCACGGTATATATTTTTTGCAGATGATATAATATTGATAGATTAAATTAGAGAGAGTATTAATGTTAAATTAGAGTTGTGGAAGGACACATTAGAGTTCAGAGAATTTAAATTGAGTCGATCTAAAACTAAATACATGAAATGCATGTTTAATGATAATTATCAGAATGATGAAAAAACGATTACATTAGAAGGGTAGAACTACCAAAAAGTAAATGTTTTAGATATCTCAGATCTATTATTCAAAATGATGGTAATATAGATGATAATGTAAATCATAGGGTTCAAACTGGTTGGATAAGATGGTGAAAGATATTTGGAATCGATCGCATGATATCATTACATTTGAAAGAGAAATTTTATAAAATGACAGTAAAAGCTACATTACTGTATGCTACCGAATGTTGGACTATTAAATAACAACAAGAACAGAAAATGACGGTAACCGAAATAAGAATATTAAGGTGAATATGTGGTAAAATTAAGAAAGATAGAATTAAAAATGAATATATACGAAATTAATTTGTAGTGAACTAAATTGTAGATAAAATATGAGAGTATCGATTGAGGTGTTTTGGGCATATATAATAAAGACCTAAGACGCACCAGTTAAAAAAACCGAGAGTTTAAATATAGAAAATTTAATGAAACAATGATATAGACTGTTAAAATCTGAATTTAATATATTTGTAAATATATGACAGTTAAATAATTAACTGAAGAGATGATTTTAAACAAAAATGAGTGATGTAAGAGAATTAGTACAAATTAAATTATCACGTTTCATATTATAAGTTTATTTGGATAGTCTCTCGCTCTCTCTCTCTCACTTACTAGATCTCACTCGCCACTGCTGTCTTCACTCATTTTCGATCGATCGAGCAGCTCTCTCAAGCTACTCTGCCGGTAAGTAACATCTCTCCCCAATCTCTCTCTCCCTCTGTTCCTTTCTTTATCTCCCCACTTTGCTCCGATCACCCGCAAAAACACAAGACCCAAATCTCTCACAAACCCCAAATCTCTCACAAACCCTAGACCTACTATCATATCTACCACAAAAACCAGATCTACCATCTCTCACGCTGCTCGCCCCTGCTACCTTCCTCGATTGCTCACAAAACCTAGATCTACCATTAGATTTCCATCAGACTATCAAAACATAATACCTTCTCGGGTGCATATAGCTCCAGATCATCAGATCTACCATCAGAACTCCCCCCAAGACGTCGCCTCCTTTCCAGATAATCAGATCCACCATCCCCCTTTCGAACTTTAGCTTAAATTCACCTATTCCCTCCCTCTCCTTCTCTCCCCCTCCCTCGTGCCTCACTTCATCAGACCAGAATCCCCTCTCGGGCCATCATTTATGCTGATCTCTATCTTGCGATCTCTCTCCTCTTCTCTCTCACGAGCTCTCAATCTCACGATTAGATGTTTCTCTCGCTCTCTCTTTCGAAGAGGGATCTACGCCTCTCCTTTTCTCATCTCTCGTTAATGATCTCTCTGATCTACCCCTCTCTACTAACTGTAACCCCAACCCTCTCTTTGCAGACGACACATCCCTCTGTCCTGACGATATCTCTATCTACCTCTCCCTCCCGGAGTAAACCCCAACTCTCTTCCCCTATTGCCCCTGTTTTCGCCTTCCTTTCGACGCTCCCAACCTCTGCCTCCATCGCTAACCCTGCTTGTCTACATTAGTTTTATTAATATTAATATTATGACTATCCTTGTCATTATTATTATTATTATTACCCAACTTGCTTGTCTGCATTAGTATGTTCTCATTCCTATTATTAGTATTGCTTTGCATCCTTTATAGCAAAATTATTTCCTCTATTGATTTACAATGAATTTAAAATTATTAAAATTTAAAATATTTCAAACTCATAGTGATGTAATTGTAATATAAAACCTATTATTTTATTATTACTATATATATATAGATATAGGTTTTTTTAATTTATTTATTTTATCATTTTATATTACTATTTGAAGAACTCCATCACGGCCGATTCAAAGCTCGGAAAAAGGAGTAAGGTTGCGGTAGACTAAAAGCTAGCGTAAAAACCTTCTGTCAAATTAAAAATGAGAGACAAATATAGAAAAACATATGAGGTATTTCCTCCTCAGCGACGCGTTACATCGGATTCCGGATGTAATGACAAGTTACCATGAAATTTTAGGGTACGAACAAATAAAATAGTCCATGAAGATAGAATTTGCTTAGTCACTTGGAATATAAGATCTCTAATAGGAAAGTTATGAGAAATAATTGAAGTAATAAATAGAAGAAAAATTAAAATCATATGTCTCCAAGAAATCAAATGCGTGAGAGAGAAGGCCAAACTAATAGAGTCTTATGGTCATAAAATTTGGTACACAGATAAAGATATAATGAAAAATGAGGTAGGAGTAATTATACATAAAGACCTATTAGAAAATGTAGTAGAGATAAGAAAGGTGAGAGATAGAATTACATTCGTCAAGTTAGTAAATAGTGAAAACGTAATTAATATAGTTAGTTTGTATGTTCTCCAAATAGGTATAGATGTAATTAGTATGAAATAATTTTGGGATGATCTAGATGAATTTATACAAATCATACCAAGTAGCGAGAAGTTATTTATCGGAGGATGTCTAAATGGATATGTAAGGGAGAAAAACGAGCGATTTGAAACTATGCATAGAAACTTTGGTTTCGGCTGTAGAAATGAGGCAGGAAGTACTATTCTAGAGTTCGCAGTAGCATTTGATTTAGTACTAGTAAACACGTTCTTTAAGAAAAAAAATTCGCACATAGTTACCTATAGAAGTGAGTCAACTGCTAATCAGATAGATTTTTTTCTCACTAGAAGAGGTGATAGAATGGTTGTAAGGATTATAAGGTGAGAGCATAACGACTTAGCTCAGACTTTTAGTTTTGGACGTACGAGTGGCTAAATGACAAAAAACAATGTCAACCATATATGAAGTCAAGAATTAAGTGGTGGAATTTAAAAGGGAAAAATGTGACGACTTTTAGAGACAAAATAATTGGAGTAACAAATTGGTATGTTAATGATAATTCAGAAATAATATGGAAAAATATGTCTAATAATATTAAAAGTATAGGTAGAGAGGTTCTTGGAGTATCCAAAAGTGGGGTTCCAAGAGGCAAAGAGTCATGGAGCTGAAACGAAAAAATACAAACTGCTATCCGAATCAAAAGAGAGTGCTATGGGAACCTTAAAAGTGATAGTAGTAGCGAGTGTTATGAAACATATTAAATATAGAAAAAGACGTAAAAAAATTATACATAAATCAAAAAGTAAAGTGTATAACGAATTGTACAAGAGACTAGAAACTCGAGATGGGGAAAGAGAGATCTATAAAATTGTCAGACTAAGGGAGAGAAAGGAAAAAGATCTAAATGATATTAGATGTATTAAAAGTGAAACAAACAGTACACTTGATACTGAAGTGGTTTGGGAATGGCCTTGATGTCTGATAATTTTTTGTGGCATTAAGGACTATAAGTTTAAGTTCAATTTCTAAGAAGGGAATGTGAATGGATGATTATGTTTCATATGAATGAGTAAATTATTTTCAATCATGATTTATAAATTACATTTTAAAATGAATTTGAAATGGATTTAGAATGTTTTGTGATTGTGGTGTCTCTAAAATGAAATTTACAAAATATCCATGACTCTTGAGTTTAAATGTTGAAATATTTGCACCATGTTACATTGGATATTCATGTGGATTGTGAAATGTTGCTAGCATGAAAATTGATTGATAAATTGAATTTGGTAACATGATACTGAAAAATGACTATAGTCTAAGTTTTTTATGGACCGGACAATTGGGATGACACGGTTAACACTGGTTTGATTCAAATCTACGGCCTGGAGATGGCAGGATGAAGAGCCACTTAAACTAACTGTGATGACGTGATAGCACCTCACGAAAACTCCAGGCTAACACCAAGGATAGGGGATTTTATAAAAATTATGAAAATTATTTGGCGGACTCTATCAATAATCATTGGTAGAAAAATGATTTTTTCAAACCCCAAGAGTATTGGGAAAAAAAATTCAATTTGTTTACAAAATATATATGTATATATTTTTATGAGTCATGGTGAAATTGATCTAATTTCCATCCTATGAAATTTGTTTTATTTATCGTATTGAAATGAATTTTAACATACATGTTTGGCACCACCACTCTCACCCCTCATTCATGTTCATCATGCCATCGCACTCCATTTGCTAAGCATTTTCAATATTCACTTCCCTCTCTCTAATTTTTAGAGGAAGTTTAGATTTGAAGTATAGATTTGGACTAATACTAGCTAGAAGTCTTTTGGTGACCTTCGATAGGTATTAGAGATGTAAATATTACTTTTGGAAATTATGCTATATGAACCATGGAAAGAAATTTTGTTCATTTTATATGTTTCAATTTGCTTTATGGGACATTTGGAATTATTTGATAAATTGTGAACCAGTGTGGATTTGTGTTACTTTAGCCAGATTGATTTATGGTAAAAAGAGATTTTATAGGATAATAATTTGAGGAGATCTATGGTTGTTCAGGATTTATTTTGTTAATTATATTAGTTTGGTGTCACATTTATGTTATTTGTCTCATGAGGGGTTTGATTGTGACAATTCTATGAGTTTATTGTCTAAATATAGGTTGATTAATATTAGTTTAGTTCTAAACATTGACAGCTGTAAATCGTGAGAATATTGCCCTTCAAAGAGTATTAGAATTCAAAAAGGCAAGAGTTTAGACCACCCTAAAAAGGGAAATTCACATATAGTGTACTTGTATGAAGCTTTTGTGTATATTGAGTCAAAATAACCAAAGTAGTTGAAGTGAGACTACTAGCCTTTCTCAAATCTTATGACTATTGGTGATATCTATAGTGTTGATATAGGTAGAGCTCTTAATCCAGGAGGACATCGCATTACTTACTTTAGTGGAGAACTTGATGCATCAAAGGGGAAAAACAATATCTTCACCTACTTGATATACAAGGGTGTGTGCGCCGGGTCGCTTTGTCGAACAAGGGAGGACGACCCAAGGATGCATAAGGTGAGGAGTTCTAACAGTTGATGGTCTTGGGTCGCCCTACCCAAGGTGTTGGATCGACCCAAGACATGGGAAATAGGGGATAAGACGCTCTAGGGCTGAGGTTGGGTCACCCTATGGGCTTGATGAGGCATCTTGCATGTGTGAAAAGTGGGCTTGGGTCACCTTGTCCAATAAGGAGGATGGCCCAAGAGTGTTTAGGGAAAATGTTTTGAGCCTTGTGATGGTTGGGACGACGTTCACAAGAGTTTGGGTCGACCCAAGAGGACCATAGAGAGTGGGTTCTGAGATGGATACTTGTTGGGCCGCCCTACCCTTAGGTTGGGTCGACCCAGGTCCTAGAAATTAAAGTATTGAGTCACCCCAACCCATGTTTGAGTTGCCTTAAATCCCTAGAAAACAAAGGACAGGTCGTCCTAACCCATACTTGAGTCACCCCGTGCCTCTAGAAAACAAAGAACAAGTCGCCTTACTCCAAAGGAGGTTATCCTGCCTATGTGAAATTTGTGCAATGAGATGCCTTGGCCAAATTTTGGGTCGCCTTACCTATATAAATTCAATACTTGCTAAACACCTTGTTTATTTGGTGAGTCGCCCTACCCATTCGAATATCAGTAAATTGAAATGCAAAATGACTAAATTGGACAACAAACTCCAACCCAAACTCTTGAATCACCAAGGGCAAGAGGGTAATTAACCATTTCTTCAAAATTAGGCTTAATAAAAATCTTAATTCCTTCTTTCCTCTTCCTCATTCATTTCCTTGACTCTCATTCTTTCTCCCTCTGCGTTTTTCTCTCCCTCACACCTTCTTTGATTTCTCTCTTCAAAAATCAATTATGTCTCCAACACAATCACTCTATTAGCTTTCCAGAATCTCAACCCAACTAGTAAGAAGGAACATTTCAGGAAAAACTTAGGGTTTCTCCACAGAAGGGAAACATTTAGGGTTTTTGAAATCTGACGCTCAAAGTCCAAATTAACCGTAAAATAAAGGTAAATTCCTTTTCCAAAACTTGGATTTAGTACTCTTATTGCTAGATTGAAATTTATTATTGGTATTTGAGGAATTTTGTTAGTAATTTAAAACCTAGGGTTTGCTTTACATGAAGGAAAGCTAGGGTTTTTGAAACTTAACCTCCAAAATTCAATCCAACCCCAAAACTAAGATAATTTCTTACTCTTAAACTTGATTTTGATTTCCTTATTAGTGGATTTCAATTTATTGTTGAAATTTGAGGTACTTTATTGGAGATCAAAACTCTAGAATTAGAAATTGACGAAAATTGGGGGAAATGGTAATTTAGAATTTATATTGATGTAAATTACATGCAAATAGTGAAATTGTGACATACATTCATGGAATGGAGGAATTAGGGTTGTGTTAAATTAGGAAAAAAAATTCATGAATCCTAGAATTTGACATGAATTAACATTTAAATTGTGATTTTTGATCTAGAATAATCAATTGGAGCCAAAGAAGGATTACATTGGGTTTGATATCGAAAATGGGGAGTGAACACCCTCCCAAGAGTGAGTGATTTCTTGTCTGTACTTAAATAAGAAAAATTGCTTTTATCAAGAATGTTTTTATTGAATTTTCTGATGATTTTGAATTATTGATTTATATGTCTTAGTGCATGTGAAATATCCCAAAGATTTAGTTTGTAATTTCTATCCATCCAATATGTGTTGAATGAATGAATGTGTCATGAGCAATTAATTGATGATAAACACATTGGTGTTGATTATGATTAAGAAATTTGTTAAAGTTGTTAGCACATGAAATAGATTATGATTTTGTGAAATGGTGCAAAGGGTTTGTGGAGGAATAGCTGATCCCTGAAAAATGACTAGTTATTTTCTACCACGGTGTGACTCAACGAGGTGACGTGGTGGGGTTATTGTTTATAGACATGGTGTGTAGCCGAGCGTGACGGTATAGCCATGATTGAATAACATACCACCTAAAGGGTATAGTACAATTGATTGCACCACTAACAAAAACTATAACCAACGTAAAGGATTGGAGTATTTTTAAATGAATGTTTCTAAAACCTTTGGCGGTCTCACCCCAGGTCATGGTAGACCTTTGTTGGGAACACTGATTTTAGGTTGTCCCGTGTTTGAAATAGAAAGGGCATTGACTATGAGGAGACTTTCTCCCCTGTAGTCAAGTTTATATCAATCCGTTTATTATTGGCAATTATCGCGAGCATAGATCTGGAGTTACACCAGATGAATGTAAAGACTGCATTCCTTAACAGAGGTTTGGATGAGGAGATCTTCATGGAGTAACCATCTGGATTCGTTCTAGTAGGTCAAGAGGATAAGGTCTATTGATTTCGGGAGTTGATATACAGCTTAAAGCAGTCATCCAGGCTGTGGTACCTAAGATTTCACAATGAGGTGATATCTTATGGTTTTACGATGATCGAGGAGGATCATTGTATCTATCTGATACATTCTAATTACTCTTTTGTGATCCTGTCGTTATATGTAGATGACATATTGCTGATTGGGAACAACATTAAATATTTGATGACCATTAAAACATGGTTGTCATCGAGTTTTAACATAAATGATATGGGTAAATTTGAGTTCATCCTCGGAGTTTAAATCCAAGGGGAATGAGACACTGGTGAGTAGTGAAAAAGATTTTTCGATATCTTGAGGGAATTGCGAACTTCTCCTTGTATTATGGAGGAGGCAATTTCCGTCTTGCGGGACATTCAGATGCCGATTGGGATGACGATCTGGATAAATGCAAATTGACATCAGGTTTTACTTTCTTTTTCAATAGCGTGCCATCTCTTGGAGCAATAAAAAACAAAACTGTGTGGCTCTATCTATAATGTAGGCTGAGTTCGTGGCTTGCTCAGTTGCAGTTCAGGAGAGGATTTGACTCCGGAGACTATTGGATAAATTAGGGATCATAACAAATAGTGAGATGTCAGTGATAATCTAGTGTAATAATCAAGCCACTATCACTTATTTTCGAGACACTAAATATTATAATAGGACCAAACACATTGATACCAAATACCATTTCGTGAGAGACATCATCAAAAAGGGTGAAGTAACCATCAAATACATTTCTATACATAGCATCAAGTACATTTCTATACATAGCATGATAACTGACTCTTTCACCAAATCTATTACTAGAGACTCCTTTTTAGGGCATAAAGAGTCATTGGGTGTCTTTTTGACATTTCTCAATTTCTATTGTATTGACAACATTGATGCTTATTAACCTTTTATATATATAATTATTGTATTTTATTCAGTCACACTTGAGTTATATTTCATTTAATACACTTTCTTTTCTTATCATATATATATATATATATATTATGTGATATGATAAAAGATATGTCAAGTAAGCGACGTCGACTCTCTTATACAAGTGACCACCTTCAACTCTGAGTGAGTAGGGATGAGACGGTTTCTAGTTGTAAGAGGCTTTGAGAGTGGCCCTACTAGAACATAAGTCACCTTGATACGTGTTCAGGATGAGATCATATGCGATATGACCGACATAGATGTTCCCACATCCATATTGCCTGTAAATAGCCAGATATGAGATCTCAGATATCACCTACGATTTGTGATATTGTTTCTGAGATACTCTCTCTGAGATCTTTGGATAACATCTTATGTGTAAACTGAGTCCTATAACTACACAGTGTTAGAGAAATTTGATGTATGCTCTTTTTGAGCGATGGGGGAATAATACTGTGACACGTATTTCATACCGCATGTGATCAGATGATTAGGAATAGTGGGAACTGTATTAATTGAGACGATGATTTGATATTTATCCCCGAGCCCCATTGTGTAGAACCCGCGATCCATTGGATGAAATCTCTTGTACCATTATTATTTCGATTGTGTAGAACCCGCGATCCATTGGATGAAATCTCTTGTACCATTATTATTTCGGCTGCTTCTTGAAGTCCTGGTTCAGTGTTTGGCACATAGTCTATTTACCTATGGCTCGGAAGATTAATTGAGATCCAAGGGGTAGATCTAGAAAAATAGCTGAGTTGAAATTGATAGATTAAAGTTTGGGAAAAATAAAACCAATCGATATTACATCGTCATGCTGTATTCATTGACCGGTGTTTTATATTTATCCATGTTGGAATTCGAATATAATAGTGGATACACGGTCGAACAATTATTGAGGATTACTTTCGATGAGAAAAGTGGCTTGATAGATGTAATTTGTCTTGGATTTGGGGTACAACGAGTTTTTATTTTAGTACTAATGGTGACTACTCGATTATCCTAACAGGTCCATTGAGAAGTCTTTATTCGTAGGTGTACTCGTCAATCACACGGCGTCCAATTCTATATGAAAGTCCGGTAGGGTGATGTAATGAGATCACATGAGCTGTGATTTGGTGACGATCGTAAAATACCTTCGTGTACAAGTAAGAGATATTGGTAAATGCTCACGTAGGGGCATTTTACCATGGTAAAAATATTTTGAATTTGAAGTGGGATAATGGGATAACTCCCATTATCCCATGATTTGATAACCAACTCCCATTATTCTGATATAGTTATACGTTCATTCATTGAGAAGGAGATTGTGATATAGTTTTCTTAATTGAAACAAAATTGAGATAGCACATCCATGTGAGAGAGAAAATTCATTGAAAGGGTTTACAAAATTCCGAGTAAAGAATCTTCTACAATGTTCTAATCACCGGACAAAGAATTAAAATATCGTGAAATCATGGTGATGGTTCAATATTGTGATCACCATCCGACTACGAGATTGTTTGAGAAAAAAGTTCGCAGTTTTCAGAGTTTTTTGTATTGTTCATTGAGGTATACCATGAATTCGATTATTTTATGATTCCGAAAAATTTATTATAGTACTTCCGCTATATGATTGTGTCATCAAAGTCTAACACAAACAATCAGAGATATTTTACATGCTTTATTATTTATCTAATGACATTTTTATAATCCTAGAAAACTAATGAATATATGCCAATCTTAAAACAATCTTATTGCGAAGGGTCCAAAAAGTTAAGATGACATTGAATTGAAATTAGGCAGGAATGAAAAAATAATTGATGTAAATGATAAAATTAATCTATTGTACAGAAAATTTTAATTTCTATTCATAAAATTTTGTATTTTATGAAATAAAGTCAAGTTGAAGTTCTCTAAACAATTACAGAAAATTCTATTTAACGGGACCCAGCGATTTCAACTTATCCCAATCTTTCACGCAATGATTAGAACGAATAATTCGCGTTTATAGAGTTTGGCTTGAAATTAAAAGCTAATCTATATTTCATAGTAGTGTCTAATCAAAGTCGAGGGGCAATGTCCTCTAATATATTGGCATTGGCACGGCGTTTCAAATCCAAGGAGATTCATATAAAGGAAATTGTCATTTTTTGTGTTTTTTTTTTTATATATATATTTTTGATGTTAGATTCTAAATTATTAAAAAATAAGTATATCTTTCTCTTGAGACAAATTTGCAAAAGTGCATTACATTCATACATAGAAAGTTTTATTGGAAACATTAATGCCAAACTAAAAATGTTAGTCATCGTGAGTATTAATACTCAAATAAATTCTTTTCCAGTGGGTTACAAAAAATTAGTGTTGTATATAGCCAATACTATTATTCTTTTTTAAATACTTGTGACGCAAAGAAGTATTATTATTATTATTATTATTATTATTATTATTATTATTGAATTTTAGGTGAGGTAAAATCAAAAAAAAAAAAAATGAAATTCTATAAATACTTCGTGATCCTTTAAGTTTACTATAATTTTAACTAAAAATTAATATCCAGAGATTGTGAAAACTAAGTAAAAGAAGTATAACACCTAAAATTACTAATTGAGGACCGAAATGGAATACTCAATAGGAAAACAAGAGTGGAAAGCTTGAAATCATGGAGTGGACAACTAACACTTGGAATCAGGGAAAGAATTTCTTACATTCAACAAAGAAAAGCTTCTCCCATCTGTAATTCAAAAACTTGAACTCACCATGATTTTTCTTTTTCCTTTTTTTTTTTCACCCATAATACATCAAAACCTCACAGTGAATCCTCATGTCATAACTAAATAAAACCATATCAAATCATTATGACTGATGTCTTCTCTCACGTTTATAGAGTATGGTGGTAATGGAATACCTTGGGTGCCACAATTTCTAGTGATAGATTGTTTCCGACGAAGCTAGAAGGATCTATGGCTTCAAGTCCAGTGCCCTTTGGAATTGGCTTTGTCATTCAAGTTGTGATTTGAAATACTTAAAAGGAATTTTTGCCAAAAAGATGATTTTATAAATGGTCTAAGCATTCATATCGCCCATCTTCTTTGGGATTTCTCCACTGAGATAATTTTGTGACAAATTCAATGATTGCAATCCAATAAGGCCAATTAGTTTATTTAAATTATTACTTGAAAGTTCCATGTTCCTCACAAGACCAAGAATATTGCCATATATACAGAAACACTTCTTTTTTTCCCAACTTGTATGTTTTCTACCTGACTCTTGGCTGTAAAATTCTTGAAAGGTTTAGTTTTATAACGTCAAGATTTAATTTAAAGGTTTATTGGATTTGGGCCGGACCTATAGTCCCATCAGTAAGTGTGACAGGCCTTGCAACTTTTACTTGTTGCAACCATTGCTCCTCCTAAGACTGTATCTGCTTTACTAGTCTTATCCTTGTCATTTGGGCAATGTTTAAGAATGAATACTTTATGGATATTGAGTTTGAAATCGAAATTGAAATATAATCCAATCTATTTAATCTTGAAGGCCAATGTCTTCCAACAAATCAGCAATGGCTCCTTGGAGATCAATGTTGCACTTGCAGCACTATGGTAAGGGGTTTCATGTCTATGCAAATTCATGAAGAGGAGATTGCTATTTTTCACATGTTTAACATTAATGCCAAACTAAAAAAGTTATTCTTTATGAGTATAAATGTTCTAAACCAATTCTTTTCTTGTATTAAAACCGTTGAATCATATAAAAATTAGTATTGTATACGATTATTCTTTTTTGAAGGCTTGTCACTGAAAAAATTATTATTTGTTTTTAAATCCTAGGTGGGGAGAAATCAAAAAGCAAATTGTATGTACTTCAAATTCTTTTATGTTTATGCATAATTTTATTTATTTTTACTTTTGTTAATAAACAAAAAATATTTTCAAAAAAATTACTATCTAGTGCTTTTGTGAAGTCAAAGTAAAAGCCACCTAAATTACTTAAATACTTACAAGGAGAATGTAGTTCAACTCTGTAAAGAAAGGGAATTTTCAACAGATAACAAGGACAGAAACCTTGAAATCCTATTGTAAAGCAACACTTGAAATCATAATAAGAATTTCTTACATTCAAGAATAACAATGGAAAACTTCTCTCATACGTGATCCAAAAACCCAAAATATACTAATTTCCAAGATTTTTTTACCAATAAAGGACCAATAACAGACCAAAACCCCACAACAAATCCCCATGGCATACCCAAATAAAACCATATGGAATCCTTTCCATTTAGGTCTTCATCATCTGGCACATATGGTAATAGAATATCAGCACCACAAATTCTTGTGAAAGGAGGCTCACAAAGATTGTTTCCACTGAAACAAGGATCTAGGCCTCTAAGTTGTTTGCTTGAGGGAATTAGCCCCCACAAATTGTTGTGAGATAAATTCAAATGGCTTAAAAAATTTCAGATTTGAATCGATGAATGGTCTAAAGATTCTAAGAACCTCATGTCACCAATCTTCTTTGGGATTGTTCTATTAAAATGATTTTGTGATAAATTCAGAGATTGCAATCCATCAGGATCCATTAGTTCATTTGGTGTCTCCCTGATAAATTATTACTTGAAAGGTCCATGGTGCTCACCAGACCAAGAATTTTGTCATATACAATATCATTTCCACTTTCCACAACTTGCATGTGCTCTGCCTCTAAATTAGTTGAATCTTACCAACTGATACCGGTATTTCTTTTGTTGAAAGTCATGGCTATAAGATTCTTGAAACATGTTGGAATTCTTCTAGAAAAATTGTTTTGCGCAATGTCCAAGATTTGGGGAAAATTGAGGTAACACAGCTCAATAGGAATTTCGCCTTCTATCCTATTTGAATGGAGATTGAGAAATTGCACGGTGACATGAAATTTTCCAATCCATGTTGGTAGCTTTCCCGTAAAAGAATTTATGCTAAGATCAAGAGTCATTAGTGATGAATAATTCTGGAGGCCCAAAGAGCCTATTATTCTGCAAATGCAAGGATCAAAGACCTTTCAGGTATCCCATTGAGCTTGGAATTTGGCCTGAGAAATAATTATTTCCCAACCATAAAACAGATAGCCTTGGCCAAGCCATCCAGCAATCTGAAATTTCTCCGGACAAATTATTGTTTTGAAGATTCAAAATAGAAAGGACATGCTTCCTGGTCCTCACACAAAGGAACTCAGTGATATCTCCAGAAAAAGAGTTGTTTGGAAGATCTAAAACACCTGTATATGGAGAGAGGGGTAAGCGCGCAATATCTCCAGACAAAAAGTTGTTTGGAAGATTTAAAATCTCTATATATGAAGAGTGGAGTAAGTGCACAATATCTCCAGAAAAAAAGTTATTTGAAAGATCTAAAAGCCATACATTTGAAGAGAGAATGGGTATTGGGTCATCAAAATGGTTGGAACTCAAGATAATTTTTGGCAAAATCATGACTATGTAAAATGTTTGGAAGTTTGTCATAGATTTAATTGTGAGCTAGATTCAAAAACCATAAGTTTGTGGACACGTTCCAAAACCACAAAGGAATAATATCTGAGAGCTAAATTGTAAAACTTGGGTAAAAAATTATATTACATTGATTTGTCTCCAAGATCCATTCGGCTTGGGTCACACCAAAACCCTTAATTTTTCTCTCTTTGTGAAAGCACTAAACTCTTAGATTTTCTATAAGATGTAAAACCAAAAATCTAACTTTGGAGAGTCTAATGTGTAGTTTGGAGTCCCTAATCTAGACTTGTGATGGTGGGTTGATTGGATTTTGGAAGAAGGGAGAAAAGAGAGAAGGAAAGAAAGGAGAATATTCTAGAAATAAGAAGTGACCTTTCGTAGGTTATGAAATATCATACTCATTTTATCATCAACCCATTTTAATATTTATCTAGTGACCCTCATTTATTTTCTATTTGCACAAAATGCCTGATATATTGTTTTGAGTTTTTGGGAATGTTAACACTATGAGTTGAAATAAAAGTACTTATGGAAAATAAGTTAGAGATGTAAAGGATTTAAAATATTTAGAAATATAGAATATAATATAAATTTAATATAATTCAAATGAAAGGTATGGGTGGCTTGGTGGTAATAGACATGAGTTCAATCTCCAACAAAAGCAAGTAACGTTCAAAATTCAAGAAATTTCAAGTGTATGAGTTCAATTTTCAACAAAGGCAAGTAAGGTTCAAAATTCAAGAAATTTCAAGTGTTCAACGTGAAATCTCAAGTGTTCAACATTCAAGAAATTTCAAGTGTTTAACATAGGCAAGTAACGTTCAAAATTCAAGAAATCTCAAGTGTTCAACATGAAATCTCAAGCGTTTAACATGCACAGTTGTTCGGTCAAATCTTCAAGCGGCTCAGGTGTTCGGTCAAATAGAAGGTGTAACACCGAAAATTCGATGTTAGAAAGTTTGTAAATATCTTTATAATATAGAGGAAAAATTTTTAATTTTTTTAATTTTTTTGATTTTTGGGTATTAAATTTGGAAATTTTGATATATTTAAAAATATCCACGTTATGATTTGAGGTATATTCTATTTTGATGATAAATTTAGATTTTTAATAAAATGTGGGTATAAAATATATATATATATAAATATTTATTTATTTTTTATTCATGTAAAAAAAAAAGAAGAAAAAAAAGGGAGGAGGAGACGTAGCATTTTACCTCAAAAGGCTACGTCCCTTTAATTGGGAATTAGGGTTAGAAAACCCTAATTCTCTTCTCTTCTCTCTTCCTCTCTTCGCCTCTCGCTCTATTCCCGACTCTGTCTTTCTCCTTTTGCTGCGCACACAGCGCGCTCTCCCTCTCCTCCGCCACCCTTTCCACCGCTCACCGGTGGTTCTACTGTCACCACCACCACCGCTTAGATGATCGCTTGTCTTTCGTCTCTCTCTCTCTCTCTCTCTACTTTCACTGTCGCGTGGTCGATCCGAGGATCGGGGAAACCCTAATTGATCCTCTCCCTCTCTCTTCCTCTCCTTCGTTCGACAGAGCACGCCTGCGCCCTCTCCCTCGCAATTTCTCAGCCCTCTCCGCCGCCCTCTCCACCGCCAACCACCATCACCACCGCCATCGCCGGGATATCTCTCTTTCCCCTTCTTCCCTCTGTTTCTCTCATTCGTTCTCTCTCTGTCCTCTCTCTCCCTCCCGCGAACTCTGTCTCTCTCTCGCCTCTCGCTCCCTCTCTCGATCGATTCCCCCTTCTGCTGCCGCGAACAGTCAAGTTCCGGCCACCCTACGTGACCACCGTGAGCCACCATCTCTCAGTCTCGCTCTGTCTCACTATCTCTTTGTCTCCCTCGCGCCATCTCTCTGTCTCTCACTCACTCATCTCTCCCTCTGTTTCACTCTCTGTTTAGTCTCTTCCGCGTGAGAATGGAGTTGCTCTTCGTCTCTCTCGCGCGCGACGACAGAGATCTTTGCCCTCCCACTCCACTGCTCACTCGTGCGGTGATTCTTGAGAGTAACTCTCTCCTGTCGAGAGCTTCACTGCAACCCACCATCGAGGCTTTGAAAACCCAAGACTGCAACCCACTTTCCTGCATAGGTAAGGTTCGGTCCCTAACTCAAATTCTAGGGTTTTGAAATTTTCTTAGGAAATAGCTTTAGATTATTGAAATTTAATTTAAATTGGGAGTTTTGCATGTCTGAGAAGGATTGAGAAGGCACCTGAGCGAGGATTGTTAACCACGAAAAACCCTAGGTGAGGGATTTTCAATCCCTTCAATAATTCGAATTTATTTTTGTTGAATTTAGGTAGAAATTATATATATATATATATATTCTGAAATGTATGAGACTCGAAAGAAATGTATTTTCCTAAGGGTTTGTATGAAATTATTCAGGTTAGGTCTTAGATTTTGATATAAATTGGACTGTGAATTATGATAGAATGTCTTAGATAGTATTAGAGTTTTGTTTGATTGATTTGCGTAGTTTTTCATGAGATTTGAATTGAAATTGGCGTGAATTACAATAAGATTATGTAATTCGGGAGAATATAGGTAAAATTGAGGAATATTGTAAATTTAAAGTCGTTGGTGATTTGAAATGATACTAGCTTCAGGAAACGAAAGTTTTGGAACGTAATTATGCAAGTTAAGGCTATTGTTAATAAAAGGGGAATTTGAAAACCCTTTAACAGAGCTTTAATTGATATTTATTCGTCTTGATTGGTCTAGGTTGACCTTTGGAGACTCGAGAAGAGTCGTGTTGAGTTGATTTCGAAAATAGGGAGTGGATACCCTCCCTAGAGGTGAGTGGACGGATCGTTGTGTAGTAAATAAGCAAAATGTCTTTAAATCTTTTGATAAATGATTTGAAATGATTTTCATATGATTTTTATGCAATTATTTGTGATTGTGGGATGTTTGAAATGAGAATTTGAATTATGAATGCATCCTATGTGATTTTACATGACTTTGTGCCTTGTGACTTGATTACTTGATTGGTAAATGCTCGTAGCATGATTTTCGGATTGAATTGATAAAATATGGCACATTGTTTGAAATGGAATGATTGTGAAATGATGGTGCACGATAGAAATGGCTATAGTTATTCCCCCCACGGAGCGACCCGACGAGGTGACGTGGATTGGGGTTTTATATGCGAGAGAGGTATGCGGCCTCTGCTCTGCCACGTCGGACTATCCGGATTGCACCCCGGTGAGGTTCGAGCCAACACCAAGGAAGGGGGTAGATTTGAAAAACTGAAATAGAAAACCCCTTGGCGGGCTTCCGTCTTGGTTCGGCCAAATGCAAGGCGGAAGTGTTTTCGATGGGACCCTTGTGATTTGCTGAGAAAATGTTTAATATGGATGCATATTTTATAAATGATGTTGAATTACTGAAATGTTTGGATATGGAAAATGATGTTTGAAGTATGCTTTGACATTCCCCACTTTCACCCCTTATTTATTACACAATCATGCTATTGCACTCCACTCACTGAGTATTTATAATACTCACCCCTCTCCTTAACATTTTTCAGAGGAAGATTAGGCTTTTGTTAGAGATTGGAGTTTGGGGAGGGCCTACCAGCTGACTTTTGTAGGTATATATCGTGATGTATAGTCATTTTGGATCTGAACTGAATTCCATGGAAAGGAAGACTTGTACAATTCTTTTAGTACGGATTTAATTGATACTTGTTTCCTGTATAGGAACAAGTGTTGATGGAATCCTTACGTGGTTTGTTGTTTATTTTCTCTTCTCCCATTTTTGGTAAAAACTCATTGTTTGAGTAGGACATTTGGTTTGTAATATTAAGAATGGTTATTTTCTTTCGATTTCACGAAGTTTTAGACAACTCATATCGTTTGGATCTTACTGACATTAGCTTGATTGCTTCAGGCAAGTGTTAGAAAAATCCTACGACTATGTTTTGAGACTTCTTGTTTGTTAAGTGCTTTCCTTATATTGTAAACTTTGAAATGACTTAGATGGCCATATTGTGTGTCGTGCATGCACAGGTTCCCTCTTCCCGATTGTGTGTTGATGTGTAAATGCGCATGTACAGGTTCCCTCTCCCCGATGTGTGCTCGTGTGTACAGGGATGGACCAGATGAGTCATTGCATGTGTTTTATTATGTGATGTTTTCTATTTTTGATGATTGATGTATGGAAAGAACTGTGGTGCTGTCTTTGTAGCCTTGCGGAGTTCCGGTATATGGGGAGGTTCTACCCGTAAACCGAGATTTCGCGGCGGCTGTCGCGTGGTCGATCCGAAGATCGGGGCGTGACATTCACTCTCTGTCTCTCTCAATCTCTATCGCGCTCTCTCCTTCGTCTCTCTCTCTCTTTACTTCCCACAGTTGCGTTCTTCTCCGACCACCACCACCAACCCTCGCGGCCATTCGTGTCTCCCTATCTCTCTCTCTCTCTCTTTCCCGCATGTGACAGCCCCTGTCTCCCTCTTCCTCGCTCGCGCGCGGCATTTCTCTCTCAGCCGAAAGCCTCTCTGCAACCTTTGCTGCTCTTTGCCATGACAGCATCCTGTTCGAAGAGCCCTAGGCTGCCTACTAACTCCACTCTCTGCGTAGGTAAGGATGAATTAATTCTAGGGTTTCGATATTTTTTAGGGTGATTTAGCTAAATTACTGAATTTTATTTCAAATTGGAAGCATTGCAGGTTCCAGACTGAATCAAACGGTACACAGAAGCTAGATCTGTGAACTGTGAAAACCCTAGGTGAGGGGATTTATGATCATTTCGATAATTGAATGAATTTAGAGTTAATTTAGGGTGAGAAGCTCTGTATATATTTAAAATGCATGTTGGATTCGAATAGGATATATTTTTGAAATTCTATATATGATTATTAGAGTTAAGTTTGAAATTCTATAGGAAATTTAGGGTGTCTAATAGGAGGAAACATGCTAGACGATAATAGAATCTTGTTGAATTGATTTGAATAATTTTTCTTGAAATCTGATTGAAATGTGCATGAAAATATTAGAATTTTGGGATTGAAATGAAATATTCTACAGAATGAAGAATACTGTTGTATCCAATATCTTTTTTATGTTGTTTTTGAGTTGTTAACTACATAACGGTATGTATATGGAAGGATAATTTAAAAGTTGGGGTTGGAGCTTAAAGATTGATATAGTCTTTTGCATTATAGTTTGTTTTGATATACAAGTAATTCAAATACAAATTCCGTATTATGAAACTAGATCTTTACACCTTGAAAATGACATATGGTTTGAAACGTTTGGATGGAAATTGAAAAGTTTATGATTTTTTGTAAAATTTCTACCTAGTAGGAAACTAATTATTCATGTTTATTTTAGACTTTGAGTGATCTTTTAGTTTGAATTAGACTCGACTTTGATCATGTTATTTATTTATGAATGAAATGCAAGTGAGGAATTAGAGTGTACATTTATGAAATTTTGGAGAAATTAGGGATTGTACAAAATTTGGGAAAATTGATAAACCCTAAACATAAATTGAAATTGATGATATAATTGTGATTATGCATTTAGAAAAGATCAAATGAGGATCGAAATAAGGTTTCATTGGGAAAGTGTGAAAATAGAGAGTGAATATCTTCTCTAAAGGTGAGTGGATGGTTTATTGTGTTCATGAATGAGTACTATGTTTTAAAATTGTTTTATAAATGATTTTGAAAGATTTTTATATATTTTATATAAATTGTTTTATGATCGTGGGTTGTCTGAACTGAATTGTGAAGTATAAATGCATCCACTATGTTTATGAATGCTTTTATGCCATATGTTATTTGATATTATTCTATGAATTGCTCTGGCATGAGATTTACGATTATTTGTTAGAAATTATGGCACATGATTTGTGAAATGGATTGTTTGAGAAATGAAGGGTGCTGGATATTAATGGTTATAGTCATTCCCACCACGGAACAACCCGACGGGGTAGCGTGGTTGGGATTGGATGTGCAGGGGAGTTAGACATCTCTTCCTCTGTTGAAATCGCGCTATATCTGGATTGCACCCCGGTGAGGTACGAACCAACGCCAAGAAAGGGGGTATGTTTTGAAACACTAGATGGAAAATCCCTTGGCAGGCTTTCGTCTGGGTTTGGCCAGCCTAAGATGGGAGTGTTTTCGATGGGACTCCATGATTTTCTAAAAAAAACTGATTGATGTGGATGCATGTTTTGTGAATTGTGATTTATTGAAATGTTTTTATGTATATGAAGTGATGTTTATGAGATATGCTTTGACTGTCCCATATTCACCTCTTATTTATGGACACAATCACACTATTGCACTCCACTCACTGAGTATTCCCCGATACTCACCCCTCTTTTCATATTTTTCAGAGGATACTTAGTTCAGAGACTGGACGTTGGAGCTTACGAAGGATTTTTGTTGTATTGTATAGGTATTTAGAAATTCAGGATTTTTGGAAATTGTAGTTCGTAGAACCATGGAAAGGGAAATTCTGTACATCTCATTCCATGTGGATTTTTCTGATACTGGTTGAATTCTTTGACAAGTATTAGTAAAATCCGACGATTATGATTTGGACTGCATTCTTTTAATTGATCTACTTTTGGAAAAATGTTTTATTGTATTGGGATATTTGGATTGTAATTCTAAATTTCAATACTTTTTTTTTTGCATTTGTGAAGTTCTGTACATCTCATATCGTTTGGACTCTACTGATGCTAACTTGTTTCTTCAAGCGAGTATTAGTAAAATTCCGCAGTTATGATTTGGGATTTCTTATATTTTTATTTTTGAATGCTTTATTTGTATTGAGAATTCTGGTTGGTTGGGATGGCCACACTACATGCGTGCATGTACAGAAACCCACTCCCTGATTGTGTGCCAATGTATGCGTGTATGTATAGGGATGGACCAGATGGATCTTTTGCATGTGTATTGATTTATGAATTTCCTATTTTTGATGGATTTGTGTATCGGAGGATTTAATGTTCAGTAATGTAGTCTTGTAGAGTCTCAGTATATAGGGAGGTTATGTCCGTATACCGAGATAACGTGACAGTTGTTGCGTGCTCGTTCTGAGAATCAGGGCGTGACAGAAGGGGAATGGAAGAGAACCAAAAACAAAGTGAAAATTCAAG
This sequence comes from Dillenia turbinata, assembly GCA_037126225.1. Taxonomy (NCBI): domain Eukaryota; kingdom Viridiplantae; phylum Streptophyta; class Magnoliopsida; order Dilleniales; family Dilleniaceae; genus Dillenia; species Dillenia turbinata. The sequence continues at coordinate 1,669,720 of JBAMMX010000024.1, forward strand.
CAAATGCACGTGTTGACCAAAAGAAATAAAATGGCAAATGCATTGACCGAAGGGAGGATTTTTAAGCATGACCAACTGCCAATGGAGTCTTTGTTGAATTTCCTATAGTGCGGACAAGATAATTAAAATGAAAAGACTCAAGGACCAAACAACAAAATAATAATTCTCATTGACCGAATAGATATATAATGATCGATGATCGAACAGTCATATGTTGATCAAAAAAAGTAAGGCAATGACCTAATATGAAAATGAAAATAGGGAATGAGTATCAAAGAGATAAATAAAAATATATTGTATCGAACAGTTAAATCTCATATTACCGATGGTATAATTATTTCAATATCAAACAGGTAATTGATGATAGAATAATATACCGATAGGAAAATAATTGGACATGAAAATATACTGACAGGTATATAAAATAAATGATTACAAATTTTATCTTTCACTGTATACCAAGAAGTCTCGCAATTTTAATACTGATGAGGTCTCACTATACCGACAGGATTTTTACTTATAAAATAACAAATGGTCATTACCGACTATCAATCAGGAAATCAAAACTTGGAGAATTGTTTTTCGATCATTAGACCTTTACTGAACAGCAAAATCCTATTAAGTATCGAATAGTTAAATGGCCAAATGAACATTCGAGAAACTTATGGAAATTTTGACTAGTACCGAATAGTAAAAATATATCAAGTATTGATCACGGAATACTCAAGTAAGTGTTTAAAAAAATTTAAAAAATCTAACGATCAATAATTTAAAAATTTTAAAAAGCTATCGAGTAAGTGTTTAAAAAAATTTCTGCTCCTTTTTAGTAAATATTACTTTTATTGATTATTGAGATGATGGTCATAAATTTTCCAATTTGAGATGATGTGGATAGCACTAACAAGGTAGGAACCTTTATTACCATTACAAATTATTGATTCCCAGTTTGATCCATTGTTGTACACGCACACACGTCCTCTCCTTACAACGGATTAATTTAATGATATTATTAAGTTCGATCTTTCCAATTCCTCAGAATGTTGCTGTTGTTTTAATTTTTATTCTTATTAAATTTTAATTTTACGATATTTTCTTAATATTTTATATATGTGTTTTTTATTCTTATTTTTTTATATATTAATCATAGTTTTCATTTAATACTCTATTAAACAAGAGGATCACATGCACATGTGGATCGAGTCATGCGGTAGGGTCAAGTTGTTCCAAAAAAAGTTTTGCAACACATTTTTTTTCATATTACAGAATTTAGTTCTAACTCTGATTTTTCTTTTTTGGATGTAAATTACAGAATTTAACTCAGAATTCTATTAAAAAGAATGAAGATTTGTAAATCAACAAAAGAATTTAAAATACAATACATCAATATTTGTGAATCCGACCTAATTTTTTTGTAAATGATACTAGAAAACAATTTAAAGATATTTTGTTTCAATGATTTTTAATATTGGGATATTATTGTTTTACTGTTGTCATTGTTATTTATTTAAGATTAATTTCATTTCAATAAAAATAATATAATAATTCCTTTTGCTCCCAAGCCATGTCTCTTGTTTTTGCTTCATAGAAAACTTATACTCACTTGAAGAAGGAACAATATAATAAAAGCAGTGACACTTAAATTACGCGCTCTCGCTTTGTACGTCCTTTACAAAAAAATTGTTTTTTTTTTTGGCCAACTGATATTAAGTTAGCTCAAATAATTTATTTAACTTGAGAAAAATATTAATTATGAAATTAAAAGTAAAAAATAATTTTGTCACTTTTAAATTATTTTTAACAAAATGGTTTTGTTATGAAACTTTCTTAATTTGAGATAATTTGGTGGTGAAATTCACCCGATAAAATTTCTTAAATTAAAAATAGTTTAAGAGTTACTCTCTATGCACAACACATTGCTTTTCAGTGCTCTGCCTACTTCTTGACAGAAACAAGGACCGAACTTGAGCAGGATATTAGCAAAGAAAAAAGATGCCAATAAATTCATATTTGATTTGCGTGAAACCAGCATATATGCAAGCAGTAGAATATCAAGTGTAAGAAGTCAGATGTCTATCTACAAGAAAAATTAAAACTACTGTCTCCATTGATAATAATAGAGACAGGAGTGATGGACGTTCATCCTATATCTCATTGCTTTTAAAAACGAATTGAAATCAACTTGTAGGACCCAATTCAACAAAAAAGATAAATTAAGACCAGTTTTGAGGGTTGATGTTTGAATGCACTAAGCCTTTGCATACTCCAAGTTTGCCGTGTGTAGAATAGCAATAACATCCAATATCATTGAAAAAAGAAAAAATAATGATTTCTTTCTATGTGGTCATAAAGCATTCCAATACCTAGTATTGATTTTTTTTTTTTTTGCATTTTATTGTAAATTTCTTGGAACTATCCAATACCTTAGAGTCAACACCAATTGTTTTGACGTAATGTATGTAAAAGGGCAAGATAAGTAGGCAAAATCATGCAGACCCCAAGAAAAAATAATAATAGAAAATGAAAAAATAATGATCTCTTTATATGTGGTTATAAAGAATTTCAATACCTTAGAGTATTGATTTTTTTTTTTTTTTTTTTTTTGGCGTTTATTGTGAATTTCTTAGAACTCTCCAATGTCTTTGAGTCAACACTGGTTTTCTTGATGTAACATATGTAAATGGGCAAGATAAGTAGGCAAAGTCATGTAGATTCCAAGTGATAAACCTTTTGAGGGTTTGATGTTTTAATACATAAAGTCTTTGCACACTCCAAGTCTTGCTGTGTGTAGAATAGCAATGACATGCAACATCATTGAAAAAATGTCAATTTAAAAATGGTATTCTTTATGAGTATAAATGTCCTAAACCTATTCTTTTCCTGTATTAAGGCTGTTGAATCATTTAAAAATTAAATGTATATATAATGATTTCTATTTTTTAAAATATTTGTCATTGAAAAAATTATTATCTGTTTTTAAATCCTAAGTGTGGAGTAATAAAAAAGTTATAAGTATTTCAAGTTCTTTTATGTTTATGCATATTTTTAACTATTCTTATTTTCGTTTATCACTTGAAATACTCACAAGGACTATACAGTTCAACTCAGTAAAAAAAAGGAATTTTCAACGGATAACAATGAGAATGGAAACCTTTTATTCATAGTGTAAAGCAACACCTAGAATCAGGGTAAGAATTTCTTACATTCAAGAGTGACAATGGAAAACTTCTCCCATGTGTGATCCAAAAACCTAAAATATACTAATCTCCAAGATTTTTTCACCAATAGTGGACCAATAACACACCAAAACCCCACCACGAATCCCCATGGCATACCCAAATAAAACCATATGGAATCCTTCTCATTGATGCCTTCAACATCTTGCCCATTTACAGCATATGGTGGTAATGGAATATCAGCACCACAGATTTTTGTGAGAGGAGGCCCACAGAGATTGTTTCCACCAAAACAAGAAGGATCTAGATCTCTAAGTTGGGTGCCTGATGGAATTGCCCCCATCAAATTGTTGTGAGATAAATTCAAATAGCTTAAAAAACTCAGATTTGAAATGCTTAAAGGAATTTCGCCTGAAAGTTGATTCCATGAAAGGTCCAAAGATTCTAAGGACTTCATTACACCAATCTTCTTTGGGATTGTTCCAATAAAATGATTTTGTGATAAATTCAATGATTGCAATCCGTCAAGACCCATTAATTCATTTGGTATCTCCCCTGATAAATTATTACTTGAAAGGTCCAATATACTCACAAGACCAAGATTAGCATCATATACAAAATCATGTCCTTTTTCCACAACTTGCACATAGTCTTCCATTGATGTAAAATAGGACCACATGGACGTTTCCCCTACCCCTCCAAGTTGTTCGTCCAAGTTAAATCTTTGGCTGAAAGTCATGGCTGTAAGATTCTTGAAACATGTTGGAATTCTTCCAGAAAAATTGTTTTGCGCAATGTCCAAGACTTGGAGAAGAATGAGGTAACACAGCTCAATAGGAATTTCGCCTTCTAACATATTTGAACGAAGTTTGAGAAATTTCATGGTGTCATGAAATTTTCCAATCCATGTTGGGAGCTTTCCCGTAAAAGAATTTACGCTAAGATCAAGAGTCACCAGTGAACAATTCTGCAAAGATTGGGGTAGCGGCCCAAAGAGCCTATTATTCTGCAAGTGCAATGATTGAAGACCTTTCAAGTATCCCATTGAGCTTGGAATTTGACCTGAGAAATAATTATTTCCTAACCATAGAACAGTTAGATACCGCCAAGCCATCCAACAATTTGGAAGTTCTCCTGACAAGTTATTGTTTTGAAGATTCAAAAAAGAAAGTGAAGGTGGTTCTACAGTTCCCACACAAAGGAAATTAGCAGTATCTCCAGAAAAATGATTGTTTGAAAGATCTATATAAAGTATATTTGGAGCGAGTAAGCGGGCAATATTTCCAGAAAAAGAGTTGTTTGAAAGATCTAAAACCGATATACTGGAAAAGCACAGTATGTGTGCAATATCTCCAGAAAAATTGTTATTTGAAACATCTAAAACAGATACATTGGAAGAGAGAATGGGAAATGGGCCATCAAAATAGTTGGAACTCAGGATAATGTCGGTAAGAACATGGCTATGTAAAATGTTTGGAAGTTTGCCACGGATTTGATTATGATCCAGATGCAGATTCACTAAGTTGATGTTCCAAAACCATAAAGGAATAACATCAGAAATTCTGGTGTTAGACATGTTTAACCAACTAAGGTCCTTTTGTGTTTCAAGCCACAATGGGAATTGTGGGCCCAATTTCCACCCACCCAAGTCAAGAGTTTGAAGTCTGAAACTAGGGACCCAATTATCACTTACATTTAATATAAAAGAGTTTTCTGATGCTGTTAGAACTATTAAATTTGAGAGATTGTTGAGTTGAACTTCTGACACAATCCCATCTAACTTATTATTTTCAATGTTCAGCACTTCTAATTGGGATAAGTGCCAAAAACTCTCGGGAAGAGGACCAGAAATCGAGTTATCATGAAGATGCAATTCTTGAAGACTAGGAGATGCACATTCTCCTGCCCAACTTCCAAAAATATCTGACATGTTTCCTTCTATGGGATTATAAGCCAAATCGAGTACCTTCAACCAGCAAAGACCCCACAATGACCTTTGTTCTAGACCAGTAAGGAAATTGGACCCAATGCAAAGAAACTCTAGGTGGGTGAAATTATGGAACCAATCTGGCAATGTGGAATTGAACCTATTCCCTTCCAAATTAAGATATCCAAGTAGAGTCAAGTTTTGAAGACCAATGGGAATAACACCTTGGAAATCATTGCGGCCTAAATCAAGAGTGACAAGATTATGGAGACTATAAATCCAGGATGGTATTGAAGGGCCTAACTGGTTGCCAGAAATATCAAGAGTGGTTAGTGATGAAGAAAAATTCGGAGTCAGAAGCAAAGAAGAGAAGGATGTATTTAATCCACAACCGGACAATGACAACTCATGTAGAGAAGAGAATGAGTTCATTATGTGTAGCCAGTTACTTACTCCACTAAGATCCACTCCATCTAGCTGTAACCGTCTCAAAGGGAGACCAGAAAGCCACTGAAGGTTGTTATTCTTTGATCTGTGATCCAAATATGTACAATATTCAGCAAGGCCGAGAGATTGCAAACTCGAGAGATTTCCGATTTGAGAAGGAATAATGCCTGCAAAACCGGCCCCAGATAGATTCAGTTGTTGTAAACTCACAAGAGAGCCAATAAAGGCAGGAATTGATGTCCCATTGAAATCATTGTAGCTTAGATCCAAGACCCTTAGATGCTTCAATTGCTGCAGCGAAGGATTGATCTTGCCGAATAATTGGGCCCTCGCATAAGCCCAATAGTAAGCTGTCTCTTCAGCATCTGTTTCATAAAGAGGATCAGATTGAGGATGATAACCCAGGCCCAGCTCAATTATATGGCCAGTGATGTTGTTGCAAGAGACACCAGCCCATTTGCAACAATCTAGCTCAGAAGAAGCATTCCAAGAGAAGAGTCGATTTGCAAGATCAATGACATCTTTCTTGAAACTCAAGAGAGCCTCTCTCTCACTTTGTATGCACAACACATTGTTTTTGAGTCCTTTGTGTATTTCTATTTCACAGAAGCAAGGACTGATGTTGAGCAGAATATTAAGGAGGAAAAGAAATGCCAAGAAATTCATATTAGGTTTGGAGGAAAGCAGCATATATGAAGTTTAGGAAAGGTGGGATTTGAGTAAGGTGAAAGAGAGAGAGAGGAGAAGGGTATTTATAATGAACTCCAAAATGTTGTTTTTATTGATTATTGTGATGATCATGATGTTTTACAAGTGGATGTGGTCATAAATTTTCCGGTTTCAGGTGATGTGGAGAGCAGTAACTGGGAAGGAACCTTTATTACCATTACAAATACTTGATTCCCAATTTTGCCCATTGCTGTACACACAATTAATATAATGACATTATTTATTAATTAATTGATTGATCTGCCATTAAATTCGATCTTTCCGATTCCTCATCCTTCCCTTCCTTTATTTAATATCCTCCTCACTCTAATCTGCACATATAATTTTTGTATAAGGGAGTAATTTTTGCACAATTTTTTTTTTTTTATATATTCTTCATAAAATACATAATGGATTTCTTTTAGTTGAACATAAATTCTCTATCACTACAAGAAAACACGATTTTAACGAAAAAAAATTCATCGCTATTTAACAATAATAAAAAATTTATTTTATATATTCCTTTAACTTTAATTTTTATTCTCATTTAATTTAATTTTTTTAATATTTTTGTAATATTTTATTCCCTCTGTCATTTCTCTCTTTTTTTTTTTTTTTTTTTTTTTTTTTTTTTTTTTTTTTTTTTGTTTTTCTTTTNNNCTTGTTTTTTTTTTTTTTTTTTTTTTCTTTTTTTTTTTTTTTTTTTTTTTTTTTTTCTTTTTTCTTGTTTTTTTTTTTTTTTTTTTTTTTTTTTTTTTTTTTTTTTTTTTTTTTTTTTTTTTTTTTTTTTTTTTTTTTTTTTTTTTTTTTTTTTTTTTTTTTTTTTTTTTTTTTTTTTTTTTTTTTTTTTTTTTTTTTTTTTTTTTTTTTTTTTTTTTTTTTTTTTTTTTTTTTTTTTTTTTTTTTTTTTTTTTTTTTTTTTTTTTTTTTTTTTTTTTTTTTTTTTTTTTTTTTTTTTTTTTTTTTTTTTTTTTTTTTTTTTTTTTTTTTTTTTTTTTTTTTTTTTTTTTTTTTTTTTTTTTTTTTTTTTTTTTTTTTTTTTTTTTTTTTTTTTTTTTTTTTTTTTTTTTTTTTTTTTTTTTTTTTTTTTTTTTTTTTTTTTTTTTTTTTTTTTTTTTTTTTTTTTTTTTTTTTTTTTTTTTTTTTTTTTTTTTTTTTTTTTTTTTTTTTTTTTTTTTTTTTTTTTTTTTTTTTTTTTTTTTTTTTTTTTTTTTTTTTTTTTTTTTTTTTTTTTTTTTTTTTTTTTTTTTTTTTTTTTTTTTTTTTTTTTTTTTTTTTTTTTTTTTTTTTTTTTTTTTTTTTTTTTTTTTTTTTTTTTTTTTTTTTTTTTTTTTTTTTTTTTTTTTTTTTTTTTTTTTTTTTTTTTTTTTTTTTTTTTTTTTTTTTTTTTTTTTTTTTTTTTTTTTTTTTTTTTTTTTTTTTTTTTTTTTTTTTTTTTTTTTTTTTTTTTTTTTTTTTTTTTTTTTTTTTTTTTTTTTTTTTTTTTTTTTTTTTTTTTTTTTTTTTTTTTTTTTTTTTTTTTTTTTTTTTTTTTTTTTTTTTTTTTTTTTTTTTTTTTTTTTTTTTTTTTTTTTTTTTTTTTTTTTTTTTTTTTTTTTTTTTTTTTTTTTTTTTTTTTTTTTTTTTTTTTTTTTTTTTTTTTTTTTTTTTTTTTTTTTTTTTTTTTTTTTTTTTTTTTTTTTTTTTTTTTTTTTTTTTTTTTTTAACAGTGCACAAGTAACTACGTGGTATATTTGATATACAAACCATATGTTTCATTTAATACTCTATTAAACAAGAGGATCACAAGGACTTGTGGATCCAGACACGTGGTGGGGTCAAGAACAAATGGATCAAAATTATGACAGGTTTATAAAAGATAGAGATGAATAATTTTCTTATCACAAATTTTAGTAACGAAAATTTTATTTGTTGCAAAAACGATTTGCAACATGCTGTTTGCAACAAATATTTTTTCGGTTGCCAAATCATGGTAAAGACATTTATGGACTAGTTTGTTGTCAGAAATACCCTACCTACAAATTAAATCGTACTCAAAACCAATTAAATTATATAAAAATTATAGAATTTAGTTCTAATTCTAATTTTTCTTTTTCAGATGTAAAGTACAGAAATTAATACTAATTGTATAAAAAAATGAAGATTTATATATCAACAAAAGAATTCGAAATAGACAACATAAATATTCGTGAATCCATCCTAATTTCTTTATAAATGACACTAGATAACAATTTCTAAGTTATTTTGTTTCAATGATTTTTAGTATTGGGATTATTATTATTGCTTTGTGGTTGTCACTATTATCTATTTTTTGATTTCATTTTAATTTTTGGGTACATATATGCAAGTAGTAGAATATCTAGTGTAAGAAGGCAAATGTCTATCTATAAGAATAATTAAAACTAATGTCACTATTTATAATAATAGAGACATGAGTGATGGGTGTTCATCCTATCTCATTGCTTTTAAAAACGAATAAAAATCAACCAATAGGAGCCGATTCAAAAAAAAAAGATAAATTAAGGCCAGTTGTTTGGACGTAACATAGGGGCAAAGCCTTGAATCTTTTGAGAGGTTTATGTTCTAATGCATTAAGTCTTTCCGTACTCCAAGTCTTGCAATGTGTAGAATAGCAATGACATGTGACTTCATTGAAAAAGAAATAATAATAATAATAATAATAATAATAAATCTCTTAAAATTGGGATAATCTCTTTATATGTGGTTATAAATCATTCTAAAATTTTCCACAAATTTTAAGATCAGATATGGATTGCCATAAACTTGACTTTTCTTCTAATTAGTCTCAAAGATCAATTAATACTAGGAAATGATATGAATGATGGGATGCTTTTCTTGTTAACCCATTTAAAGCTTGGGTTGAAAATTCTTTGCTACATTTTTTTTTTTTTTTATGAAAATTCAACCACAAGGACATAAAATTTCTGAAAATTTGAATCTTCCAAAGATGCTTGATTGCAATATTTGTCATTTTCTAGACCCAAAGAATAAATTAAAAAAAAAAATTTGTGGGAGGAGAGATATCGTGCAGTTGGTACTTCTCTTCCATTAGTCTGTCTCCCATGTTGTGTGTGTGTGTGGATATATTATTAGATATTGTATTATACATTTGTATGACACTTTATATGGCATTTTCATGTATAGTACAAATAGCTGATGTCACATTTATTTTTGTGAAAAAATTATGTTTCACTAATTCAAAGGATCAAAAATTTGAAAAACAAAGAAGGGAAAAAAATTAAAATTATGAAAAAAAAAATGCATAATGTCAATTCCAACTTATCTATCAAAGAGAGACAGAAAAGCTAATTTTTTCTAATTATGGAATTTTGAAAATTTCTACTAAGGTTCCTCGCTAAGATTAGTCTCAAAGAAATTTCCACAAATTTTGAGGTCATGTGGATGGCTATAGACTTCAATTTTTCTTTGATTTAGTCTAAAAAAACAATTTTTTTTTGGTACCCTGAACTTGGTCCACCGCCTAATATCCGGAGTTTCGTTTTGACTAATATAAGCCGAGTTGCAGTCAGGTACTCATTCGGAAGGTGCTCTCTCAACATCGTTTTTGCAATTCTCAAGACTTAAATCTAAATACTTAGTGTGGAGTTCTAGTACCCTTCCCAGTATATCGTTGGTTAGTCTTAAAGAACAATTAATACTAGAAAAGGATGATTTTCTAATTCAACCATATTTGAGATTGAGTTCGAAAATCTTTTGCTACATTTGGACATAAAACTTTGGAAGAATTCAATATTAAATGAGACTAGCTTGCAATATTTGTTATTTCTATCCCCCAAAAAATAAAAAAGAAAATGGATTCCAACAAAAAAAAATGGAGGGTGAGAACAAAGGGAAAAAAAAGGATGGCATAAAAAAAAAGATTTTAATTTTTCTTAATGGAGAAAGTAAAGAGATGGCTTGCCTTAAAAAAGTAAAGAGATAAATTGATTTCTTAATGCAGTCTGTTGAATTAGTCATCTACCTGTTTAATAAATTTCCTATCCTGAAGATGGCATCTCTCAGGCTTGTGACTATAGAGGAAATACAGCCATTTGATCATCATTATCTAATTTTTCTTTTGGGTTTCTAAGAACAAAATTTGTTTGAAAATAGTTTCTCTAAAATCTGCCAATGACTTTAACTTTTTCTTTTGTTTTTTTTTTTTAATTATCATAAATGGTTACAAATTCTTTGCTATTTTTTTTTCTTTTCGAATTTTGTTGATAAATTGTACAAGCTTTCTTATTTTAAATTTGATGAAATATTGTTGTTTTTTGAACTTTTTCTTTTGTTCTTTTTCTCAAGTAATTTTCACAATTATTTCATGCATTCTTCAGAAAAAACATAATGATTTTTAGCTCTAATTACATATGTAAGAACCCTCTTTGTTCATAATAAATTCATCCCTCTATTCTCTGTTTTCCCTTCCATAAATTACTTACATATTTTGCCCCTAAACTATGTAACATCTACAAAGCACCCCTCAAATTTTTAAAAACCATACAAAATTGGTCCTTAATCCCTACTCTTTTATTTGCTAATTTGTGAAGAAAGAAAGAAAGATTTTACATATTTTTCATTTGATACTCCATTAAAGAGTATTACAAATTCGATATTTGTCTTTCATATGGTCGATCTCAAATTTTTGGGATAGAAAATCTAAATTATTGTTGTATACTCTATTAAACAAGAGGATCACATGGAATGGGTCGAGCAATGCGGTGGGTTCAAGAACTGTTGGATCAAAGGCTTTGGCAATATGATAGGTTTATACAAAATAGAGACGAATAATTTTCTTATCACAAATTTTAACAACAAAAATTTTATTTGTTGCAAAAAAGTTCTGCAACACATCGTGGCAAAGACATTAAGGGACAAGTTTGTTGTCATAAACGCCCTACTTGAAAACAAAATTGTACTTAGAACCAAATAAATTATATAAAAATTATAGAATTTAGTTCTAATTCTATTTTTTCTTTTTTGGATGTAAACTGCAGAATTTAATTCCAATTCTATTAAAAATGAAGATTTGTAAATCAACAAAAGAATACAAAATAAACGACATAAATATTTAAGAATCCTACCTGATTTCTTTGTAAATGATACTGCATAACAATTTCAAATTTATTTTGTTTCAATAATTCTTAGTGTTGGGATTATTATTGTTTTGTTGTTGTTGCTGTTATTTATTTAAGATTTGATTTCATTTTAATTTTTGGGGTTCAAATGGACCATCTTTCTTATAGAAAGCTTCCCAATCCCATGGAATTATTTAATAATTCCTTTTGCTCCCAGACCATTACCCAAGCCATATCTCTTGCCTGAGCTTCATATAAAATTTATACTTCTTTGAAGAAGGTAGAATATAATAAGAACGGTGAAACTTAAATTACATTCTATGTGCATCCTTTACGCAAAAATGGCTGTTTTTTTTTTTTTTTTTTGGCAAACTGATATTAAGTTATCTCAAATAATAGAATTAGGTTGAGAAAAATTTTAGCTATGAAGTTGGAAGTAAAAAAATAATTTTGTCACTTTTAATTTTTTTTTTTAACAAAACAGTTTTGTTATGAAACTTTCTTAATTTGAGATAATTTGGGAAGTTGAAGTTCACCTTACCAAATTTCCTAAATCAAAAATATTTTAAAAGTTACTCTTTATACACAACACATAGCTTTTTAGTGCTCTGCCTACTTCTTGACGGAAACAGGATTGAACATGAGCAGAATATTAGTTAGGAAACAATATCCCAAGAAATTCTTGTAGGACCAGGTTCAAGCGAAAAGATAAATTAAGACCAGTTGTTTTGGGCGTAACATATGGGCAAAGTCTTGTAGACTCCAAGTGGTGAACGTTTTGATGGGTTGAAATTTTAATGCATTTAGTCTTTGTATACTACAAGTCTTTCTGTGTGTAGGATGACAATGACATGCAACTTCATTGAAAATAAAAAAGGAAAAATAATAATAAAAAAGGAAAAATCACTACTAGAAAAAGGGCCTTCAGCAACGGAAATTACCTACGGATGCGACGAATTACCGACGAAAAAATCAGCGATAGATTTAGCGACGGAAAATTAGCAACGAAAATTTTCCGTCGCTAAAACTTTTTTGGATAAATTTGCGATGAATTTAGCGACGGAAAATTTTCGTTGCTAATTTTCCGTTACTGATCCGTCGCTAAAAGTTAAAAAAAAATTTGTTTTTGTTAAATATAATTTTTTTTTTGTTTTTATTAAATATAATTTTATTTTTTATTAAATATAATTTTTTTCTTTTGTTAAATATAATTTTTTATTTTTATTAAATATAATTTTGTATTTTTATTAAATATAATTTTTTGTTTTTATTAAATAAAATTTTGTATTTTTATTAAGTATAATTTTTATTTTTATTAAATATAATTGTGTCTTTTTATTAAATATAATTTTTTTATTAAATATAATTTTATGTTTTGACTAAATATAATATTATCTTTTTATTAAATATAAATTTGTATTTTTATTAAATCTAATTTTTTGTTTTTATTAAATATAATTTTTTATTTTTATTAAATATAATTTTGTATTTTTATTAAATATAATTTTATTTTTTTGTTAAATATAATTTTTTTATTAAATATAATTTTGTATTTTTATTAAATATAATTTTTCTTTTTAATAAATATAATTTTGTATTTTTATTAAATATAATTTTTTTGTTTTTATTAAATATAATTTTGTATTTTTATTAAATATAATTTTTTGTTTTTATTAAATATAATTTTGTATTTTTATTAAATATAATTTTTTTTTTGTTTTTGTTAAACATAATTTTGTATTTTTATTAAATATAATTTTGTGTTTTTATTAAATATAATTTTGTATTTTTATTAAATATAAATTTTTGTTTTTATTAAATATAATTTTTATTTTTATTAAATATTATTTTATTTTTTTATTAAATATAATGTTGTATTTTTATTAAATATAATTTTTATTTTTATTAAATATAATTTTATTTTTTTATTAAATATAATTTTGTATTTTTATTAAATATAATTTTTATTTTTATTAAATATAATTTTGTATGTGAGATGAGATATTTTTATTAAATATAAGTGTACTGTATTTTTAATATTGAGTGTTACAAACAAAGTATAGAAATAGAAAAAAAATAAACTAATAACACAAACATAATGGTGACATGATAGTTAAGATTTTCAAGTTCCTATTCTCACACCCGAGTTCGAACCCTGGTGAAAACATGTTTTCAATGCATTTTCATCACATTTAAGGTGGAGACGGGCGGGCGGGTCGGAGTCCCCGTGGCGTGGGACTGATGGATTGGGTGGGTGGTTTTGAGCATTTGGGTTTACTACATCAGTGACGAATTAGCAACAAAAAATTTTCGTCACTAAAAAATCCGTAGCTAATCTTTCGCTAAAATTAACGATGTGAGTTTCAGTAACGAAAAAATCCGTCGCTGATACCCGTTTTTCTAGTGGTGAATAATGATATCTTTATATGTGATTATAAAGCATTCCAATACTTTAGAGAATTAATTTATTGTGTGTTTTCTTTTCTTTCCTTTTCTTTTTCTTTTTTTTTCTATATTTTATTGTGAATTTCTTTGAACAATCCGATACCTTCTTAGAATAAAGGCTGGTTGTTTTGACGTAACGTATGTGGAAGGGCAAGATATAAGTAGTCAAAGTCTTGCAGACTCCATGTTGTGCACCTTTTGAAAGATTGATATTTTAATGCATTAAGTCTTTGCATGTTCCAAATGTTGCCCTATATAGAATAGCAATGACATGTAACATCATTGAAAAAAAATAAAAAAGAAAAAATAATGATAATACCTTAGATTATTGATTTCCTTTTTTTTTTCCTTCATTTTATTATTGTGAATGTCTTTGAACCATCCAACATGTTAGTGGAGGCTTCCTCCAAATCAGGGTGACCCTAAACTCTTCTATATGTCAGAAATCATATATATATATATATGTATTAATCGTTTCAATTTTGTCAAATTTGACGGTGTCAACCTGTACTTCTAGTCTTGTGGTAGAGAATGCAGCAGAGGAAGCTGTGCTGAGAGGTTTCGGTATGCAGCAAACTTATGAATCCACTTTCGAAGAAACAAGCAAACTTATGAAATTTGTGATTCATAGAATCGGGCAATGTTAAAAATGTGCAACTCTTCACACCCATTTCAACTTGTCTAAACTTGATTTAAAAATGGATAATTTTATGGTATCCTTACTTATCTTTTACATATGCTACTATAATGATAAACAAAGATAAACATAATATATATATATATTTATATATATTTATTTATAGGAAAGGTTCGAATTCGAGAGTTTTAAGAAAAAAGGAGATAACGTGAGTTGAATTATAAATCGTTGACGATAAACTAAATTATATGGACAGTTAAGAATCCCTATTGATAAATTTAATTCATTTATAATAAATAAAACTCACATCTATTTATGTTAAACCCACAATAATATTATCATAAATCAGAATCATTTATTAGTAACAAATTTTTATTTATTACAAATGATATTTATTTATTATTATGATATCATATTATAAAAAATATATAAATAAAGATACGGTGCGATTCCCTGAATAAACAAAATTAGGATTCTAAAACTTGCCTTCTAATGATCATTCACATCTGCGCGGCAAGTGTATGTGATGAGTCTCTTCAGTTCCAAATTATTCTGTAACTATTTTCAGAGGAGAGACACTGAAAGCATAATCAAACAATAAAAGGGAAAGAAAATGTGAAATGTGGGGCCAAAATTTCACATCATGGGGGGCAAAAGAGGGACCAAATTTGGTGTAGCTTGTTTTTAAAATGATTTTTAGTGACATCTACATTAGTTATTTTGCCGCAACGTATGTAAAAGGACAAGATAAGTAAGCAAAGTCTTGAAGACTCCAAGTGGTGAACATTTTGATGGGTTGATGTTTTAATGCATTGAGTCTTTGCATACTTCAACTCTTGCCGGTGTGTAGAATAGCAATGACAGGCAACATCATTGAAGAAAAAGAAAAAATAATAATAAATAAAGAGATAAATATTATCTCTTTATATGTAATTATAAAGCATTCTAATACCTCACAGTATTGATTTCTTTTTTTTCTTTTTTTTGTCTTTTATTGTGAATTTTTTTGAACGATCCAATATCTTAGAGTGAAGACCGATTGTTTTGGCGGAACATATGCGAAATGACAAGATAAGTAGGCAAAGTCTTACAACTCCAAGTGGTGAACCTTTTGACGGGTTGATATTTTAATGCACTATGTCTTTGCACACTCCAAGTCTTGCCATGTGTAGAAGAGCAATGACATACAACACTATTGAAAAAGAAAAAGTAATATATATATATATATATATATATATATATATATATATATTTCTCTTAAGATTGGAATGATCTCTTTACATGTGATTATAAAACATGCCAAAATTTTCCACAAATTTTGACATCAGCTGTTGTTGTCATACTTTTTCTCTGATTAGTTTCAAATAACAATTAATAGTAGAAGACAACATAAATGGTGGGATGCATTTCTAATTTAACCATTTGAGATTGGGTTGAAAATCCTTTCCTACATTTGGACATAAAATTTTCAAAAAAATTGAATCTTCAAATGGGATTAGCTTGCAATATTTGTCATTCCTATCCCAAAAAAATAAAAAGAAAAAGATTCCAAAAAAATAAATTTAATTATACTAATTATATTATTTTTAATAAATGATATAAGATTCTTCCAATAAAATTATATTTTTAATATTTTAATTTTTCACTTAAATTTAAACTCAACCTTTTCAAACAAACTATTCATATGTAAACAAAACAAATTTTAAATTTAGTTATATTAATTAGATTGTTATGAGGCTTATTAATAATAATACTCGACAAAATGACGATTTGATAGTGTAAATATTGTTATCATATGATGCTAGTCATGAAAAACATTTAATCATTAATAAAATCAAAATTAGGTAAATTTTATTTAATTTCTTGAAGAAAAATCCTAATTTTGATATTAAAATGGAAAATTTTTTGAATTTTCAAGTCTTTTTAAAGTATTTTCAAACTGTTTTTTTTTTTTTTTCTTTTCCTTTGAATGTCATAAATGACAATTTTTAATTTAATGTGAAATGTGACCTTGTCGACCTGTACTTCTAGTTTTGGGGCAGAGAATGCGGCAGAGAAAGCTGTTCTTCTGTCATTGTGGCAACTCAAATCCCACGTGACGTGCTGAGGGGCTCCGGGTTAGAATCCACTTTCAAAGAAACCAGCAAACATAATTTATATCTTTTAACATATGTTACCTATTTTTATACATATGTTACCATAATGATAAACAAAGATATGCTAAATTATATCTTTTCAAACAAAAACATATTCAAACTCAAAATCTTTAAATGAAAAAGAAGATAGTGTAAATTGAATTATAAACGATAAATTAAAATATGTCAAAAGTTAAGAATCCCTATTGATAAATATAATTCATTCATGATAAACAAAACTGAATTTCACTTATGTTAAACTCATATTAATATTACATAAATAGGGATCATTTGTCACTAACAAATCTTTATTTATTACAACCGATATTTATTTATTATTATGATATTATATTATAAAAAATAGATAAATAAAGATACCATGCAATTCTTCGAATAAACAAAGTTAGGATTCTAAAACTTGCCTTCTAATAATCATTCACATCGATGCGGCAAGTGTTTCTCATGAATCTATTCAATTCCAAATTATTCTCCATCTTTTTTCAGATGACAGACATTGAGAGCATAATCAAACAATAAAAAAGGAAAGAAGATGTGAAATGCGGGGCCAAAATTACCCATCATGGGGGCAAAAAGAGGGACCAAATTTGATGTTGCTTGTTTTTCAAATAATTATTTTTAGTGGCATTTAGACGAGTTGTTTTGGCGTAACATAAGTGAAAGGACAAGATAAGTAGACAAAAGTCTTGCAGACTCAAAGTAATAAACCTTTTGACGAGTTGATGTTTTAATGCAATAGGCTTTTGCATACTCCAAGTCTTCCGAGTCTTGCTTATGTGTGGAATTGCAATGACATGCAATATCATTGAAAAAAAAAAAAGATAATAAATAAAGAGAAAAATAATTATCTCTTTATATGTGGTTATAAAGCATTCCAATACCTTATGGTATTGATTTCTTTTCTTTTTCTTTTTTTTTTTGCATTTTATTGTGAATTTCTTTGAACTATCCAATACCTAAAAATCAAGGCCGGTTGTTTTGGTGGAACGTATGTGAAAGGCATGATAAGTAGGCAAAGTCTTGCAAACTCCAAGTGGTGAACCCTTTAACGGATTGATGTTTTAATACACCAAATCTTTGCATACTCCAAATCTTGCCATGTATATAGGAACAATGACATACAATATCATTGAAAAAGAAAGAGTAAAAAGAAAATATATATTCTCTTAAAATTGAGATGATCTCTTTACATGTGGTTATAAAGCATGTCAAAATTAAAATTTTTCACAAATTTTGAGATCGGATGTGGATTGTCATACTTTTTCTCTAATTAGTCTCAAAGAACAATTAATATTAGAAAACAATATGAATGGTGTGATGCTTTTCTAATTCAACCATTTGAAATTGGGTTGAAAACCCTTCGCTCCTGGGCGCTCTTGCTATATATATATTTTTTATCTTATTTCTTTATTTTTCTTATCCCCTAAAACAGAGTATATTAAATCTAGGATGCATTAATTAAAATTAGGTAATCCACTTGAAATTCTGGTTCAACCAAAATATAACGCGAATTCTGTCTATGGAACATAGATGAGATTAGTGAATATCAAATATTAAATTTGTTGCAGGAGATGACTATGGCGTCAAATGCATATAAAACTCAACAAACAACAACAGATAGAACAGTTGCAGAACTTCTCATAGCAGGATTTTCTGGATAGTTAAAAGGATGGTGGGATTTTCATCTCACTAAAGAACAACAATTGGGGATCCTAAATGCAATCCAAACCGGAGAAGACGGTGAACCAATTTTAATTCATCTAGATGAACCCATCCAGGATATAGTAGTTACCTTGATATTCATCATAACCCTCCATTTCATTGGAGACTCCTCACATTTAAAAGATAAAAGCACAGATTTGTTGTCAAATCTAAGATGTAAAAAGTTCAATAATTTCCAATGGTATGAATCAACTTTCCTAACTAGAGTCATGCTTAGGGAAGATTCAAACCAACCATTTTGGAAAGAAAAATTTCTAGCCGGTCTCCCAACACTATTAGAAGAAAGAGTTAGGAACACCATTCGTGAAACTTTTGGAAACCAAATAATCCCATATGACCAACTCACTTATGGGGAATTAGTTAGTTTCACACAGAGAGAGGGATTAAAAATATGTCAGGATTTAAAACTTCAAAGACATTTAAAAAGGGAAATAAAAAGACAATAAAAGAATTAGGATCATTTTGTGAACAATTTGATCTAAATAAAACTAAAACGTGTAATGGGAAATGTAGCAGAAAACATTCCAAGAAAACCTCAAAGAAAGAATATCCTAAAAAATATAAATCTTTTGGTTAAAAAAAACAAAAGGAAGATTATTATAAAAAACCACATAAAAAACATTACAAAAAACAAGAAAAATCAGAGAAACCATCATCATAAAAAATATTAAAAGACATTACATGCTTCAAGTGTGGAAAAAAGGGACATACAGTAAAATATTGTAGAATATCTAAAAGAATAAAGGAACTTCATCTTGATGAAGAAACTCTCAATAAAATCTCAGAATTATTAGTAGAAAGTTCTGATACTGATATCATCAGTTCAAAAAATTTTACTGATAGTCCTCAAATAGATGAATTAGCATCTAGTTCACCAAGAACAGAATCGGAATCAAGTTCTAATGAAATAAACGTATTAACAAAAGAACAGAATTTGATTCTAGATATAATTCAACATATAAATGATTTAGAAATCCAGAAAAGGTGTCTCGATCAATTAAAACAATCCCTAGACGAACCTAGGATAAAACCCTCTGAACTTCATTCTACTAGTACAGGGATGTATGATCTTATAACCATACTCAGTAAAAGAAAATTCAGTAAAAAATCTCCTGTAACTGTTCAAGAAATTCAAGAAGAAATTAAAAAAAAATTAAAACAGAACTAAAAGATTTAAAGAAAAAACAAGAAGAAGACTCTAAAAAGATCTCTTTCTTACTAGATCAACTACAGTCTAAGCCTGTAGAAAGTGAATCTAGTAGTGATGAAGAAAATCCTTTAGAATCTTTGGCTTTGCAAAACCTAGAGAAAAACCCTAAGAAATTTTCTGAAGAAATTCTCTTTCTTTTGAAAGAAATAACTATAAGGAAATATCTAATAAAAATAACCTTAGTGTTATATGATAAATTTCAAATCGAAACAGTTGCTTTGTTCGATACAGGAGCAGATTCAAACTATATAAAAATCGAAGTCATTCCTGAAAAGTATTATAAAGAAACTTCAAAAAAGTTAAAATCGGCAAATGACTCTAAAATGAAAATAATTGCTAAAACAGAAGCAGGGGTAAGAAATGGAAATTACCTGTTTAAAATTGCATTTTTGATAACCAATGTTCGTCATACAGTAATTTTAGGGATACCATTTATTAACATAATAACTCCCTATAAAGTTACTTATGATGATATTAGGTTTAAAACCAAAGGAGAAACGATATCATTTCCATTCCTAGAAAAACCTAAAAGAAGAAACTTAAACATTGTTAAAGCCGCGTCCATTTATGAAAATTCTATAAATTTGTTGGTAAAAGGAATGCAAACGGATATATGCTACTTAAAACAATAAGTTGATCTTCAAGGGATTGAAAGTCAACTCAAAACAAAAACAATAAAACAAAGAATTTCTGATCTTTAGAAATTATTTGAAAAAAAATATGTTCAGATCTTCCAAATATTTTTTGGAACAAAAAGCAATATTTGGTAGATTTACCATATAACAATGGGTTTAATGAACGAACATCCCCACCAAAGCCAGACCAATTTAGATGAACGCTGAATTGGAGGAATATTGTAAAAAAGAGATTCAAGACCTTGAATCTAAAGTATTGATTTCCAAATCAAGATCCTTATCGAGGCGATCCGAGAATTTTGGAAGTTCAATATTCCGAAATAATCGTGATTTTTATCGTATAGGAATTTTTCCTTTCCTGGGAAGATTCTTTTCCTAATTGAAAGATCCTGGAGATGTCTTTCTTAGGCAGAAAATCAAAGCCACTAGGGTGTTTAGACCTTCCTTTGGAATTGATCTGCTGGCCATCTATCGGTTGTTTGGCCGATGGAGGGTCTTCAAGGCTCGTTCATTTGTTCGATAGATTAATGGTTGAGCATCCGATCAGGGATATAAATCACATTCAGCAAATTTCGTTTGATGGTCGGGACGACTACGACCCTATCATTGGGAGACGGGTGACTAAACCCCTTCAGTAGATCGGTCGAATAGTCATAGAAAGTAGTCTTTTATGTTTATTTGTTGGTCGATAGCTGCTCTTCGTGAATCTCGTGTGTGGGCCTTTCAAATGTTATTTCTCTAAAATGGGTATTGAGTCATGCTTCATCGATTATATTTTATTTCGCTTTTGAGGACGTATTTTCATCGTTTCAATTTTGTCAAATGTGACCAAGTCAACTTGTACTTCTAGTTTTGTGGTAGAGAATGCAAAGAGAGAGCCGTTCTTCTGACATTGTGCCATGACGTGCCGAGAGGTTTG
The DNA here is from genome assembly GCA_037126225.1 of Dillenia turbinata. Classification (NCBI taxonomy): domain Eukaryota; kingdom Viridiplantae; phylum Streptophyta; class Magnoliopsida; order Dilleniales; family Dilleniaceae; genus Dillenia; species Dillenia turbinata. The sequence goes on from JBAMMX010000024.1 coordinate 1,690,795, forward strand.
GGCTAGAATCCACTTTCAAAGAAACAAGCAAACATATGAAATTTTGTGATTCATAGAACCGGCAATGTAAAAAATGTGCAACTCTTCATACCCATTTTAACTTGTCTAAACTTGATTTTAAAATGGATAATTTTTCTTTTCTTTCTTTTTGGTATGGTTACCTATTTTTTACGTATATTACTATAATGATGAAAAAGATAAACTCAATTATATATTTTTTTAATGCATAAGAGAGATTCGAAATCAAGATGATGTCAATTGATTTATAAATTAGTAGTTAAGAATCCCTATTAATGATATAATTCATAAATAAAACTAAATCTTACTTATGTTAAACTCACATTAATAACTTCATAAATTGGGATCATTTATTACTAACATATCTTTATTTACTACAAGTGATATTTATTTATTATTATGATATTGTGTTATAAAAAAATAAATAAACAAAGATACCCCAAATAAACAAAGTTAGGATTCTAAAATTTGCCTTCTAATAATAATTCACATCAACGCGGCAAGTACATGTCTTGAGTCTCTTCGGTTCCCAAATTATTCTCCATCTACTTTCAGAGGAGAGACCCTCAAATCATAATCACAATAAAAAGGGAAAGAAGATGTGAAATGTAGGGCCAAAATTTCACCTCATGGGGGCAAAAAGGAGAACCAAATTTGGTGTTGCTTTGTTTTTCAAATGATGATTTTTATTGGCATCTGAAAGGGAAAGAAGATCGATTGTTTGGCGTAACATAAGTGAAAAAGGCAAGATACGTGGGCAAAATCTTGCAGGCTTCAGGTAGTGATTCTTTTGACGGCTTAATATTTTAATGCATAAACACTTTGTACACTCCAAGTCTTGCCGCGTGTAAAATAGCAATGACATGCAACATCATTAAAAAAAAAGAAAAAAGAAAAAATAGTGATCTCTTTATATGTGGTTATAAAGCATTCCAATACCTTAGAGTCAAGACCGATTGTCTTAGCACAACATGTGATCGGCAAGATAAGTAGACAAGGTCTTGCAACTCCAAGTGGTGAGCCTTTTGATGGGTTGATGTTTTAATACACTAAATCTTAATTTAAAAATAGAAAATCGAGATATTAAAAAAGAAAGAAAATAATATCAATTAAATTATAAATTATTAGTGATAAACTAAATTATATTAATAGCTAAGAATCCTTATTGATAAATATAATTCATTTATGATAAATAAAATTGAATTCTACTTGTCTTAAACTCAGATTAATATTATCATAAATCGGGATCATTAGTGATGAACTAAATATATGAAATATGTGATTCATAGAATGGCAATGTGAAAAATGTGCAACTCTTGACACCCATTTTAACTTATCTAAATATGATTTAAAAATGGATAATTTTATGGTATCGATACCTATTTTTAAGTATATTACTATCATGATAAACACAGATAAAACTGAACTATACTCTAGTTAAGAATCCCTATTCATAAATATAATTTATTTATGATAAATAAAACTCAATTTTACTTACGTTAAATTCACATTAATATTATCATAAATTGGGATTATTTATTATTAACAAATTTTTATTTACTACAAATGATATTTATTTATCATTATGGTATCTTATTATTAAAAAATAAAAAGATAAATAAAAATATAGTGCAATTCCCCAAATAAACAAAGTTCGAATTCTAAAACTTGCCTTCTAATAATCATTCACATTGAAGCGGCAAGTGTATTTCACGAGTCTCTTGAGTTCCAAATTATTCTCAATTTATTTTCGGTGTCCGAGACACTGAATGGAGAATCATGCAATAGAAAAGGAAAACAAGATGTATCAATTTTGTCCTGTCAAAAAGAAGTTAGATTATTTAATTAAAATTTAGATTTAAATATTAAAAATAAAAAAATATATATTAGAAAAACTCTTGAGGTCTAATTAAAAAATGAATTAACTAAAATATAATTTAAAATATTGATTGATTCAGTATTAAAAAATAAAAAAGGGGGCGGGGGAGGGGAAAGAAGATGTGAAATGTGGGACCAAAATTACACATCATGGGTGCAAAAGGAGGGATCGAATTTGGTGTTGCTTTGTTTTTCAAATAATGATTCTGAGTGGCATCTAACGAGAAAAAAAAATACAGTCACACCCACGTCGTGCATTCATAATGGATCAAATTCAAATTTTTTTCCTGCTCAACATGAAAATTAGAGCTTCCATTTGTCTTTATTTTCCTTTCCCATCATTTCAAAACTCCAAAAGAATACGATAATGATTTTGTCACCTAGCTTGACCTTTCATGAAGCTTGATGTTCCTATCCATTTTCATTATCAGATAAAGATTATCCAAGCGAAGCTCATGCACATAGCTACTGAAGTAATAAAAAAGATACACTAAAATTCAAAAAAAAAAAAGAAAATCGGGGATTCTTTTATCTACAAAGCAAACAAAAAGGTTGAATTATATATATTTTAGCTTTAGAAATCAAACAAAAAGATTTATACTAGAATTAAGTGTACTTTCAATTTGGTAGACATACCTGAAAGTAGCAGCACATGGTCAACCATAAAAAAACAAAAATGAACATCAATCGCATAAAGAACAGTAATCTTGTTAAAAAAAAGTACCAAGTACGACTCTTGTGTCCCCTGACAAGTGGGTTTTTTCTTTCTTTTTTTTCCTTTTTAATGAATGTAAGGCAAGCGTATTGATTTTGAACAGTCCATATAACAAATAGTGAAAACAAAAAATGAAATCATTGAATTTATAACTTATGTATCTACAAAGGCGCCTAATTTGTTCTATGACATGTTCCACGCTGTTTAAATGAGAGATGGAATAACAAACCGCCCAGTAAGAGTTCAAGGATCGGGCTCACTACCTACACGGCCGCGGTTTGTCTAGTATTCGTAACCTGCATATGACGGTGGTCATCAGGAGCCATCCGGTTAGGACTGCTGATGTGGGGTCGTAAACGTTGCTCAGTCGAATGTTTCAAATTGTTCTTTTTTTTGCGTTGGTTATTTTTTTTATTATTCATGTTTATGATTGTGGTCATGACGTAATCTTAGGGTACAAAAGGAATTCCATACTCACATATACTTTCTTTTGCAAACCAAAGCACTCAATTGATACTTTTAGGACACGGGAAGCAAAAGTCTATATTGCCATGTTTAATCCAAAAACACTGGGTTATAATTTAAGTGTCGTGGTTCAGTTCTCTTCACTGTGTCCCAATTACGTTATATCCCCTTTTAAAAAACTTACATGACGAAAATTGGGTATAGAAGTCAATGATGTCATGTCTTATTAAGGTATAACTAACATGCGGATTGATGTCCGTGAATAATGATGACCATTCAAGAAATTATTTGAATCTAATATTATATTCATAAAAATTAAAATTATATTTACCTATTTTATAATCTTGTTTAGAAATGAATAACACGTGTCAATGGCCTATCCAATTCCAACATGCATCGGACATTACCTAATGGTATGTTGACGCTTTGTTGCATAAAATGCAAGATAGTAAAGGGATTTCATTCTTTTTAATTTGACCACCGCTACACGTAAACTCGATTAATCTGATCTAAATAATTGTGAAAGTTGTCCCACATCAGTCCCCCTTCCTCAAAAGAGCTTGCCCTCGAGTGATACCTTCAATGTCTGCATCCATATCCTCAACTCTCTCCTTTAGTTTTTTTCCCCAAAAACTTATACTGAGTATGATAAATATCGAAACAACTGCTATAACCATATAATCATAGTCAACCTCAAATTCTTCTACCCTAACCACGTGCTTGTTTGACTTAGAACGATAGTAAACTTTCCTATTTATTGGATCAATTTTGAAATATTCAGCTTCCAAATAAGAAATATTTACGTTCTTTATAATTATGTTGTGAATTGATTTTGTGACGTTGCGAACTTCCACCGTATCACATGTAACACTTTGTAGCAAGGGGGTGAATGCTAAGTAATTATGAGGTCATAATATCATAACTTCATATGATGGATCTTTCAGATTTTCTAAAAAGCTTGTTTTAGTCTAACTTATGTCAAGCACCATCACTTTATTATGTGTCTCAACCTTTAAAGAAACAGCAGCATTTGCAGGTTGTAATGGTTTTGTCAAGCCAATGTCCTCCGTACCATGCAATGAGTTTGAACCAACGCATAGAGTAAGATCATTCTGTTTTGTATCTTCTCGCTTAGGGATCAGCAGCACTTTTCTACCCACTAGGGTCTGTATATCTTCGTCTTCTCCATCTGACTCACAAATCCCTTCTTCCTCATTAGTACACTTTTCCTCATCCTCCCTACTATAGCCGGCCAAATGAACTTGATGGCGTTGAGGGCAATTGTTAGACTTATACCTAATTTGCCCGCACCTGTAGCACTTATCTCCAATCGGCTTTGAATAAGGGTTGTTGTTGATTGGTTCCTTCACATGCTACTTCTCTGTCATATCTTTCTTCACAAGTTCAGAACTAGACCATATATTGACTCTAGGGTTTGCCCTTGATGTCTCCCCAACGGGTTTACGAGTACCTTCATTCCCATAATATCCGCTAAACTCCATTAACTTTGCTCTCTGGGCCATATTCTGGGATTCATTAAGAGTTAGAACCCTATGAACCCTATAAGATTGTTGAGATAATATGGGACTAAAGTGAGGACCTTGAGCAATTCTCCTAGCGCCACATTCACCTCCTATATTACCCTAGTTTAACCGTAACATCTGCAGATTCGTATCTCTCTATTCTATTTGTGAATCTAACCACTTCATTCGAATAGACAAAGTTTGGATTGCAGCTGTTATGGCTTGCAACTTTCTGAACACGTCAGAAAGAGTACTACTTTCACCGGCTTGGTTGGCCATTGCAAGGAAAAAGCCTTGGCTCTGATACTACCTAACGCAGGAGAGATAGAAGAATAGCAACAGGTTTTGAAAAGATAAAACCCTAAACTCTCAAAAGAGAAATATCACTTTCAAACAAAAATATTATTAATCATGAATACCAAAATAATAAAACACTATAGGTATTTATAGGGAATACAAACCCCATAAATAAGAAAACTATAGAAACTAGAAAACTAGAGAAATATAGAAATTAGAAAAATTAAGAAACTAAAACTAGAAAAATTAAGAAATTAAGAAAATTAAGAAACTCTAAAAAATAGAAAATTATAGAAATTGAAAACTAATGGATCTCTTTCCTTTTTTCATGAGCCACTTGAACAATATTCTGTCGCTAATTTTAACGACGGAAATTTTCCGTCGCTAATTTTAACGATGGAAATTTTCCGTGACTAAAACTTTTTCGGACAAATTTGCGACGGATTTAGCAACGGAAAATTTTCGTCGCTAATTTTCTATCGCTTAAAGTTAAAAAAAAAATTTTTGTTAAATATAATTTTTTTTGTTTTTATTAAATATAATTTGTATTTTTGTTAAATATAATTTTTTTTGTTTTTATTAAATATAATTTGTATTTTTATTAAATATAATTTGTATTTTTATTAAATATAATTTTTTTTATTAAATATAACTTTATATTTTTATTAAATATAATTTTGTATTTTTATTAAATATAATTTTATTTTTTTGTTAAATATAATTTTTTGTTTTTATTAAATATAATTTTGTATTTTTATTAAATACAATTTTTTTTATTAAATATAATTTTTATTTTTATTAAATATAATTTTTATTTTTATTAAATATAATTTTATATTTTTATTAAATATAATTTGTATTTTTATTAAATATAATTGTGTCTTTTTATTAAATATAATTTTTTTATTAAATATAATTTTATGTTTTGATTAAATATAATATTATCTTTTTATTAAATATAATTTTGTATTTTTGTTAAATCTAATTTTTTTGTTTTTATTAAATATAATTTTGTAATTTTATTAAATATAATTTTATTTTTTTTAAATACAATTTTTTGTTTTTATTAAATATAATTTTGTATTTTTATTAAATATAATATTTTTTTATTAAATATAATTTTTTGTTTTTATTAAATGTAATTTTTTTTGTTTTTATTAAAATAATTTTTTATTTTTATTAAATATAATTTTGTGTTTTTATTAATATAATTTTTATTTTTATTAAATATAATTTTATTTTATTAAATATAATTTTGTATTTTTATTAAATATAATTTTTTTTTATTAAATATAATTTTATTTTTTTATTAAATATAATTTTGTATTTTTATTAAATATAATTTTTATTTTTATTAAATATAATTTTATTTTTTTATTAAATATATTTTTGTATTTTTATTAGATATTATTTTATGTTTTTTAAATATAATTTATGTTTTTATTAAATAAAATTTTATATATTTATTAAATTAGTGTATTGTATTTTTAATATTGAGAATTATAAATAAAGTATAGAAATAGAAAAAAAAAAAGAAACTAATAATACAAATGTAATGGTGGTATTGTGGTTAAGACTCTCATGTTCTTTCTTTCGCATCTGGGTTCGAACCCATTTTCATCACATTTAAGGCGCGGGCAGACAGGCGGGCGGGCCGGAGTCCAGACGAGGCGTGGGTGGGTGGTTTCGGGCATTTGTGTTTACTGTTACTCATATCAGTGACAGATTAGCGATGAAAAATTTTCGTTACTTAAAATCTGTCAGTAATTCAAAAATCCTTAAAAAAATTTGCGACGGAATTTTCCTTCGCAAAAAAATTCATCGTTGATTCTTTGCTAAAATTAACGAGGCGACTTTCAGCGACGAAAAAATCCGTCACTGATACCCGTTTTTCTTGTAATGGATATAAGTGTATAGCATTTTAGTTACTAACTCATCTTTGTTTATTATTTGATATTTTATATTTAGATAATTTTACTATGCATGCCAATTTCAGGTAGTGTCTAGTTATCTTTAACTTCACCGTTTCCTTGCATCCATGGCAACTCCTACCACTTGGGATGCACCCTGTCATATAATCTGACACTTTCAAAGAAGTTTGTAAATCACTAAAAGTAAAGGTTGTTCCTTCAAACCAACCTAGACAAGGAATTTATCCAATCTCGACACGAAGAATTGACTTTATTTGTCATGCCACTTTTAGGTCCCCTTTTCTAAGGCAAACTAATCCAACTATGATTAGGGATAAAATGTGACAACATCCTATTCTAACACCATCCAACTTCCCCGTGGAAAAATACACAAATATAATTCACCCTCAATCCAAAAACCCAAATTGAAAAAGGAAAAAGAAACATCACCAAAACCTCCTCCATTCACCCATAACACCTGACGATCACTTCCACGCAAAGCCCCTCTTACGTCACCATTAAGTCCATACATGTCCTAAACAACCACTCAAAACCACACAATTTTAAACAAAAAAAAAACACACACACACACAAAATCCTCCAGATCAAAATCCCCTCATTTGCTATGCACTGGTTACCTACATCATTGCTGCATCACATGTTTTTCCCTCGGCCTTTAATGCAACCACTTTGTCAAACGAGCTTTCCTTCATGGTCCTAATGTCCTATTCTTATGTCTTCTATTCTTGTATCTACCCTTTTGAAAAACAGCACATATTCTCAGTTACAACCATTTTGTTGGAATCAATCAACTCTCACAGATCCTGCATAAAGAAAGACCACTGCTTTAACACTAGCACATCCTTTGACAACTTCCCATTTTAACCTGCTATCATCTCCCTTCTCCCCTCCTACGTTTCTTCCATACCTTCCAGGGATACATAATATATATATATATATATATGGATAGCACTCCAGAGGGTACATAATGTTAAACATCTAACACATTCTAGAACAACCCCCACCAAAATAACTTGCCAATCATTGAACAGCTGCAGTCCCCTCTTTCTTCCCAAATAGTGTGACCAATACAGCAATTGAAGATGTACCCGTAATTAGTTATATTGGCCTTCATGACTCAGGCATGTCTAATTAATTCACATATAAACCTATTGCAGGTTGAGTCGAGACTTTGCAAATCAAAGAAATATTAAATTGGTGTAGAGAGAAGTAAACAAAAGGAAGGGGGAAAAGTATAGGAATAAGATAATATTGGAACTATAATGCTTGGATTTTAGACAAGCAACTTAAAATAGCATTAGAAAAGAGCATGGACTAGGCGAACAGTTGGAGGAAATACATCCGCTTGTTCATCACTATTTAATTTTTCTTTTAAAGTATTCAACATAAATGATGTCACAAGATTTTGTGATTCTAAGAATAGAATTAGTTTCAAAATAGTCTCTCTACCATCTACCGATAATTTGTCTCTCTACTATCTACCGGTAATTTTATCTTTATCTCTTTTTCTTTAATCATCGTAAATGGTTATGAATTCTTTTTTTTTTAAAAAAAAAATTATTGATAAATTGCACAAGCTTTCTTATTTTAAATTTGATGAAATATTTTTGTTTGTTCTTTTTTTTTCTAGAAGGCATGTCTTGAGTAATTTTTCACAATCATTTCATGCATTCTTTAGAAAATACATAATGATTTGCAACTCTGATTATATTTCTTTGCATCTCTGAGAACCTTTTTATTCATAATAAATTCGTCCCTCGATTCTCCGTTTTCCCTTCCATAAGTTAATTACATATTTAGCCCCCTGTTGGTTTTGTATGCCCATGAGGGGCATTTTGGACAATAATATGGGGTTAATGGGATAACTTTCACTTACCTAATAACCACCCATATTCTCGCCTTGAATCTCTCTCTTTCTATGTGTGATTATTCTCCAATGGGTATTAACCTCTCCATTGTCCTTTTTGGGATTCTCATACTATGGGCAACGAGAGTAATTGCCAATTGAGCGATTTGTTTTCTTGAGAAAAAAACATAGTGAGGGGTTAAGAAATTTCTGTGTAGAAAAATTTCTCCCGTTGTTACGATTATTGGATTAAAGGTTAAAGTGTCATGATATTGTAGTTGTGATTGGATCAAGCTCATAACCACAATCCTAGCCATACGATCCATTCGACAGATTTATCATTCGGTTCGATTGGAGGCCCTATATTGAGGTATATATCCTGATCTGATCTATTTTATTTTCAAAAATTATTCGCATTCACTGTGCATGAAAACTGAAATCCAACATTGATACCAGAGGACATCTTAGAATTATTAAAATAACTTTCGAAATTTTTGGATGTAAAAAATGTAGGGTATTAAATTTAGGGTTCGGAGCATAGATGATTTTCGTAAATCCGATCATACCATGAGAATTCGCATGACATGTACATTACAAAAATAATGTTTATTAAATTTTTGGACCACATTTAGGGCATGAAATGTGAGGTTGTAATTTTTGGCCAAATAATGACCAAACTATTAGATCTTAGATCCGTCGAGTCTAAGAACAAATTGATCTAAATAAATGGGTTATATGTATTCTACGTGTACAGATTTACATTTTGATGCATGAATTGTGTGTCACTATCGCTGGAAATGAGGTTTCCCGGCTTGACCACGGACACCCGTGATCAATGGAGTTTGTTCTACCAATTCAGAGCTCGAATCTTTTATAAAATTGTGCTAGGATGAATGGAGGAGGCCCGAATTACAAGTTGCAGTCAAAATCTAACAAGATTGATGCCATATATGGCGTTTTCCAATAGCTGGGTTAAGAGGATCCGATTGTAGAGAAATCGGGTGAAGAAGACCCGACCCAGACCAGTGGGCATGTCGCGTGCATGTGCGCTGAGGTGCATGACGCCTGCGGGTGCGGGCACATGTGGTCCACGACTGAGTTGAGGTGCGTGGATGGGTCAAGGTTGGTTCGGGTCGGTTTCGACCAGAATCTGTGTTCCTAACCCGTGCTGACTTGGGTCATGACTTGGGAAGGCGATCCGCGCGCGTGTAGGCATGTGAGACACGCCCCTGTGCATTTGGCTCGTCTACCAACGTGTAGGTCACACATATAGGTGCTTGCCAGACATGCTGCGCGTCTGGCATGTGTGCCAACCTTTCCCTGGCATGTGCAGGCATGTGGGGATGCACTAAGGAGGTGTGGCAGCACGTGGACCCCCCGGTGGCACATAGGCTTGCCTAGAATTGGAATTTTCCAATTTTTTGAGTGTCCCACATCTATATTTGTGACTTTTTTATAGGTTTTTGTGTGTCGAGGCCAAATCTGGATGTTGAGATGCGATCCCGAGTTGTGGTACGTGGTGTCCATTGACTCATGCGCTTGCTTTGGGATCTACACTCGAATCATTTAGGATTTGTTGATTTGAAGGGTGCACAAAATTATGTAAATAAGATCACAAGACACTATTATCTCTTAAGACTATTTCAGAAATTGTCATACAGTGGGGATAAAATTGAATGGTGATAATTATGAGATTTTATACCTCTGGATTTAGTTTGTTCTCGAGGAGCAAGATTTATCTAAAATTCTGAGTCGTGAGATGGTGGACTCCGGGGAGGGTACTATACCTCATGTAGACTAGATTAGAAGGCATTACGTGTATAGAAGAGCAAAGATGACCGAGTTAGGGCAATCCTCCTGAACAACATACACGACGATGTGATCTTGTTCTATGAGCAATACCTACGGCTATGTCGACTTGGCTTGCCCTAAAGAGAGCATTGTGGTACTTTTATAGCTCTTGAGGTGAGGATACTGAATTATAAGTTTAATAATTTATAAGAAAATTGCTGATCATATAATGATGCAACATTTGATGTAAATGTCAAGTATGATCGCTGAGTTGGAGAATGCAAACAAATCTATTTCGGATGTGTTTTTCAAGTATTGGGTGCGATTTAGTTTTTACCTGATTCATAGGAGACCATAAAAACTTATCTCATATATGACGAAAGTATTTATACTTTTGCTAATGTGAATAGGCACTGTGGGCTCGAGTAGGAGCATCTGGAGGTGAGCTGGCCAAACTTGGTTCATGCTTATACAGTGGAGTCGAGCAAGAACTCCTGTGACACCAAACATAAATGCCATAAGTATAAGTCAAAGACTTGAGGTTCAGGTAAGAAGAAACCATCTAAAAAATACGGCTACTAAGTATTAAAGTGTAGGAAGAATGAGCTGGATGAGACCAAGGTGAAGTGCTATATTTGTAGTAGATTTGGTCATTTCACTCGTAAATATGATGAAAGAAAATTATCTCTTCCTTCTTTACGTGGTTTGAGATGATCGCTGATTCTTCTCCTTTGTGGATTGTAGACTCAGGAGCTACCGACACGTAGCTAGAGATAAGAGTGTGTATATGGAGTTTCACTGAGCGAGTTCTCAAGTAGGAGGATTTACGTGAGGAATGAAGCGTTTTGTCGACATAAGAGGGAATAGAACTTGCAAGTTGGAGTTACAAAATTGTTAGATTTTGTACGTCCTTTACACTCCGGATGTTTGACGAAACTTAATCTCTGCTAAGAATATGCTTTGTTATTTGAAAACTTTATAGTTTCTATTTATTACGATAATTTTTTGATTAGTTCTGATTTAGTTCATGAAGGACTATATGCATTGGATGTTATTTCTTTTAATGACGTTTCTTGTTATTCTCTTAGGATGAGAACAGATAAACCGGTTAACAGTGAATGGTCTGTAGAGCCCGCTGACCAGTTTTACCTAGATAACAAAGTTACAAAAAAACCGTTCAACAATACAATGAGATTTGAGACTCCTTTGTAGTCAGTTCACCCCGATATCTGTGGCCTTATGAATGTGTGAACCCGAAATGGAGTTGTGTATTCTGTTACGTTCATAGACAGTTACACGTATTTCGGTAACGTCTATCTAATTTCACACAAGTTTGAGGTATTAAAATATTTCAGGAGATTTATTAGTGAGCTTAAGAATCAATTAGACTTGAAAGTGGAAACTCTTAGAATCAATTGAAAGCACGAGTATTTATCTGAAGAGCTATATTTCGAGAAGAGTATTATGAGACAATTGACTATTCTTACTACTCAGTGGAATAGAATAGCCGTGATGAGGAATATGATTTTGTTTAAGACGGCGAGGTTAATGATAATGTATACCAATTTGCTCGTTTCCCAATAGGTAGATGCATTATTGGCTGCAATCTACATTCTCAATCGTGTTCTGACGAAATCCGTAGTCAGTACCCCATATAAATTTTGGACAAGGAGGTAGCCTGAGTTTAGCCATTTAGAGTTATGGGGTTATGCCACTTATATTGACAGTTTTTTGCATTTATATGGTAAGTTAGGTCTACAAGAAAAGATGCGTATCTCTATGAGATACTTAAAAGACTCGAAGGGGAACGTGTTTTAGGTAAACATACAAACGACACTATCATTGAAATTGAGTCTTCTGATACTGTGTTTCTTAAAAATGATTTCCTTGTGAGAGGTGAAATCGAATAGGATTTAACCTTTTGTGAGATGGATGAGCCGAACCTTAGTTAGCCCAATGGTGGGACCCAAAAACTCATTATGGATTTTAGTTGTAGTTGGAGCGATCTATCTAGAGGTGAAAAGGTTTCCCCTCCTCATAAGAATATTTGGTATGTCGTCAAACAATTAAAAATAAAATACCCACTTCACAAAATATTAGTATAGAGTGAATAAAATCATCTCCACAGGGAACGGTAGATTTACTTCTTTTAAGAAAAAAATATGGGGGTTGAAAAAATAATTAAACTAATTAAATAAAAATAAAGAACTCAAAAAATAAAAATTAATGGAAAAATAATTTTTCTAACCAAATGAATTATTTCCACCTTGATGTATTTGACTGATCATCGATGCAAAATTTAACCAACATCCCGTAAATAAATTAGTTATAGTCGTTAAATATCACAAAATGACCAATCCCTCCTTACTTCTTCAGTAATCAAGGTACCACCGGTAATTATTTCCCTAATCGAAAGACAACCCAAGAGACCCTAATTGGATTTAGTGTTTTGACGGTCTTACGATCTAGAGAGATCCAATTCTAATTAATAAACACACAACGAGTTCATTTAAATTAGATTATTTAATCTTTTGGTATGAGTTAAATCGCTTACGAGACTATAAAACTATGTCAATTATCACTTCATTAAAAACAAATAAATCTTACCATTTTTAATTGAATATAGATTATTCTAGAGTTATCAAATATAGATCTCTATTCAATAAATCTAAAATATCATGAATATTAGGGTACATAGATTAAATAAATATTTACAAAATATTGAGTCAATAACCTTATTTAGATCTCATAATCTTTTTCCATCAAGTTTTCAATAACCTTTTAGCTAGAAAATAAAGTTAAAATAAAAGTATTGAAAAAGAAAAAATCACTATTATTTTATTTAATGTTGAAGGTAAAGAGCAACGAAAGAAAAGAAAAAAAAAATGGCAGCCGTCCCTTATGTCTTCCAAGAATAAGCAGCCAGTAAGAAGAACCTCCCTAAACTAAAATATTTGTTGGATGTGGAGGGGCTGCCCCCATTGGGGCTGCTCCACTCTTCTCTCCCTTAATTGCATAGTGAAGCACTCTATAAATAGGAGTGAGATAGCCTAATTTTTAAAGAGAAGTTTTTCATAAATTAGATAACTACTAAATAATAAATCACAAGAGTTTGAAATTTTTAAAATTTTTAGTCCCAAATATTTAAGAATATCTAAATATTTGCAAATGTTCCATACTTCCAAATTTATTTTCTTTTCCTTCTTTTTTCTTCAAAAGTCTCCTTTATCATTCATATTATATTAATGACCATAAAATACAATAATTAATGTAATATTTATTCAAAAATAGAACAAAATAAACCATAATTATTACACCAATTTATACCTCATTCGTAGTCAAGGACATGTACCTAACTGTCACTTCCCAATTGAGGGAGAGACTCTCATTGTGATTCTTAAGGATGATGAGAAACCTTAAACAGTTCTAGAGACTCTTGAGGGTTCTATGAAGAACCATTGATTAAAGATCATGGTTGAGAAAAGGAGTTGATGAGAATCAATGAGATCTGAGATCTAGTTGACTTGCCTGAAAGTAGTAAGGCCGTTAAGAAGAAGTGGGTTCTCAAGATCAAGAGAAAGGCCGTCGGATCGATGGAGAGGTATAAGACCCCTCGATAAACAGGGGTTAGATTCAGGCTGAGGGTGAGGTTATCTCAATCGTTAACTTTTAACGATTGTCGTGTACATGGATCTGGAGTGACACCAGATGAATATTGAGATTGTCTCCTTGAGTGTGAGTATTGGATAAGGAAATCTACAAGGAACAACCATCTGGTTTTATTCCTGTAGATCCGAATAGTAAGGTCTATCAATTTCGAAAGTCGACATATGACCTTAATCATCAATCCAGGGAATAGCACTTGATATTTCACGACGAGGTAATATCTCACAATTTTGTGATGATCGATGAGGATCATCGCGTATACCTTGTACGTTCTCATGACTCTTTTGTGTGATAATGTCTTTGTATATGAATGACATTCTGTTGACTAGAAACAACAGAGAGTATTTGAAGACCACGTTGACATAGTCATTGTCGAGTTTTGATATGAAGAACATGGGTGAGACTCAGTTCTTCTTCGAAATTAAGATCCAAAGGGATCTCTTGAGATGGATGTTGGCTCTTTCATAGGAGTCCTATGTAAAGGGAGTTCAATAGCACTTTGAAAAGAACAATTGCTACCCTGCAGATACTTTTATCGCTAAAAGTTAAAACCTAAGTCTTGACATATGCCCTAAGACTCAGGAAAGGATAAGGAAGATGTGTAGAATTCCTTGTATGAGAGCAGTGGATAGTCTAATGTATGTAGTATTGTGTACACGACCAAACGCTTATGTTGTAGTTAGACCGGTTAGTAGGTATCAATCGAATCCTAGAAGAGATTATTGGAGAGCAGTGAAAAGGATTCAGAGATATCTTAAGGGAATTATGGATCTTTACTTGTGTTATAGAGGAGGTGATTTGTGTCTCGTTAAATATTCAGACACTGACTAAGGTGATGATCTGGATAGACGCAAATCGACAGGTTTTATGAGAATTCTGTGTATTTCTATCTACGATAGAGGCTGAACTTGTAGTATAGTTAGCGGCAGTTCAGAAGAGTTTGGCTCTAGAGATTTTCAAATGACTTAGGGGTTGTGGCATACAGTGGGAGGTCAGTAATGATTTATTATGAAAATCAGCCTGCTATTAACTACACTTGAGACCCTAAATATCATTGTAGGATCAAACACATTGATACCTAATACCATTTTATGAGAGACATCACTGAGAATGGTGATGTGACAATAAAGTACACTTCTCTACAACATGATGACTGATCCCTTCACTAAACCCATTATGAGAAATTCCTATATGAGATATATGAATCATTGGGTTTACGTGTATTTTTTACATTTCTTACTTTGCACTGATACTAATTGTGTTTTTTATATATGACAGAGTTTATTTCTTGCACTGATTTATTATCATATATTCTGTGATATGTTGAGATAAAATATATGTCAGACAGGCATGGTCAACTCTCTCATATGAGTGACCACTTTTAGGTTTGAGTAAGCAGAGATGAGACAGTTTCTAATTGTAAGAGGTTTTGAGAGTGGCCCTACTAGAATACAAGTTACCCTGATACGTGTTCAAGATAAGATCATATACGATATGACCGGTATGAACATACTCACATCCATGTTGTCTGTATGTAGCCAACTTCAAGATCTCAAATATCACATGCGAATAGTGATATTGTCATTGAGATACTCTCTTTGAGATTTCTTGATAAAATCTTATATGTACATTGAGTCATATCGCGTGTGAAAATATGACCAGTGATATTCGGAACATTATTTGAGATATTGATGTGATTTAGATCCTCGTTCCTACTGTGTGAGACCTTAAATCCATTGGGTGGGATCTCTTATACCCTTATTACTTTCGTCTGTTTCTAGAGATTTTAGCTCAGTGTTTACTATTTTTGTCTGTTTACTTATGGTTTGGAAAATAAATTGTGGTCTAAGGGACAAGTCTAGAAAAGTAACTCAATTGACACTGATGGATTCGAGTTTGGGAAAAAGAAAACCAATTAATATTACATCATTGTGTTGTATTCACTGGCTAACCTATTATGTCTATTCATGTTGGGATGTAAACATAATAGTAGATACACAGTCAAGCAATTATTAGGGATTATTTTTAGTGATGAAAGTAACTCAATGATATAATTAGTCTTGGATCTGGGATGTAACGAATTCTTTATGGTAATAACGGTGACTTTTCGATCATTCTAATAGGTACATCGATAGATCTTTTTCTTGCAAGTGTACTCGTTGGTCGCACGATACTCAATTTCGTATGAAAATCCAACAGGGTGATAAGAAAAATCGCATGAATTATGATCTTATGACGGACATATTGCATGGGAGATGTTGGTTTTGTATGCTCATGAGGTGGCATTTTGGGCAATAACATGGGGTTAGTGGGAGTAACTCCCACTTATCTAATAACCACCCATATTCTCTCCTTGAATCTCTCTCTTTATATGTGTGATTATTCTCCGACGGGGATTAACTTGTCCATTGTCATTGAAAGATTTGTTTTCTTGAGAGAAAAACATATTGTGAGGGGATGAGAAATTTTTGTGTAGAAAAATTTTTTACGTCGTTACGATCACCGGATTAAGGGTTGAGGCGTTATAATATTACGATAGTGGTTCGATTAATCTCGTGATTACACCATCCCAATCGAGTAATCCGTTCGAGAGATTTGTCATTCGATTCGATTGATTTTGGAGGTCCTACATTGAGGTATATACCCCAATCCGATTTATTTTATTTTCAAAAATTATTCACTTCTGCTGTACATGAGAATTAAAATCCAATACCCTCAAACTATGTAATCTTTGCAAAGCACCCCCAAATTTTTTAAAACAATACCAAATTGGTCCTTAATCCCTACTCTTTTATTTACTCATGTGCGAAGAAGAAGAGAAAGATTTTTAGTTTTAGGAAATTGATTGTTTACTCTTTGTCATCGACCTCTATGATAAATATCCTATCATTGAGTATGGCCTCTCTCAAACTTGTGACTGTATATGGTATATACCAATTTGTTTATGTTATTTAATTTTTCTTTTAAACTATTCAACATAATTTTTTTTGTTCTATATTTTTTATAACCATAAAAAAATTTATTTTATATGTTCCTTTAATTTTATTTTTTATTCTAATTTAATTGTAATTTTTTTATATGTTTTCTTAATATTTTATTTCTTATGTCATTTCTCTGAATTTGATCCCAACTAAGATTCGTCCCAAATTTGATCTACTTTTGAGTGTTAGACTCACCACTACATTTGATCTGCTTTTGTGAAGTAATTATAAAAATTATAATCTTTAATATTATAGTTTTTTTTAAAAAATTATAATTTGTACAACTTAAAATTATAATTACAAATAAGTGTAATATTTACGTTCCCATGTAAATTTCTGCTGCAACAAACCTTTCCCACCATCATTGAAGGCATACTAACAAGCGATGCTATACTACACGTATAAATTAGTGTACCAAAAAAAATGTGCTGGGAGAGTTATAGCTTTAAGCTTCTAATTCGACTCAAACTAGATTTAATCAGGTCCAACATTATTATTAGATTCTGATAATTTATCCTAAAAAAATTTGAGTTATCCCCACTTCAAACCCAATAAAAAAAATAAGTTCAAATCATTTTATATAAAATTATAAAAGAATTCCTTCGCTTGAGACCAAAAATTATGGTACAAAATACGATCGAAATTCTATTTGGAACAACAAAAATAAAATACGAAATTCAATTGTAGATGTTTCTATTTACTCAATCCCAATCTTTGGTTTTATTATTATTATTATTATTATTATTATTATTGGAAAACAGTCTCGACGAGGGTCCCAGTTGGGGTCGTCGGAATCGCTGGGTTAGGGTTGTTGACTCGGTCTGGGAAGGACATGGTTGCCAACTCTATATAGCTTTTGCTTAAATATATAAACCTTTTTGTTTTTTTTCTGGGTGAAGAGAAAAACCATTTAATATTTTATTGGTGAGCTAATATAAACTAGATAGGTTTTGAAAGGTGTAATATCACAAACAACTAAACAAGTAATGTATAATTCTTGGTAAATTATACACAAAAATGCCCATAACACCTGACAGCCCCATCCATGCAAAGTCCCTCCCACGTAACCATTAAGTCCATGCATGTCCTAAACACCTACTCAAAGCCACACACATTTAAACAACAAATACACCAAATCCTTTCAGACCAAAATCCCCTCATTTGCTATGCATTGGTTACCTACATCATTGCTACATCACATGTTTTTCCCTCCGCCTTTAATGCAATCACTTTGTCCTAATGTCCCACTCTTATGTCTTCTATTGTCGTATCTATGCTTTTAAAATACAGCATATATAATCAGTTACAAACATTTTGTTGGAATCAATCAACTCTCACTGCATGTTATCATCTACAGATGTTCAAATCCGTCGTCCATAACAAAGATTTTGACGTTTCACTTGCTTATGAGAGCAAAGACTTAGTGCTGCCTAGTGTAGAGCAAAGACTTAGTGCTGCCTAGTGTATCTTCCAAAATATTTGCTCAATATGGAGTATATGGGTTGGCAGATGCAACTGAGAAGCAAGCCTGTACCTTCTTGCTGCAATCTGAATCACCATTTAGCATTTTCACAATTACAAAGTAAAGTCGTTAAAGTCTACTCGAAGCTTTGTAGTGGCTCCGAGAAACACAGAAAAACAAACAAAGGAAGACAAAACCCACCTTTACTCTTTGGCTTTTCACCCGATTCTTGCCTCTGCACTCTCTCCCTCTCACTTTCACAACATTCTCTCTCTCTACCCCTCTTCTCACCCAAATCACACTCTTTTCTTTCTTCCTCACTCACGTCCTCATTCACCCACTCTCTTTCCCTCTCTCTTTCGCTCGAACTCGCTCCATCTCTTGATTCCCTTTCTTCCTCTTCAATTTTCATTTTTTTTTTCTAAATATTATCAATAATTTCAGTTCTTTGAAGTAGAAGGACGCTTCGGATGATGGAAATTGAGACCTAGAACGATCAGATTTCATCTCTTCTCAGCTAGGGTTTGGTACCTTTATTCATTGAAATCTAATTGATTCTTCAATAATTCTCCAAATCTCTTTTAAACCCAAGCATTTTCTAAATATTTGTCATATTTTGGAAATATTGTAGTGGTTCAAATTGGTCGTAGATGACAGTGAGAGTCGAAGAAACCCTAGCTAAGTGGGTATTCTTCTCCCTTCAATTTTTGAATAATTTCCTGCAAGCTAGATAGTTCATACATGCTGTAACCTTTTAAGTCATAACTCTTTCTACGCTACTGCAAACTGAATAGGGTTTATTTCTACTGCAACTAGACTTTTAGGTTTTAAAATGACATATGACTCGAAAGATTTCGTTGATGATTGAATTTTTGATGAATTTTTGAAATGGTATAAAGTCTACAAAAAACTCTGTTTTGTGTCTTGTTCTAGCTGTGAGTTGTGCTGCAGATTTGAGCTATCTTCAAGGTAGATTTAGGCTTAAGTCTAAACATGAAAGTTGTAGATCCATGTCTTATCTTTAATTTGGGATCTAAATCACTTAAATCCGGAATGTGTGATGAAAGTTATGACAATTTTTCCGTGGCTGCGCAGATAGGAGTTATGAATTCTGGACAATGATGTTCGTAAATTTTGGTACTTTTGTATGATTTGAATGGGTTTAGGACATATACACAAAGGTTGTAGTTTTATGTCTAAAAGTTTAGCAAAAAATGGAATTTCCATGATCCGAGAAGTATAGATCAAGATACGGTCATTTTTCTATAACATGTTGTACTGAAAAATTATTGAGAAGTTAGGAATTTGTGATATATTGAGAAAAACCAAATTGCTCTAGTATAGATATAAGATTTAATGAATAATTTGTGACTAATGTCTTAGACTAAAGCATTCGGAATCAAAGGAGATATTGGATTTTGTTTGATTTGGAATTTGGAAGTGATTACCCTTCCAAGAGGTGAGTGGATGGTTCATTATAAGCAAAATGATTTCAATTCTTTTTATAAATAGTTTTAAATATTTTTATTTGATTTTGTATAAATTTTGGTGATTGTGAGATGTCCTGAAATGAGAATTGAACTATAAATGCATCCATATTATCTGTGAATGAACTTGTGCTATATTAAATTTGAAATTGTGTTCATGATTGTGATATGTGATTTGGAAATCTAAATTTTTGATGTTATGGCACTTTGAATGAGGATTGGATATTTGTGAAATAATGGTGCATGAGATAAATGCTATAGTCATTCCCTTCACGGAGCGACCCAACGGAATGACGTGGTTGGGGTTGAATGAGCAGGGGAGACAGATGTGACTCCCTCTGTCGAAATCGTGTTATATCTGGACGTACCCCAGTGAGGTACGAGTCAACGCCAAGGAAGGGGGATTTAATATTTCGAAATATGTGGATTAAAAATCCCTTGGTGGGCTTTCATTCGGGTTCGGCCAAATCCAAGACGGGAGTGATTTCTTAGAGAGACCCCGTGATTTTTGAAAAGTCTAAACTCTATGGATGCATGTTTGTTTGAAATTACTTTGATTTGTCAGAAATTATTTTATATTCAATGAGTTGTTTGTGACATATATTTTGTCTCCCCCACACTCACTCCTCATTTATCCCATAATTATACCATTGCACTTCACTCGCTAAGTATTCCCGTACTTACCCCTCTCTTTCATATTTTTCAGAGGAAGCTTAGGAGGGATACGTCATTTTGAGCAGTCAAAGAGTTGTTGTCACTGAATCTCAGTAGGTATTGAGATGTAGGGTTTATTTTATTTGGATTGATGTAGCGTGATCCATGAAAAGGAAATCATTGTACTATTCTTTTAGTTTGGATCATGAAGATCCTTAGAGTGGAAGTTCTATACATGTCATACTGTTTGGATTTTATTGATACTAACTCGATTTTTATTGAACAAGTATTGGTAAAATTCATACTAATATGATTTGAGATTTCATTGTTTTACTTGAATTCATTTTTGGAAAATGTTTATATTTTATTGGGACATTTGGAAATTTTATTATGGACTTTGATCTATTTTGAATTTGTAAATTCATTAAAATGTTTGAGAATGTTGAATGGTTGGGTTGCCCAAATTGTATGCATGCATGTACAGGGATGGATCCGGTGGATCATTTGTTTGTGTGACATTACATGCCTTTGATAATTGATGACCTAGGAGGGCCATTTGGATGTTATTGAATTGTTTCTGAAACAGGATGAACAGGTTGAATGCCTTACGGTGTCTCAGTATATGAAGAGGTTTTGTCCGTATGCCAAGATAACGTGACGGTTGTCATGTGCTTGACTCGAGAGTCGGGGCATGACAACTTTTTGATATAAGAGCTTAAGCTCAATTTTTAAAATGTTTGAAGATTTGAAATGTCACCAAATGTCCCCAATGATTTTTTAAAAGTTTTAAGAATAGTTTTTTTTTGGAAAATTCAGATTTTAAAAATATTGTTTTTTCAAGGAATGTACAAAAATTTTCCATGGATTCTTAGGGAATTAGGGATATCATTTTTCGGGGGTTAAGTAATTAGTTCTTCACTTAACGCCAAGTGCTAAACAATGCTTTTCTCTTTGTAAGTAATCATGCCTCCACGTAGAAGGACGAGGAATGTAAATGAAATTCCTCTCCGAGAGCACGAGGATGAGTCGTCCTCATATGCTCTACCTCCGTCAGTATCTACACACCTGACTCCTTCAACAGAGATTCTTGCACCTCCTATAGCTGCCCTCCTGCAAGTAATGGAGTGGTAGAGTACTTTCGGAGTACAATACCAAGCTCCACCTCAAACTTTAGCCCCTCCGCCGGTTCCTCCTCCTATGTCGACTATTGCACCAAGCATTCTAGTGGTATCTCCTCCAGTTGTTACAACAACTGATCGCCTTACCATAGAATTGTTTAAGTTGATAAAGGAGGGAAGGCAATTAGGGTGTTAGACTTTTTCCGACACGTGCGATGCTTCCGTGGCTAAGGAGTGGATTGCCCGAATTCAGGAGACTGTCACTAGCATGAGGCTAGACAATGAGATGAAGTTGTGGGTGGCAGTAAAATTATTGGATAAGGGTACTAGGACATGGTGGGAAAATGTAAAGGCTAGAACAACAATGCCTCTTACTTCGGTGGATTTTCTAAGAGCCTTTGAGGAGAAATACTACACATGGTTCTATAGGGACCAAAAGAGAGAAGAATTCTTCAAACTTGCTCAAGGAAACAAGACCATGTCAGAATATGAGGCAGAGCTTAGGGAACTTGAAACTTATGTTCCGGAGTTTGTGAACTCCGAAGAGTCCTTGTGTGTGAAGCTTGAATCAGGACTTAACTTGAACATAAGGGAGAATATGTCAACCACTAAAGGGCACACATTCCAAGATGTCTTGGATTTGGCCTTGAGGGCCGAGAAAATGGTGTTAGAAAAGGAAAAAGTTAGAGAGCATCATGGGAAGAGAAAGAGGTTCAGCGGTTTCAATCCGAGTCAAAGTTTTAAAAAGAACAGAATCATGGGATCTTATAGTGGCGGAGCTATTTCAGGGTTGGTTGGCTCTCCCCAAAACCAATCAGCTTTCAAACCAAATGCTCCCTCGCAGAAATGTTGGATCGGGAGCAAAACCGAGGGGGAGTGGAGTAAAACCTTGCCCTACTTGTAAGGGGCATCATATGGGTTTATGTAGGGGACCCAAACGTTGTTACCATTGTGGGAAAGCTTGTCACCTCCGATATGCTTACCCGCAGTTGAATGCAGAGGGCAAGGAAGTCATCAAATTCGGGGTCCACCTAGTAGTTCCAAGAAAGATCTAACTACTACTTCGACACCTTCCACTAGTGCTACTCCTAGAACGGGCACGGGAAGTAATGCCGTAGCTGCCCCCACTCAACGCCCTCAACCTAGAGCTCAAACCCAAATTTACGCTATAACTAATGAAGAGGCCCAAGTCAATCCTGACATAGTGACCGGTAATGTCTATTAAAATTTAAATGGTTTATGATTATGATTTGATTGTTTGTGATTATGATTTAAGGAATGTGGATGATACAATTTTGTTTACGGTTTATATTTATAAGTACGATGAAAATTTTTGGTGTTGATGCACATGTACTCATAGATACTGGGTCTAGTAATTCGTTTGTGAGTTCGGAATTTGTGAGACATTCTAATAGACCCTTAGTCCCACTTGTTGAAGAGTTATTGGTTATTATGCCTTTGGGGGAACACTTCATTAGGGATTCAATGTATAGGTCTTGTGAGGTGAAAATCGGTGAGATAACTCTCGAAGCGGATTTGATTCCGTTGGAGATGAAAGAATTTGATACCATTCTGGACATGGATTGGCTATATCTTCACCGAGTTTCAATACTAAGGAAATGAAATTCCGTAAACCAGGGCATCCTTTGCTTGTGTTCGCTGGTGAATGACGAGTATTGCCAAACTATGTGATTTCAGCTCTTGAAGTACGGAGATTAGTGCACAAAGGATGCAAAGCCTATTTAGCTCACATTGTTGATACCATGGTGGGAAGCCCTAATCTAGATAATGTTCCTATGGTGAATGAGTTTCCGGATGCTTTTCTGAAAGAGTTACCTGAGTTGCCACCAGTCCAAGAATTTCATTGCACTATAGATCTTGTTCCCGGCACGGCACTGATCTCTATTCCTCCATATCGAATGGTACCTGTAGAATTGAAAGAGTTGAATGTTCAACTTCAAGAATTGTTGGACAAAGGATTCATCTGATCAAGTACTTCACCTTGGGGTGCTCCAGTTCTGTTTGTGAAGAAGAAGAGTGGAACCCTTCGGTTGTGTATTAACTACTGGCAACTCAATAAAGCGACAATCAAAAACAAGTATCCTCTTCCAAGGATTGACGATATTTTTGATCAATTGCAAGGGATGAGTGTCTTTTTAAAGATTAATCTAAGATCCGGTTATCATCAGTTGAGGATAAAGGATGATGATATTCACAAGACTACGTTTAGGACACGGTATGGACACTATAAATTCCTAATAATACCATTTGGGTTAACGAATGCTTCTGTGGCCTTCATGGATCTCATGAATCGAGTGTTTCATCCCTACCTCTATAAGTTTGTCATAGTCTTCATCGACGACATCTTGGTATATTCCAAGAGTGATGAAAAATATTCTGAACATCTTCGAACCATATTGCAAACTCTTAGGGAGAATAAGTTATATGCCAAATTCTCCAAGTGTGAGTTTTGGCTAAGAGAGATTGGGTTTTTGGGACATGTGGTTTCCAAAGATGGGATTTTTATCCATCCAAAGAAGGTAGAGGTCATTCTGAAATGGGAGCAGCCTAAGAATATCACTGAGGTGAGAAGTTTCCTCGGATTAGAGGGGTATTATCAGAGATTTGTAGAAGGATTCTCGAAAATAGTAGCTCCAATGACTAATTTGACTCAGAAGGGAGTCAAGTTCGAATTGGATGAAAAGTGTGAGGGTAATTTCCAAGAACTTAAGTGAAGGTTGACATCCATTCCTATTCTTACTCTCCCTACTAGTGGCAGCGGTGATTATGTGGTATATAGTGATGCCAGCAAGCAAGGACTAGGGTGCGTGTTGATGCAAGGTAATAGGGTGATTACTTACGCCTCTCACCAGTTAAAGAAGCATGAAATGAACTACCCTACTCATGACTTGGAACGGGTTGCCATTGTATTTGCTTTAGAGATTTGGCAGCATTATTTATATGGGTTTACTTGTAAGATCTTTACTGACCACAAGAGTCTCAAGTACTTGCTCACTTAGAAGGAGCTCAATTTGAGACAAAGAATGTGGTTAGAGTTGATCAAGGACTATGACTTGGTGATTGACTATCACCCGGGCAAGGCAAATGTTGTTGCAGATGCTCTACGCCACAAGTCCTCATCTTCTTCTTCAACTCATGGGAGTTTTTATCTTTCATATTTAGTAGGACTTCGCATATCGGGAATCGAGTTGGCTAAGGATGATCAAGGTACTTTATTAGCCAAGTTTGTAGTGAGACCTACCTTAGTGAACCGTATTAAAGAGCTCCAAGCAATTGATGAGGAGCTAAAGAGGATAGTAGAAAAGGTTCACAAGGGCGAAGGTGGTGATTTCCATATTTGGGAGGATAACATGGTGATGTACGTGAAAAGAGTATGTATTTCCAAGAATGATGAGTTTCAAAAAACTATACTTGAAGAGACACACTCTTCGGCCTATACTATGCATCCAGGGAGTACCAAGATGTATCGAACTTTCAAGAAATCATATTGGTGGTCCGGATTGAAGAGAGAGATAACTGAGTTTGTTGCTAGATGTCTAGTGTGCCAGCAAATCAATGCTGAATATCAAAGGCAAGCTGGTGTCCTCCAACCACTACCAATTCCCGAATGGAAATGGGAGTACATCACCATAGATATCGTGGTGGGGTTGCCACGTATTCTGAGCCGTCACGATGCTATTTGGGTGATAGTTGATAGGCACACTAAGTCAGCACATTTCCTTCCAATTCAAAACACTTACACTTTGGAGAAGTTAGCCAAACTGTATCTTCATGAGATTGTTTGAATCCATGGGATTCCGGTAACGATTATATTAGATCGTGATCCTCGGATCCCTTTTAGATTTTGGCCTAAGCAATAAGAGGGCTTGGGAACCAAACTGAAATTCAGCACTACATTTCATCCTTAGACTGACGGACAATCGGAGCGTACGATTCAAACATTGGAAGACATGCTTAGGGCATGTGTTATGGATTTCCAAGGCTGTTGGGATAGGCACCTTCCGTTGGTTGAATTTGGTTATAATAATAGCTATCAAGCTAGCATAGGGATGCCTCCCTATGAATGTCTTTACGGAAGGAAGTGCCGGACTCCATTATATTGGGACGAGGTTGGAGAGAGATAGATTGAAAGTATAGAATTGATCGAGAACACTAAAGAAAGGGTAAAACTGATTCGGGAAATAATGAAGGTGGCTCAAAATCGACAAAAAAGCTACGTTGACAAAAGAAGAAAACCCTTGGAATTCAAAGTGAGAGATAAGGTGTTTTTGAAAGTCTCTCCTTGGAAGGGAATAATTCGATTTCAGAAACGAGGAAAGCTAAGCCCTCGATACATCGGTCCCTTCAAAATCATTGAAAAGATTGGACAAGTAGTATACTAGCTGGAATTGCCACCGGAGTTGCAGATGATCCATGATGTTTTTCATGTTTCAATGTTGAAGAAGTACTTATCGGATCTCTCGCATGTATTGGAAACTCCTCTGGTAGAGTTAAACGAAAATTTGGGTTTCAAGGTACTACCGATAAAAATCATTGATCGACAAATCAAACAATTGAGGAGTAAATACATTCCTATGGTCAAGGTATTATGGGAGAAGTAACTAAGTGCAAGAGGAAACTTGGGAGACCGAAGAGTTGATGTGAAAATAATACCCCACCTTTTTGAGGTATAATATTCTTTTAAATTTTGATGACAAAATTTCTTTTTAGGGGGTTAAGTGTTGTGGTACCGAGAAACAGAGAAAAAAAAAAAAAGAAAGGAGTAAGAAAAGTCAAAGCTAAAAAAAAAAAAAAAAAAAAAGACAAAACCCACCTTTACTCTTTGGCCTTTCACCCGATTCATGCCTCTGCACTCTCTCCTCTCATCACTGCCTCTCCCTCTCACTTTCACAGCATTCTCTCTCTCCCCCCTCTTCTCACCCAAATCACACTCTCTCTTTTCTTTCTTCCTCACTCACGTCCTCATTCACCCACTCTCTTTCCCTCTCTGTTTCGCCCGAACTCGTTCCATCTCTTGATTCCCTTTCTTCCTCTTCAATTTTCATATTTTCTCTAAATATTATCAATGATTCGAGTTCTCTGAAGCAGAAGGACACGTCGGATGATGGAAATTGAGACCTAGAATGATTAGATTCAATCTCTTCTCGGCTAGGGTTTGGTACCTTTATCCATTGAAATCTAATTGATTCTTCAATGATTCTCCAAATCTCTTTTAAACCCAAACATTTTCTAAATATTTGTCACATTTTGGAATTATTGCAGTGGTTCAAATTGGCCGTAGATGACAGGGAGAGTCGAAAAAACCCTAGGTGAGTGGGTATTCTACTCCCTTCAATTTTTGAACAATTTCCTGCACGCTGGACAGTCCGTACATGCTGTGACCTTTTAAGTCATAACTCCTTCTATGCTACTGCAAACTAAATAACATTTATTTCTGTTGAAACTAAATTTCTAGGGCTTTAAAGTGACATATGACTCGAAGGATTTTGTTGAGGAATGAATTTTTGACGAATTTTTAAAGTGGTATGAAGTCTATAGAAAACTCTGTTCTGTGTCCTGTTCTGGCCATGAGATTTGTTGCAAATTTAAGCTATCTTCGAATAGATTTAGGCTTAAGTCTGAACATGAAAGTTGTAGATCCATTTCTTATCTTTAATTTGAGATAAGAATCATTAAAATCTAATATGTGTGATGAAAGTCATGACAATTTTTCTGTGGCTACGCGATAGGAGTTATGAATTCTGGACAATGATGTTCGTAAATTTAGATACTTTTATATGATTTGAAAGGGTTTGGGACATATACATAAAGGTTGTAGTTTTATGTCTAATATTTTAGCAAAAATTGGAATTGCCATGATCTGAAAAGTATAGATCAAGATACCATCATTTTTCTATAACATGTGTTGAAAAATTATTGGGAAGTTAGGAATTTGTGGTATATTGAGAAGAACCAAATTGCTCTAGTGTAGATATACGATTTAATGATTAATTTGTGACCAATGTCTTAGGTTAAGGCATTCAAAATCAAAGGAGATGCTGGATTTTGTTTGATTTGGAATTTCGAAATGATTACCCTCCCAAGAGGTAAGTTGATGGTTCATTGTATCTTAAATGAGCAAAATGATTTCAATTCTTTTTATAAATAGTTTTAAATATTTTTATATGATTTTGTATAAATTTTTGTGATTATGAGATATCTTGAAATGAGAATTGAACTATATATGCATCCATATTTTCTATAAATGAATTTGTGCTATACTAAATTTGAAATTGTGTTCATGATTGTAATATGTGATTTGGAAATCTAATTTTTGATGTTATGGCACATTAAATGAGGATTCGATATTTGTGAAATAATGATGCATAAGGTAAATGCTATAGTCATTTCCTCCATGGAGCGACTCGACGGAGTGACGTGGTTGGGGTTGGATGAGCGGGGGAGACAGACGTGACTCCCTCTGCCGAAATCGTGCTATATCTGGATGCTCCCTGATGAAGTACGAGTCAACGCCAAAGAATGAGGATTTAGTATTTCGAAATATGTGGATTAAAAATCCCTTGGTGGGCTTTTGTTCGGGTTTGGCCAAACCTGGGACGGCATGATTTTTTTGGGAGACCTCGTGATTTTCGGAACATCTAAACTCTATGGATGCATGTTTGTTTGAAATTACTTTGATTTGTTGAAAATTATTTTATATTCAATGAGTTGTTTGTGACATATATTTTGACTCCCCTACACTCACCCCTCATTTATCGCATAATTATGTCATTGCACTCTACTCGCTGAGTATTCCCGTACTCACCCATCTCTTTCTTATTTTTTAGAGGAATCTTAGGAGGGATACATCATTTTGAGTCATCAAAGAGTTGTTGCTGAATCTCAGTAGGTATTGAGATGTATGGTTTATTTTGTTTGGATTGATGTTGCATGATCCATGAAAAGGGAATCATTGTACTGTTCATTTGGTTTGGATCACGAAGATCCTTAGAGTGGAAGTTCTGTACATGTCATACTATTTGGATTTTATTGATACTGACTCGATTTCTATTGAGCAAGTATTGATAAAATCCATACTTATATGATTTGGAATTTCATTGTTTTACTTAAATTCATTTTTGAAAAAATATTTATATTTTATTGGGATATTTGGAAATTTTATTATGGACTTTGATCTATTTTGAGTTTATAAATGCTTGAGAATGTTGAATGGCTAGGTTGGCCAAATTGCATGCATGCATGTACAGGGATGGATCCGGTAGATCCTTTGTTTGTGTGACATTGCCTGCCTTTGAAATTGATGATCTAGGAGGGCCATTTGGATGTTGTTGAATCGTTTTTGAAGCAGGATGAATAGGTTGAATGCCTTATGGTGTCCCGGTATATGGGGAGGTTCTGTCCGTATGCCGAGATAACACAGCAGTTGTCACGTACTCGACTTAAGGGTTGGGGCGTGATATTTGTACTCTTCATTGCCACTATTTTAACTTTGTCCTCTTTGTTTTTCATCCCAAAATGTTTCCTCCCCCATCAAAGCCAATCTACATTTCTCACTAAGTAGAAGTGGAATTCTATTGTTGGATTGAGTGGAAGCTCTGATTCAAATTTCAGAATGGGTAGAAGTTCCTAGAGCTAATCAAACCCTTGACAACACTACAATCTGTCCTAATGTATCATTGGAGGGAAACTCTAATTGCATATAAGAAAGCAATGGTACCTTGCATTCTGATGGTGGGATGGGTACTACTTCAAAGTCTAGTGGTAATGAAACAACTACTGTAGAGCTTGGAATAGAGTAAAAGCTAAAGAAGTGAACACTTGGGTTCCTCTGAAGGTACAAACTAACTGGACGCTCTCTAACAAATTCTTTTGAATAGGCTAACTAAGATGATTTATAACAAAGATTTTTCCCCTTTTTATAGTTTATGTCTACAGCTGCTACTGTAATTGTAGATAGTTAAGAAGATAATGGGTCCAAGAATGCTATTACGAAGGATTCCTTCACTGAAGCAAAAGGTAAGTTGGAAGCACTATGTTAAATAAAGTAAAATGGGGCTTATTGATTGATTTAGTCAACCAATGATTGATCTAATCAATCATCAATCATTCAACCATAATGATTGATTTAATCAATTATTATTACTGATTTAATCATTACAATTGATTTGATTAATTATATATATTTGATTGATCTAGACAATCCTTAAAATTGATTCAGTTAACCATTATATATTTGATTGATTTATTCAGTGATTGATTTATTCAATCATTATATATTTAGAAAATTGACTTTATTTTGATTATTTTCCTTCTCACCAATTTTATTTAAATTTCTTTTCTTTTCTCTACTAACTAGCTCTTATCAAAATAGGACTCCTCTTCACACTTTGTAATCAAGCAAAGACAGACAATCTTCTCTTTTACAATTAGCTTTCTTTCTTCTCAATGGATAATCATCCCTCTTGTAATTCTCTTTTGCAATCAATACAAAGAAGGTCCTTTTCTTTCTTCTCTTCTTCTTCTTCTTCTTTTTCTTCTTCTTTGTGTCCTTGATATTATATTCTCAATTTTATTTTGGTACAGTTCTCATACATAAGACTAGTTCTAGATTTCATGTCTAGAAACACACGAGAAGTCTAATACCGAGATTAAAATTTTTCAATATGGAATCACAGTAAATTTTGACTCCCACCTCTTCGAGATTAGATGATCCTCTTTCTCAAATCAATTCTTTTTATTCAAAACCATTATGTTCCATTCTTCTTACCTCCTCAAATTATTTCCAATGGCTTGCTTTTATTAAGAGATCATTAAACTCAAGAATTCTCTTAAGTCACATTACAAAGGACTCTCTTGAGAAGTTGGACCCAACATTTAAAGAGTGAAAAATGAGGAATAACCAAGTGTTCATCCTACTAATATGTTCTATGAAGAAATGTATAATCTTTATGGGCAAGAGTCAAATTTATGAAGAGTTTTCGAGATAAAGTAGCAAATCATCAATATCAAGAAGGATGAAAAGGCTCTATCCTAACTATTCGGTGAATATGAAGACCTTTAGAACAAGTTCAAGACTTTGAGGCCGATCACAACCGATCTCAAAAATTTATAAAAAAGAGAGGATGAAGACAAGTCCTTTCGGTTTCTCATCTCTCTTGGAGAGTAACACATGTTCGCCAAGAAATCCTTCGAATCAAGGATTTCGCTTCCTACCAAGAAGTGAGATCCATGATCTAATGAGCAGAAGCAAATATGAAGATTGGGAATGCTTCTTAATTCAAAGTAGAAGGGCATACTTTCAATTCGACTACAGAAGGGCAAGTGGCCAACAAGGTACAACATGTGGCCAAAAAGGTATGTGCTCACTTCAAAAAGCCAAATCATTCACAAGGAAGATGTTGGTTTCTTCATCCTCACTAAGACCTGAGCATCTGAAAGAGAAAGGGTCAAATCTCCTCAAATGTGGCTTAAAATGCAGCACTTTAGTCGACCAGACAAGTCTCGATTGTGATGTTTATTCAAAAAGGGCTATTTAAAATTTTTTATATTTGTGAAAATGTGGGAGAATAATTATTTGAAATAAAAATGTAAATTTTTGTTATTTAGAATGATTAGAAATTTTTTAAATATTTAGTCGATTGACTTTTAAATTTTTAAGTTCTAGATCACCAGAGCCTTCAGTTACTTGAGTGTTTGGTGTTTGGTAGGATCTAGTTTTCCTATAAGACTTTAGTTGTTTGGTATTGGGTATTTAGTGAAAATTTGATTTGGAGACTATCTATTAAGTGATCGGTTATTACAGTATTGGTATTTGGTAGAGCTTACATTTTAGATTCAATAGAGTTTAACTATTCGGTAAAGGTTTGGTGATCACTAGAGCCATCAATCACCTAGGTACTCAGTGATTGATACTTAGTAAATTTTTACTATTTGGTACTCGACAGAGTTTTAGTGTCCAGTTGAATAGTTTTTTAGATTTTGATTTCCTTATCGGTAGTTAAAGGTGACAATTTGCTATTTTACAAGTGAGAATCCTATCGGTATATTGTGAGACCTATAAGCTATTGGTAAATAGAGGAAGTTATAATTTAGGATAGACTTATTATTTTATAATTTTTATATATTCATCGGTTTATTCCATTTCTATATACCATTCGTTATAAAGCATTCCACTCATATTATCTAACGGTACTACCTCACCCTGTCGATGACATCCAATTTTGAATTCCCATTTTTATTTTTATGAGATACCCATGAAATTCTTATTGATTATTTTATTACCAATCGGTAATGTGAATCCATGATCAGTAATATGTACCATCAGTAATATGAGACTTTGACTGTTTGATACAATGTATTTTCATTTACCCTTCGATGCTCATTTCCTAATATCATTTTCTTGTTCGGTCATCAATCATCACATGCTTATTCGGTCATCGGTCATCACATACATGTTTGGTCAATGAGAATTCAATTTTGAACTTAACATTTCTCTTTGGTTACCTTGTCCTTTCTGTACTTGTTATTGAGAATTCAATTTTTGAACTTACCATTTTCCTTCGGTCACTCTTGTTACATTGAAAATTCAATTTCTTTGCCCTTATCACTTTCTGCATGCTATCTTGAGAATTCATCGGTGCCACTTTTCGAATTTTCATCAGTTGCCATTTTCCTTTGGTGTGTATGTGAGAATTCAAGTTGTCACTTGCCATCGGTCCAAGTCCACAAGTCTTGATCGGTCACCGAAGAATTTCACTAAAATTTCCAAATCTTGTCCGTCAATACATTCCCCAAGAGTACCTAGTACCAAATGCCTCCCTTGCCAATTGAAGTGTCGAACGCCTCAAGCAAATGAAATGCCAATTGCTCTCCTATTTTCCTTGTAAATTGAACCACCGATTGCCCCCAAAAAATTTGATCTTTAGTTCTTCCAAATACTCACAAAGATCTTAACCATCATGTCATAGTTATATATTGTACAATTATATTATATCCCTTACATTTTGAATATTCTAAATTTTTAATACTTCTAATTTACTTCCTACAAATTGTATTCTTCCTCTCTACTCATCATTGAACATATTTCTTCACAGAATAGAAGTTCAATTATTTAGACCCATTGGGTGGACCAACCCAATAAATTAGAAAGATATATCGGATATATGTGCAAATTGAAAGTGGATAAGAGCTACTAGGTAAATATTAAAAATAGGTTGATAATAAAATAATGGTTGAGGTTCCAGAACCTACGAAACCCAAAGTCTCATTTCCCTTTCTAGACTATGCTCCTTTCCATCCTTCTCTTTTCCCTTCTTTTCCAAAACTCAATTGATTTACAACAAATCTCTAAATCAAATGCTCCAAACTACACATAAACTCTCCAAACTTTGGTCATAGTCTTAAATCTTGAGGGAAGTCTAAGAGTTTAATGTTGTTAACGAAGGAGAGAAATCAAGGGTTTAGCGTGACCTAAGTTGGAAGGAACTTTGGAGACCAAAATCAAGAGGCTGGACTGAGCTGATCGAAGTCATACCAATTATCGTGGACAGATCTGGGAGTGACTACCCTCCCAAACATTGTGAGTGGATGGTTTATTGTGTTTGTGAATGAGAAATGTTTTTCATGATTTTTCTAAAATAATTTTCTTAACTTTCTTTTATAAAATGTTTTGTGATTATGAAATATTCTTAAAAATATTTTTGATTTGAGCCATGAGATTTATAAGATTACAAATATATTTTGATGCAAGCTGAATTTTTTCTACGAATGATATTTGTTGGATTCGTGAACTGTGAAACTTGGTTATTTATATGGCATATGATATGATGTTTGCAAAATAGTTTATGTAACGATTTTGGAGAATGAGCTTGAACCCCCATGGTGTATGTATTGGCTTGGGGTATGAGCCTGAACCCCCAAATGGCTATAGTCATTTTCTACACAGTGTTGCCCGACGGGGCAACATGGTGAGGGCATTGTTGTTGTTGGTAGGCAAAGAGGTGGTCGAACTGGGAGACACTTTTTCTATCCATTTCGGGGCTATTCGGTTGCACCTCCGAAGAGGCTACAAGCTAACCCAAGATTGGGATAAATGTTTTATGACCAATAGTAATAAAAACCCCTTGGTGGTTCCACTGGATGGTTCGGGCCTAATCGTTGGTGGAGAGGTTTTAAGGCAAACCCCTATGATGTTGGAAAAGTATGTATTATGTTATGGAAAAGTCATGTCTCTTAATGTAAATGTATGAAGGACTACTTGATACTTTGTTGTAATGCAAATATATTTGGAAAATATTGTTTGACACTTTCACATTCTTCACTCACTCACTTACACAATTATGTCATTGCACTCCACTCACTCGACGTTTTTTATACTCATCTCTCCCCTTATCTCTTTTTAGAGGAAGTGTAGAGATAAAGTCACCTCATCGGTAGCTAGATCCAATCGAAGGGAAGAGCTATTCGGGACCGACTGTGGTATTGGTCCATTCTAGTTATGGATATTTTGGAGGCATATATACGGATCCAGAGGGCATTTCTAAACTCTTTTGTATAATATTTTATATACATGTCTCTTACCTTTAAACTTATAGTTTGGAATTCATATTTTGAAATATTAAATGATAACTTGCTCTTTGGATATTTTAAATTCAAGTGTTTTGAAAATCAGATTCTCTTAATGTGATACGATATTATTATAGTCTTGCGGGATCTTAGGGTGCGTATTGGTGATTGCATGTACTTCCAGATCACGCAGTGATAGTCACGTGCTTAAATCTGCGAGTCGAGGCGTGACACTAAGACCAAACCAAACATTACTTACTTAAAAGTGTTTTGATATATATGCTATGTATATATACCAGAATAATTTAGAAATAAATTAGAAAGAAAAGGAAGTAGCGTGTTTTTATAGGATTCTCAAAAGGGTTATATATTTTATGATCCTATAACTAACAAAATATACACATCAAAAGATGTGATATTTGTAGAAAATGAGTTTTAATTTATAGATATAAGTGAAGAAAGAACATTAAAAAAGAAAGACTTGTAAGTTTTCTTGTTTGCTCCAAAAGAAGTTAGCAATCCTTCTCACTAATCTAATGAAGAGGAGAATTCAAAGCAAGAGCAAGAGAGAGGATCACTAGAAAATTCTAAGCAAAGGTAAGATGGAAGCTCCCTTACAATTGAAAGAAGTAAGAAGCAAGGGGAAGACCAAATCCAAGAAGACTCACTTCCTTCAGAAGCAAATGAGAAGTCTAATAACTCACCATTATCTCCACCACCACTTAGAAGGACAACAAAGATGAGGTTCCCTCCATCAAGATGGGAACACTATATCTCTAAGGTTGCATCTTATCCCATTGTTGACTATTATAGTACTACTGACGTTTTCTAAAGTCACCAAGTATTCTTGGGTGTCATTTATCAAGTACAGGAGTTTAGAAGTTTTAATGAGGCTAATGATCACCAAGAATAGAGAAAATCAATGAAAGAAGAGCTTGATGCTCTTACCAAAGAACAAGACTAAGGAAATAATGACTCTTCCACTAGGAAAGAAAGTAGTCGGATGTAAATGGGTTTACAAGATTAAACATAAATACGATGGTTCAATTGATCACTACAAGGCTAGACTTTTAGTCAAAGGGTTTACAGACCTATGAAGTAGACTATACGGAGACCTTTGCATTTGTAGCAAAGATGAATACTAATAGGGTCTTCTTGTCTCTTGCCATCAACAGGAGCTGGCCAATGCCTTCTTACAAGGGGAGCTAGAAGAGGAGGTTTACATGCATCTATCTCAAGGGCTCAACCAAAGTCCCAAGGGACAAGTGTGGAGATTAAAGAAAGTCATCTACAATCCCAAACAATCTTCTCGGGTCTGGTATGCAAAACTAAACTCTGCACTTCTCAGTAACCATTTTTAAAAAATACAATAGTGATTCCTCTCTATTTACTAAAATTGATAATGAAAGAATCACTATCGTGCTCATATAGTCGATGATATCAATGCTACTAAAAGTAATATGACTCATATTGATCAAATCAAAAGTTTTCTTAAATCTAGCTTTGAAGTTAATGATTTAGGTTACTAAAGTATTTTCTATGAATAGAACTTGTCTACTCTTACAAGGGGCTTGTTCTATCCCAAAAAAACTATACTCTTAATCTTTTGCAAGAAGCAGGTAAATTGGAAGCAAAACCTGCAACTAGCCTTATCTCAACCTCTAATGAAAGGAAAGATATTGATCAACCTTTTATAGATATATAGAGGTACTAGAGACTCATTGACAAGCTCATTTACCTTACTATCACTAGACCTGACATTGCATATGTTGTGAGTCAAATCAGTCTATATATGTATGCTCCTTAGGTGTGCCATTGGAAGGTGGTTGAAAAGATTCTTAGGTATCTTAAAGGGTCTCCTAAGAGAGGAATCTACATAAAGAAGAATCAAAGTTCAGAAATTATGGGCTATTGTGATGCAGATTGGATCGGAGATTCAACGGACAGAAGATCCACCGTAAGTTATTGTAGGTTTTGTTTGTAGGAATCTCATGCCCCAGAAGAGCAAGAAATTATCCGTGATTTCAAGATCAAGAGCAAAGCTGAGTGTAGAGCCAAGATAGCAGCAACTAGCGAATTATTTGGCTAAAGGTTTTAGTTAAAGAATTGGGATTTTCAGTCACTTCCTCTATAAAACTTATCTGCGATAATCAATCTATCATTCATATTGCTTCTAATCCTATCTTCTATGAGAGAACATATCATATTGAAGTTGATTATCACTTCATACACCAAAAGGTTGAAGACAAGATAATGCGTTCTAAGACATATAACACTTGATTTTTCTCTTGCACAAAGATGTAGAGAAGTGTTGTGATCCTTGGTTTTGGCACTTAGAATGGTCGATTGCCTAGATCTTGCACTTGTTGGTTGAGTTTGGTGGAGGTTGATTGAATGGGTTTGAGTTCCTCCTTATGCATGGTACTAAAATGCCCAATACACAAGGTTTGGCTCTCAAAAAGAAAAAGAGAATGGAGTAGAAGAAGAATGGAGAAGATGGATAGAATTTGAACTAGCCTTGATGGGTCTTCAAGAACAAGAGCCTTATCATGGGAGGGTGTTGTAACTTAAGGAAATGTCTCATCCTTAAGCCCTAATTATCACATGATGGTGATGTTACTCAAGTGGATTCTGCCCACTTAAGCTCTATGATAGAATTCTCATGCTGGAGAAGGATAATCTCTGGATTTTATTTCTTAAAAACTACTTATTACAAATAGGGGAGGCCTGCCCTATTTATAGATGTAGATGGGCATTAAAAGGTACTCATTGCACATAACTTTTGGAATGAAAAGACTTATACTACAAATAACTACTTGGCAGTTATTTAACTACTATTATCACATACTTAAACCCATACAAAAAAAAAAGAAATTTATTTAGAAAAATAGTTATTGCCTAGGGGAACTGGTGTCCATTTGGCTGTTGGTTCATTACCTTGTACGCGCAGCTTCTACGAGGTGCGTGCTAGCCCATGTGCTTGTTCACTTTTCTTAGGCCATGGCTTGATTTCCTCGAGCAATATCTCTCTTTCTTCGAGCCAAGTGTCTTCTAATGGTGTCTCTTCACGTGTTGGCTCCACTGCATGCATTTCCTTGGCGTTGTCTTCATTCTTGCGGTGCACTATGTCATGAATGTGCATTGCTTTGTCTTCCTTGGCCTCTTGCTTATTCAATTACATTGTGGAATGCACCTTTACATTCTGTAATGTCTCTTGGCAAGGATTGTTTGATGTCTTCTCGTGCAGGGTCATTACTTTGCTCGTGTTGGGTGCATGCTCTTGCATGGATTGCTCGTGCAATGGCGCATACTCATACAAGAGTTGCTCGGGCAATGGTACCTCTTCGCTTCATGTCCTTTCTAGCGGGGGCCTTCTTGTTTGCTTCTTTGATGTACAATAGCCTCCTCAACTTCTTTAGAGACTTTTGCTTGGTAGTTTCTTGATGTTGCACAAATGGTTGTGTAAATTAGATGAACTGTCTTGACCTTTAGAGCACGGTTGCATGGTTGCCTTGTGCTGTTGCTCAGACGCGCTTGTCTTTGCCTGAGTGGGCTTAAGCAATGTCATGCATTACCTTAGGCAATTATTTTGCCTTGCCTAATGCTAATATTGCATCATTGGTGTCCTTTGGCTTGATATGAGAAGATTTGTCCAAGTGAACCTCCTTCAAGGATTTGTCCAAGCGAACCTCCTTAATAGATTTGTCCAAGTGAACCTCCTTCAAAAATTTGTCCAAGCAAACCTCCTTCGAAGATTTGTCTAAGCGAACCTCCTTCGAAGATTTGTCCAAGCGAACCTTCTTCGAAAATTCATCCAAGCAAACCTCTTTCGAAGATTTGTTCAAGCGAACCTCCATGAGTTCTTCTTGGGCCTTGTGGCTATTTGCCGTGTGTGACCTTTGGTCTTGGACATGGGTCTGTGAAAGGTTACAACATTCACCCCTCCTTGAAGACTAACCTTGTCCTCAAGGTTGAAGAATGGTAAACCATTGATAAGGGATATGATATCTTCCCAAGAGGCTACTTCTTCATTAAGGCATTTCTGCTTAATGATTATTGTTCGGGCCGTATCCATTCTTCCTTGCCTTTCATGGTGGGTTGAAGGGTAATTATGATTATACATGCCAACTCCCTTGCACCTTTTGGTTGCCGCAGTTTGTTATTGACATGAATTGGTGGTCCTTGGTTTATTCCTTAAATTCGTGGCATTGGTGTTGAAGTCAATGTCCTACAATTTGGGTTCCATGGTTGTTTCAGGGTACCCTGCCATGAGAAACTTGGCATTTTGCTCATGGGTTGGTGGCTTGCGGTTTTGGTTGCTTTCTCTTTGGCCGTACTTAGTGGATTTCCAAACATAGCAACTTTTCACCATTGTCAACCTTTACTTCGAAAAGTTCTATCTTTTCAATGGGTAACTTGAGTGATCCCGCTGCTTTGTGATTTATGTAATTGAGGGAAGACCCATTGTCAACCCAGAAAACGACTTCTCTTCCTCCAATTTTAGCTTTGGTCCGCATGGTTTTAGGACCTTCTATGTCGGCCATGGCATGGATGGAAATGTGAGGGTCATCATCAAAAGGTGACTCTTCAGATTGTTCCTCACCAAAGAAACCTTCTTCCTAAATAGGTGACTCTTCACCTTCATGTATTTCAATCATGAAAATCCGGGGCTTATTGTACTTTTGATCGGGTGTGAATTTTTCATCACAATTGAAACATAACCCTTTAGATCCTCTTGCTTCCATTTTGACTTATGTAAGAATTTTCACTCCTTGAGTTTTGTTACTCGTCATGCCTTGTTGGTAAGTCTTAGAAACAATGGATTTTGTAGAGACACGAGAATTTGCTATCCCTTTGTCTTTTAAGCACGCATTAGGGTCCTAGGTCGATATAGCTTCACTTTATAAGCCAAGTGATGCCTTAGTCCACCTATAAAAGCACCAACTAGGGGTGGTTTGGGCCAATCTACCCTTATAGAGATCTTTTCAAATTCCCTTTGATACTCCCTTAGGGGACGAAGTTTGTCTCAATCGGGTGAGTGCCTTATTACAATCAACATAGGCGGTTTCTCCAAAACTTTTGGTTATTTCTTTGCATAATTTCAACCAAAAGAGTTCTTTCCCTTTGGATCGATATCTTTGTCGAATCCATTTGGTATCAAAGTTGTGCCTTTTCTTCAAAATATAAACTAGCAACTTGTACCCTTTCGTATCTATCTAAAGGGTAGTACAAAAAGTATCTTTCAGCCCTTGG
This sequence comes from Dillenia turbinata, assembly GCA_037126225.1. Classification (NCBI taxonomy): domain Eukaryota; kingdom Viridiplantae; phylum Streptophyta; class Magnoliopsida; order Dilleniales; family Dilleniaceae; genus Dillenia; species Dillenia turbinata. The sequence goes on from JBAMMX010000024.1 coordinate 1,730,465, forward strand.
AATCTAAGTGCTTGGATCGCCATAATCAAAGATTGGAAATACCAACTTAGGCTGCCTTTGTTGTTGTGGCTGAAAGCCATGTTTTGGTGCACGAATGGCGCCTCTTCATCACTCTCATCAGAGGATGATTTATGATGAACAGTCTCTGCATGCAATTGTACATTTGCTTGTTGTGGATCTCGCACTTGAGGGATATTTACATCAACACGGTTGGCCTCTTGATTAGGGGCTCTTCGGTTTTACATGGTGGCTTGTATGTCTCGGAGCATATTGGTGATCATAGCCAATTGTTGCTCCATTTGTGCCATGTGCAAGCCATTTTTGGCCTAGCTATTTTGACTTGCCTCGATAAATGCTTCAAGGGCTTCAATTCTTTCTCTTTGTGCCATTATGGTTTAAGAGTAAAGATATATGTTTGAAGGACTTGAAGAGTGGTTACAAACAAAGGTTTTCTGAAAGGATCCTTTGATATAAAGGGTGGACAGATGATCTTTTAATGAAAGGATGTTTTCCTCTTAACAAGGGATGGACTCGTCTTAACAAAAAGATGATCTTCTTTCCACAAAAGAATGCTAGACGTTTTTACTCTTAAAGAGAAATGGATCGTGGGGACTTTTCTCAATGAAAGAAACATTTTTATTCTTATAAGAAATGGATCGAGGGGACTTTTCTCAACAAGAGAATGAAACGTTCTATGAGTCTCCTTAATGAAAGAAGGCTGGATGTTTTTACTCTAAAAAAAAAAATGGATCGAATTAACCCTCTCAATGAAAGCACCAAAAAATGATGTGTTTTACGGTATAAGACATGCACCACTTGATTTTTCTCTCACACAAAGGTGGAGAGAAGTGCTATAATCCTTGGCATTGGCACTTTGAATGGCTGATTGCCTAGATCTTGCACTTGTTGGTTGAGTTCGAGGGAGGTTGAGTGAATAGGTTGGAGTTTCTCTTTATGTACGGTACCAAAATGCCCAATGCACAAGGTTTGACTCTCAAAAAGAAAAATAGAATGGAGTAGAAGAAGAATGGAGAAGATGGATAGGATTTGAACTTGCCTTGATGGGTCTTCAAGAATAGGAGTCTTATCACACGAGGGTGATGTAACTTAAGGGAATATCTCGTCCTTAAGCCCTAATTATCACACGATGGTGATCCCAGTCAAGGGGATTCTACCCACTTAAGCCCTATGATAGAATTCTCATGCTGAAGAATAACAATCTCTGGATTTTATTTCTTAAAAATTGATTGTTACAAATGGGGGAGGTCTACCCTATTTATAGATGTAGATGGGCATTGAAAGGTTCTCATTATACACAACTTTTGGAATGAAAAGACTCATACTACAAATAACTATTAATTGCCATTATTACACACTTAAACCCATACAAAAATAAAAGGAATTTATGCAGAAAAAACAATTATTGCCTAGGCGAACTAGTGCCCATTCGACTGTTGGTTCAATGCCTTGCATGCGCTGGCGCACGTTGCTCCTGTGTGGTGCGCACTGGCTATACGCTGGTTCACTTTCCTCAGGCCATGGCTTGATTTCCTCGAGCAATATCTCTCTTCCTTCAACCCAAGTGTCTTCTAATCGTGACTCTTCACGTGCTGGCTCTATTGCAAGCATTTCCTTGGCCTTGTCTTTATGCTTGCAGTGCATTATGTCATGAATATACATTGTCTTGTCTTTCTTGGCCTCTTGCTCATTCGGATACATTGTGAAATGCACCTTTTCATGTTGTAATGTCTCTTGGCAAGGATTGCTTGATGTCTTCTTGTGTTACTTTGTTCATGTTGGTTGCATGCTCTTGTATGGACTGCTCATGCAATGGCACATACTCATGTGCAGGCTGCTTGGGCAATGGTGCCTCTTTGCTTTGTGTCCTTTCAAGTGGGACCCTTCTTGCTTGCTTCTTTTGATGTGCAATGGCCTCCTTAACTTCCTTAGAGACTTTTGCTTGATAGTTTCTCAATATTGCATGAAAGGTTGTATCCTTTGGATAAACAATCGTGACCTTTGGTGTGCGATTGCTTGGTTGCCTTATCCTGTTGCTCAGACATTGCTTGTCTTAGCTTGAGCGGGCTTAAGCAATGTCATGCATTGCCTTGGGCAATCATTTTCCTTACCTAATGCTGATGTTGCATCATTGGTGCCCTTTGGCTTGATATGAGAAGATTTGTCCAAGTGAATTTCCTTCAAGGATTTGTCCAAGCGAACTTCCTTAAAAGATTTGTCCAAGTGAATTTCCTTCAAGGATTTGTCCAAGCGAACTTCCTTAAAAGATTTGTCCAAGTGAACCTCCCTTGAAGATTCATCTAAGCAAACCTCCTTTGAGGATTCGTCCAAACGAGCCTCCTTCGAAGATTTGTCCAAGCAAACCTCCATGAGTTCTTCTTGGGTATGCCTTGCGGCCATTTGCTATGCGTGACCTTTGGTCTTGCATATAGGTCTATGGAAGGTTGCAACATAAGACTATAATAATACCTCATGCGAAGAGTAATGAGTAGTTTGCTAAAATTTTTATCAAGGAAACTACGACAAGTCACATGCAAAACATTCTCAGGGAGTTAGGCTTTATAGATATCTACTCGCCAAACTTGAGGAGGAGTGTTAAAATAAAGTCAAATAGGGCTCATTGATTGATTTAGTCAACAATGATTAATCTAATCAACCATCAACTATTTAATCATAATGATTGATTTAGTCAATTATTATAATTAATTTAATTATTACGATTAATTTAGTCAATTATATATATTTAGTTGATCTAGTTAACCATTAGAATTGATTTAGTCAAATTAAAAATTGATTTATTTAATCATTATATATTTAGAAAATAAACTTTATTCAAATTATTTTCCTTATCACCAATTTTATTCCAATTTCTTTCATTTTCTCTAGTAGCTAGGTCTTGTAAAAATAGAATCCCTCTCCACATGTTGTATTCAAGCAATGAGAGAAAATCTTCTCTCATGCATTCTTCTTGTTCTACTTGTATCAAGATTATATTCTCAATATAATCTTGATATAATTCTCCTGTGTAAGACTAGTTTTAGATTGCGTGACTAGAAACATACGAGGAGTTTGATACTGAGATTAAAATCTTTCAACACACTAGACAGAAAGCCTGCTGAGAGAAGGAGCACTGTAGAGTTAAAGAAAAACCTAGAAGGATACAATATGCTACTAAAGACAAGGTAAAGTCTTTTTCTAATAGTAAAATTAGAACGAATAACTTGGATATCAATAGTAGAGGCGATCTTCTAATCACCTGGCTTTGCTGGATTTTTTTTTTTTTTTTGGTTTTACATTTTTTTATCTAGTTGAATCTCTCTCTCTCTCTCTCGGATTCTAATAACTTGTTAAATTTAATTTGATCTTTGCCATTGTTGTCTTGATTAATGTACTCTGTGTCTTGTTCTTTCCAGGGAGTCTCCATGATGTATTTTTGTCTCATTTTTAATCTTTCTGCTCTGTAAGGTCCTTAGAAAGTTATTCCTGCATCATCTTCAGTAGTGCTCTATGGTCGGATTTTCGAAACCCTCAAATTAAAAACTGATTCCCCAGTGCAACAAACTGTAGCAATAGTGGTTACCAAGTCGAATTCCAAGAGAACTAATTAATTTAATATCTTAGTTAATATTAAAAATTAAGTTGAGGGTTTTCAAATAATTTACTAAAATAAAAATTAATAACCTAAAAATAAGAAACAAATCAACAATGCAAATACTAAAATTTAAGGAAGAAAATCAATTCACGAAACTCCGATCCAATGGTTCATATATTCAATTGTTTTATTGATCATTGGTTAAAAATATTATTCTTGCGAATCAAACATTTAACTTTAGAGCTATTAGGATAGCCGTAATAAATCTTATATTTTTCTAAATTAATCGACCAAATCCAGCATCTAATCGAAACTTATCATTAATCGACTGGACACGATAGTATTCCATATTAATATAATAATAGCATTATGTTTTATGAAAATAGTTAAACCAAAATATAAACAATTAGGATAGCCGCAAGTACTCAATTTTGTTCTATTGATTCCCTATGTCAATTGATTACCGGTAAAAGACCCATAAATAAAAATAACCTAGTTGCTACTTGTACCATTCGTTCATGACAATTACGGATCACTGAATTCCTGGATAGCAATCGAAAAACTAATATTGAATTAAATTGTCAGATTAACCAATATTAGGTTTCCCTAAAATTAAATCAAGAATCAACGAATATTTGAATAAAAAACAAGAAATTAAATTAAGTATCTAGCCTCACAATAAAAAACAATCGATTAAAATTCCCCTTGAATCAGAAATAAAAAATTAGTCACTCATGGTAGTAAGTATCATCACAAAAAAAAAATAAAGAAAATAATATTCCTAAAGATAAAAATAATAAAAACCTAAAGGAGAATGGTTCAGCCGTGACTTGTGGATTTCCTTGAAGAACGCAGCAGCACACTTGTGGAATATGTCCCTTTTTGTGGTGAAGGGCAGCAGCTGGCTATTTGCAAAAAAATAAAAGGAAGGGCAGCCGGTTTTGTGGAATGAATAATTGAGAATGTATTCTTTCCTTTCATGTAGACTTCTAAATCAGCTAGGAGATCTAAAAATTAGGTAAATTATAAAATTTTCTCCCATTAAAAATAACTTTTACTAAAAATAAAAATACTATTAAAATACTGAAATTAGAATTCAAGCCCTTTTCTCCAAAGTCCAATAAAATGTTTTGACCCAATCAGCTTCAAAATTGTTTCATTAATCCCAATTTGCTCCAAACCTTCAAATTCAACCTCCTAAAAATAAAATTCAATAAAACCAACCATTAGGGTATTAAACAATTCAAATTCAAACCATGATAACAATAATAAATTCAATAAATTGCATGTTATCACCATGCAATATGCTAAGTCATAGAAAATATAAATGTATCCTGTTTTAATGTTTTCCATTAATGAATTTTGGTTTTGCTTTGTTGCCTATAAGTTACTCTTATTATTATTATTATTATTTGGGTTCCTTATCTTTTGTAGAGCTAGTTACTGGCTCGCTATTCTTCTGTCCTCCTTCTTACTCTTTGTATCACTTCTATTAGCTTGAATCATCCAAAGAGTTGGGAAAAGTTTTAACCAACCAAGAAAAGTTGTCTTTCATTGACGGACTTGATCAGGTTAGTCTTGGTCTTAATTGTCACTGTATCTTAATAACTCTCAGGACTCACTGCTAATTTCTCCTGCAATAGACTGATTTCAATGATGGGTTATTGAAGGCACAAGATTGGCTTTTACTAATGGTGAAGATGCCACTACTTCAGAGTTGTAGGAGGGTGTAGATTCTCTTAAAGCTATTGGGGACCCAATATTTTTCAAGTCTAATTTTGTGCTACTTCAGGAGGATACAAATGTTTCCTTACTGCACGTTGGAATTGCGAATGACTTATTTCATCATTGAATGATGGATGTAAATTGAGTGACCTTACAACACCGCCAGAGCATCTAAACATTCTCCAAAATACCTTGATGATATTAAACAGGTGAACATAGTTGATTATAATTTAACAACTTCATGATCACTTGGTTTTTATTGCTAGTTTTGGAGGCTGCACACTTGTTTTTGTGATTGTTGTGCACCATTATAATGCGCAGAGCGCACACGTGATGTTCATGAAGGACAAACAGGGCTGGGCTGCCTATGGTTGAAAGAATGGTTGATGGTAGGTAAAAGCTTCGAAAGGGCATTAGATTGAATATCATGGGAGGAGCGAACACATCTCTAGGTTTATGATTTGAACAGTGTGATATTTGTGATTCAGAAAGGGATTATTCAAGAATCATTGCTAATGTTAAAAAGAAATTTTATTGCTAAAAGTTTTCTAGAAGGAAAAAGATGACATGAAGAAGAAAATGTGGAAGATAGACATGGAGACATAACGATGGACCAGCAGGTGTCCTCATTTAGATACTAGATGCATAATCACGGGCCAGGAGGTGTCCTCACCCGGATATCATTTGTTGCTTGCCTCAATGAGTCTTAGAGACCTAGAAGCATGTGACGCATCTCCTTCCATTATGAACTCCAAATTTGGAGACAATTTGATTTCACGCGAAGCAAGACAGGCCTGGGGAGTAATTGTTTCATGCTGATCTCATGTTCAGGACTTGTGGCTGTTGGGACAGAGTTTAAGGGAATCTATGTAGCTTTATATGTTGAAACTCTTGGTGGATGGTCAAACATTTGTTCTAAATGTTATGCAGGAAATGTTCCCTTTACTGAATGAGGTTTTTCTGGTACAGTACCAATTCTAAATGATAGACAAGGTTATAGGCGCAGTTGGTGTTATACAAAGAAAGATTCCGGTGGCAATTCAATTCGAGTAGCCAAACAATAATGTTGCCACCATTTTCCTCCAAGTTGCCGTAATTAAAGTGTGTACTAGCTCTTAATGGTGGGAGAGGGCCTGGGCGACTCTTATATTGCGATTACTATTATTATTCTAAAATATTTGTCACCGAAAGAATTATTATTTGTTTCTAAATCCTACGTGGGGAGAAATAAAAAAATGTAAGTATTTCAAGATCTTTCATGTGTATGCATAAATTTAATTTGTTAATTAACAAAAAATATTAACAAAAAATTACTATCCAGTGCTTTTGTAAACTCAAAGTAAAAGCAACTTATAACACCTAAATTACTTGAAATACTCACCATGAATAGATAGTTCAACTCTATAAAGAAAGGGAATTTTTAACAGATAACAATAAGAATGGAAACCTTAAAATCGTAGTCTAAAGCAACATTTGGAATCATAGTAAGAATTTCTTACATGCAAGAAAAACAATGAAAAACTTCTCCCACATACGATCCAAAAACCTAAAATACACTAATCTGAAAGATTTTTTCACCAGTAAAGGACCGATAACACACCAAAATCCCACCACGAATCCCCATAACATACCCAAATAAAACCATATGGAATCCTTTTCATTGAGGTCTTCATCATCTTGCACATTTATAGCATATGGTGGTAATGGAATGTCAACACCACAAATTCTTGTGAGAGGAGGCCCACAGAGATTATTTCCGCTGAAGCAAGAAGGATCTAGGCCTCCAAGTTGAGTGCTTGATGGAATTAGCCCCCTCAAATTGTTGTGAGATAAATTCAAATGGCTTAAAAAACTCAGATTTGAAATGCTTAAAGGAATTTCACCTGAGAGTTGGTTCCATGAAAGGTCTAAAGATTCTAAGGAGCACATAGCACCAATCTTCTTTGGGATTGTTCCAGTAAAATGGTTTTGTGATAAATTTAGTGATTGCATTCCAACAAGATTCATTAGTTCATTTGGTATCTCTCCTGATAAATTATTACTTGAAAGATCCATGATACTCACAAAACCAAGAATTTTGTCATATACAACAACGCTTCCTTTCTCCAAGACTTGCATGTACTCTCTGTCTAAATAACTTGAATAGAACAGATTGAGACCGATGTTTCCTTCTCTAAAAGTCATGCATGTAAGATTCTTGAAACACTTTGGAATTCTTCCAGAAAAATTGTTTTGTGCAAGGTCCAAGATTTGGAGATACGTTAGGTAACATAGCTCAATGGGAATTTCGCCTTCTAATCTATTTGAACGAAGATTGAGAAATTGTAAGGAGACATGAAATTTTCCAATCCATGTTGGTAGCTTTCCTGTCAAAGAATTTATGCTAAGATCAAGAGTCCTTAGGGATGAATAGTTTTGCAAAGTTTGGGGGAGTGGCCCAGAGAGCCTATTATTCTGCAAGTGCAATGATCGAAGAGATTTCAGGTATCCCATTGAGCTTGGAATTTGACCTGAGAAATAATTATTTCCCAGCCACAAATACTTTAGGTGTGGCCAAGCCATCCAACAATCTGGAATTTCTCCAGACAAATTATTGTTTTGAAGATTCAAAAAAGAAAGCGCAAGTTGTTCCCCCATTCTCACACAAAGGAAGTGAGCAATATCTCCAGAAAAAGAGTTGTTTGAAAGATCTAAAATTTCTATATATGGAGAGAGAATGGGTAATGGGCCATCAAAATGGTTGGAACTCAGGATAATTTGGGTAGAAAGAGGGCCATGCAAAATGTTTGGAAGTTTGCCGTAGATTTGATTATGAGCAAGATTCAGAAACAATAAGTTTGTGGAGATGTTCCAAAACCACAAGGGAATAACATTAGAAATTCCGGTGTGGGACATGTTTAACCAAATAAGGTCCTTCTGTGTTTGAAGCCAGAATGGGAATTGAGGGCCCAATTTCCACCCACCCAAGTCAAGATGTTGAAGCCCAAAACTCGGGATCCAATTATCGCTTACATTTAATATAAAAGAATTTTCTGATGCTGATAGTTCTTTCAAACTGGAGAGATTGTTGAGTTGAACTTCGAACACGATCCCATCTAACTTATTGTTTTCAATATGCAGCACTTTTAATAGTGACAAGTGCCAAAAACTCTCAGGAAGAGCACCAGAAATTGAGTTATAACCAAGAAACAATTCCTGAAGACTATCAGATGCACAATCTCCTAACCAACTTCCAAAAATATCTGACATGTTTCCAGCAATAAAATTATGTGACAAATGGAGTACCTTCAAGCGGCAAAGACCCCACAATGACCTTTGCTGTAGCCCAGTTAGGTTATTTTCTGAAATGCTAAGAAACTCCATATGGGTGAAATTATGGAACCAGTCCGACAATGTGGAATTGAACTCATTCCCTTCTAAATTAAGATATCCAAGCAGAGTCAAGTTTTGAAGACCAACTGGAATAACACCTTGGAATTCATTGTAGGCTAAATTAAGAGAGACAAGATTATGGAGACTAAAAATCCAGCATGGTATTGAAGGGCTTAACCCGTTGTAAGAAATATCAAGAATGGTTAGTGATGAAGAAAAATTCGGAGTCAGAAGCAAAGAAGAGAAGGATGTAGGCATTTCACAACCAGACTGTCACGCCCCGATCCTCAGATCGACCACGCGACAACCGCCGCGTCGTCTCGGTACATGGGTAAAACCTCCCCATCTACCGGACTCCGCAAGGCTATCAAATCCACAAGAATTCATCAAACTCATAAAATTCTTCAAAAACAAGAAATTTCAAAATCAATACACATGCAAGGAGCCCATCCGGCTCATCAAGGATGTACAAACACACACATTGACACACATCGGGGAGTGGGATCCTGTACATGCAATCATACATTAGCACACATCGGGGAGTGGGAACCTGTACATGCACGATTACACAGCAACACACAACGGGGAGCGGGAACCTGTACATGCACGCATGCAATGTGACCATCTTGGCCACTCTGAAAGCATTTAACAAACAAGAAGTCCCAAAACATAGCCGTCAGATTTTACCAACACTTACCCGAGGAAAACAGGCCAGTATCGATAAAATCCTAACGGTATGAGTTGTACAGAACTTCACAAAATCAAAGAAAAAAACATTGAAATTAAGATTTACAGTCCAAATGTCCCAGTACAGATATAAACAGTTTTCCAAAACTAGAGAAATCAAAATAAATCAAAATAAATCAAAAATCGTCGGATTTTATCAATACTTGTCAACAACTCGACCAGTATCAATAAAATCCGCACGACATGGGATGTACAGACTTCCCTTTCCATGGTTTGAGAACTATCAATCCCCAAAAGTAGCCCTGCCTGCCAAATACCTATACAATCCGCAAAAATACTTCGTAAGCTCCGTCGAGTAGGCTCCCAACTAAGTCTCCTCTGAAAAATGGGGGGAGAGAGGGGTGAGTATAGGGGTATACTCAGTGAGTGGAGTGCAATGGTGCATTTGTGCTAATAAATAAGGTGTGAATGTGGGGCAGTCAAAGCATAACTCATAAATCATCTCATATCCATAAAATCATTTCAATAGATCACATTTCACAAATATGCATCCATATCAATCATTTTTTTTTTTTATAAAAAAAAATCCTGGGGTTCCATCGAAATATGCTTCCGTCTCAGGGCGGCCAAACCCAGACGAAAATCCGCCAAGGGTTTTACTATCCAATATCTCAAAACAAACCCCCTTCCTTGGCGTTGGCTCGTGCCTCACCGGGGTGCACCAGATATAGCACGACTTTTGCAGAGGGAGGGACGTCTACTCCCCCGCACATCTAAACCTCAAACCACGTCACCCCGTCGGGTCGCTCCGTGGTAGGTATATGACTATAGCCATCTACAGCACCCTTCATTTCACAATCAATCCATTTTTCAACAATGTGCCATGATTTCCACAAACAATCCATAATTTCATGCCAAATCAGTTCATCAATCAATATCAAATATCACATGGCACAAAAGCATTTATAAACACAATGGATGCATTCATATTTCATAATCCAGTTCAGACAGCCCACAATCACAAAATAATTAACATAAATCATGTAAAATCTTTCAAAAATCATTTCTAAAGCAATTTTAAAACAGGTTTCTTATTTACGAACACAATGAACCGTCCACTCACCTCTAGAGAGGGTATTCACTCTCTATTTCCGAAATCAACTCATAACGACTCTTCTCGAGTCTCCAAAGGTCAACCTAGACCAATCAAGACGAATAAAGATCAATTAAAGCTCTATTGAAGGGTTTTCAAATTCCCTTTTTTATGTACAATAGCTTTAACTTGCATAATTACGTTCCAAAACTTTCGTTTCCTCAAACTAGTATCATTTCAAATCACTAACGACTTTAAATTTACAATATTCCTCAATTTTACCCATTTTCTCCCGAATTCCTTAATATTAATTTCATTCATGCCGATTTCCATTCAAATCAACTCAACATGATTCTATCATCCGGAACATTCTCTTTCCATATCAGACAATCTAATTTCTGTAACATTCTATACTTAACTTTAATAATCCAATATAAATTGTCAGAAAATGTATTCTAATCAAATATAACGTATATTCTAAACATACACAGATCTTTCCACCCTAAATTTCATTCACTTTATCCAAAGGGTACGAATTTCCTCACCTAAGGTATTCACAGTTCACGGACTTAGCCTCCCTATGTCATTCATTTCAGTCCAAACCTGCAAAGCTTCCAATTTGAAGCGAACTCCATCAGTTAGTCCAAATTACCGAAGGAAATCAAACTCTAGAGCTACTGTTCAAAAGAATAGCTCTTACCTGCGTAGAGGATGAAGCATCGTCACAGCCTAGGGTTTCTGAAGATCACCTACTATGCTGCAGCAGAGGTTGCAGCAAGTCTGCGCACGCAGAAAAAGCTATCGCGCGCTGGAGCGCAGAGCTATCGCGCGAGCGCTGGGGCAGTCTCGTGCAGGAGGGGGCAGTCTCGCGCTGGCGCGCGCAGGAGGTAGGTGCAGTCGCGCAAGGAACAACGCGCAGTCGCGCGAGCAGCAGCGCTGGAAGCAGCACGAAGGAGCAGCGCGCAGCCGCGCGCAGGAGCGCTGGCAGCAGCGCGCTGCCGCGCGCAGTCGCGCGCGCGAGCAGGAAAGAGAGGCGGCGACCCGTGGTGGGTCGCGATGGCTGCGGGTGGTCGCGAGTCGGCGGTGGAGAACCGCGGTGGCTCGCGGTGGTGGAGCATCCGCGAGAGGGAGTGGTGGCGAACGATCGCAAGAGAGGGAGAGCGACGGAGAGAGATCGCGAGAGAGACGAGAGAGTGGAGAGATGAAGGAGAGATTAGGGTTAACCCTAATCTTTCTATTTGGGGGAGATGCTGCGTTTCACTCCGAAACGCAGCACCTTCTCCTCTCTCTCTCTTCTCGTTTTTTTTTTTTTTTTTTTTTTTTAACTAACTATATATAACTAACTATATAATATATATATATATATATATATATTTGTTTTTCTCATCCCATTGGAAGTTTTAAATTTACCATAAATAAAATACTGTGAATTTGTAACACAGCATTTCAAATATACCAAAAATGTAAAATTAAAACCCCAAAATCGAAAATCAATAAAATTCTAAATTTTTCTATTTTGTTATAGAAATGTTTACAAAATATTCGACATCAAGTTTTCGGTATTACAACTCTTAACCCCCTAAAAACAAATTTCGTCCTCGAAATTTATAACGGTAAAGTTTATACATCAAACAAATAGGGTATTGTTTTTGCTTTAGTTTCTTCAGTCTCCCAAATTTCCTAAAATTTAGTTTGTGATAAGTTTCTTAGGAATTCACTTTCGTCTCAATTGTACAAGTACTTGATTGTCCTTTCGAAATTTCCTAGATATCTTATTTTGATTTGTTCAACCCTCCAAGCAATATATCCGTACGCGCCTAAGCCTATTCTTATTCTCATTTACAGCTATGTAATTGCTTACTCGCAAATCATGATATCTGAATGCATCGTATATATGTATGCACGCTTATCACCTACACTCACCACCATATTGATAACAAAGTCTCCAATCCACCAATTTCAAACTACAAATACATTATCATACTCTATAGTATCTCCCAAAGTATTGATAGCAAAACTTGTCTTATTCCAATATGAGTATTTGGTAGGTGGTATTCATTGAGATTGAGATTCCTTTAATTTCCTTTTTCACATTACAGCAATTAAAGCATAAAACTCAATAGTCTCTGAATCACCTTGTTTATTCTAAAACCTTGAAACCTTGGATATAAAAGGAGTAACACTTTCTCGATTAACGCATTCCTCAACAACAATTGGAATAGGTCTCTACTTTATATCTGCGACAAAGCGTTGTAGAAGATCAAAACTGAAATCTTTAATACACAACACAATTATCTGAAAATACTATCATTGAAATCGACCAATTCAATATACCTCAAAATTTCATTTACAGACTTTCTTACTCCTAAACGGTGCTCAAGTAACCATGCATAAGCATTTTTTTGCCTAGATGCTTATAAGATTCACCATTTCAATATTGTAAAAGCTAGAAGGGTCCATATTACCTCATATTTCCATTTGAAGGATGAATCTATCCCAAATTAAAGTTTATCTTAATAACTCTAAACAACTATAGCAGACTGAAACACCAGAGAAATCTCACTACAATATATAAATCCCACAAAGGCTCATCATATTAGTTTCTCCAAAGTGACTGCATCAAGCAATTAGGAAACTTGTCACTGATTTTCCATATTCTCAAATGTTCACACTAGACAACAAAACTTCTTATTATCAAGATCACTTAAGATTTAAAATTCTTTTCTAAGATGCTGCTCATCCAATAAAAGCAATGTCCATTATGAATATTATTTTCCTAAATAACCATCGAAACAAAAAGCTTTCCCCCATATTTATCGAAAGCATAAAATGACAATTACTTGAAAGAAACATTCAATGCTTACTGAGACCATTCATCGTATGGTTAAAGATTTTGATGTCACCTAATACTTATAGCAGCTCTTTTTAAGTACTTGTTATTCTTGGATGATCATCAATAAAAATAACAATATAATTAAATGACAAACTATGAATAAAAGTATACCAGAAATATAAGTGGAGGCTCTAGAACCATAAGTTTTGGGTAATACACCCTAGAGTTCCACAAGATGTTTCAATACATATTATTTTCTTGATTTCAAGTCATTTGAAGTGAGTTATATTTGGGCTGCTCAGCCGTAATTGAAAATGTCTTATTCTACCTTGACCTTTAATGTACTCAGAAACTCCATGATGCTTAACATACTAGTAACATCTTTTTAAGTCCTACAGCTATCACCACAACATATAGTGCCCTCATTCTGTAAAATATGCCCCAAAACAAATTTAGTTAACTTGATTTCCTCATTTAAACCCTTATCAACTACCACCTCCATCATTCATGTTTTCTAATTTTCTCCAAGAACAAATTGTCATCAGACCCCATAAGACTCAGTAGATCTTCCTCATGGTTCCTACCTATTCGATCATCAGACTCCTCAAAATTTTGCATACAACCCACGGTCGAACATCTGTTTTACCCATACTTTTTTTTTTTTTTCCACTGTATTTCACACTCTCGTCCTGCAGTAAAGCCTTAAGAACCTCTCTCAAAACATACAATCCTCTATTCTTTTATTCTTCTCACCATTGGGTAAACAAACTACCTCCCTCGAAAATAAACTCCAAGAATAGACCTCCATTGTTATGACTCCTACTCACATAGAGGGCACGAGTGTGCTCCCTAAATGCCTTCACCCAAGACTGATTATTCAATTGGTCATAAATTCTATCCAAAAGACCACTCATCAATCCAATACAATAAAAGCCTATGGAAACAAGGCCAATACGCCTTCCCTTATCTTCCACCAATTAGCTAAAAATCAAAATTATTACCAATTAAGCAAACCTCAAAAACCTTTATTTTGGCTTCGAAAATTGACATTTGGTCACAATCAAAGATCATAATAACTAGCAATAATAATCACCTGCTGAACCTATTAGCATTATCAAAAAAACCAAAGGAATAAAATTCACACTTCCTAATCAAAGCATCAAAGTGAAACCATTCCTTTGCCTCCCACCGTTAGTAACTCAATGGTAAAACCTCCTATTACAATCCCTTACTTACAGAAGAATGTTGGAGCATATGCTTGAGAAGTATGGAATAACATTCACAGTCTATCAAAATTAGGATGTGACATTTGCACAGAAAGCATATTCGATTGAGAACCAAGCATGTTAAATTTGACAAAGATTTTCTTAGGAAGAAATCTACACGAAAGTTCTTTTCCACCACAATATCCAATTTAAAGATCAACATCCTCATTTGTTCATCAGAATATCGCAAAACTTTATCTATCACAAAATTGCTCTACCACTCTAACTATTCTTTAAGTTCCTTGTGAGATAGCCATATGTTTCTTAAACTTGAAAGCAAATCAGATTGAAGTGATGTAATAAAAATTCGAATGGATGGGAAATGATGAGAAGCATTTCAAATGCGAAGGTCATACTTAAAATTAGGGAGTTAAGACTCCCAGTTGTTTAAAGTAAAGAAAATAATCAATGCAAGACGCTACAGTTCTGTCTTCTCACACAGCCCAAATTACTTCACTCTTACACAAGAGAATGTCTTACAACTCGTCATCCCAAATCAAAGAGTCATGCTAGTCATACTATTAGTACCTCAAACCCCATTTAGTTTTTCAAAAGAGAATCTTACCACACTAAAGTCCCTATTTAGTGATTAGTCCACTAACTCATGCAAATCTAAAGACAATGTAGGGGCGAACTTATAGTTGATTTCTCTAAAATTCTTCATTGAATACATGATATACACCTCTATGAGTTTCTGAAGGCTCCTCAATTATACATATACACCAAACTTCTAATATCAAGATATAAGTCCGAGGGCCAAAACCAATACTAAGGTCCCCAATATTTGACCAAACAAGCCACAGGAGGTCTTGAGTCACAATTAAGTCACCAAATATTTCATTTGGGATTCCTTATTCATCATCCAAAAATAAAGTTCTACAAAGAGGTTCTGAACTTAGCAATGTAAAATATGAACTCATCCAAGTGCTTAACCCCCTAAAAATAAGCATTCCTAACTTCCTGGGAAAACCATGGAAAGTTCTGTACATTTTCCGAATACCTTTTTAAAAGATGTAAACCGTTTCCAAAATAAACAAAACATTGTAAAGTCGTTAGAAAACTTTTGGGACATTCGGAAACATTTGAAAACATTTCAAATTCATCAAACTCTTGAAATCGTATACCGGTGCTCTGATACCAATAAAGTTGTCACGCCCCGATTCTCAAATCGACCACGCGACAACCGCCGCGTCGTCTCGGTACATGGGTAAAACCTCCCCATCTACCGGACTCCGCAAGGCTATCAAATCCACAAGAATTCATCAAACTCATAAAATTCTTCAAAAACAAGAAATTTCAAAATCAATACACATGCAAGGAGCCCATCCGGCTCATCAAGGATGTACAAACACACACATTGACACACATCGGGGAGTGGGATCCTGTACATGCAATCATACATTAGCACACATCGGGGAGTGGGAACCTGTACATGCACAATTACACAGCAACACACAACGGGGAGCGGGAACCTGTACATGCACGCATGCAATGTGACCATCTTGGCCACTCTGAAAGCATTTAACAAACAAGAAGTCCCAAAACATAGCCGTCAGATTTTACCAACACTTACCCGAGGAAAACAGGCAAGTATCGATAAAATCCTAACGGTATGAGTTGTACAGAACTTCACAAAATCAAAGAAAAAAACATTGAAATTAAGATTTACAAATCCAAATGTCCCAAGACGGATATAAACAGTTTTCCAAAACTAGAGAAATCAAAATAAATCAAAATAAATCAAAAATCGTCGGATTTTATCAATACTTGTCAACAACTCGACCAGTATCAATAAAATCCGCACGACATGGGATGTACAGACTTCCCTTTCCATGGTTTGAGAACTATCAATCCCCAAAAGTAGCCCTGCCTGCCAAATACCTATACAATCCGCAAAAATACTTCGTAAGCTCCGTCGAGTAGGCTCCCAACTAAGTCTCCTCTGAAAAATGGGGAGAGAGGGGTGAGTATAGGGGTATACTCAGTGAGTGGAGTGCAATGGTGCATTTGTGCTAATAAATAAGGTGTGAATGTGGGGCAGTCAAAGCATAACTCATAAATCATCTCATATCCATAAAATCATTTCAATAGATCACATTTCACAAATATGCATCCATATCAATCATTTTTTTTTTTTTTATAAAAAAAAATCCTGGGGTTCCATCGAAATATGCTTCCGTCTCAGGGCGACCAAACCCAGACGAAAATCCGCCAAGGGTTTTACTATCCAATATCTCAAAACAAACCCCCTTCCTTGGCGTTGGCTCGTGCCTCACCGGGGTGCACCGGATATAGCACGACTTTTGCAGAGGGAGGGACGTCTACTCCCCCGCACATCTAAACCTCAAACCACGTCACCCCGTCGGGTCGCTCCGTGGTAGGTATATGACTATAGCCATCTACAGCACCCTTCATTTCACAATCAATCCATTTTTCAACAATGTGCCATGATTTCCACAAACAATCCATAATTTCATGCCAAATCAGTTCATCAATCAATATCAAATATCACATGGCACAAAAGCATTTATAAACACAATGGATGCATTCATATTTCATAATCCAGTTCAGACAGCCCACAATCACAAAATAATTAACATAAATCATGTAAAATCTTTCAAAAATCATTTCTAAAGCAATTTTAAAACAGGTTTCTTATTTACGAACACAATGAACCATCCACTCACCTCTAGAGAGGGTATTCACTCTCTATTTCCGAAATCAACTCATAACGACTCTTCTCGAGTCTCCAAAGGTCAACCTAGACCAATCAAGACGAATAAAGATCAATTAAAGCTCTATTGAAGGGTTTTCAAATTCCCTTTTTATGTACAATAGCTTTAACTTGCATAATTACGTTCCAAAACTTTCGTTTCCTCAAACTAGTATCATTTCAAATCACTAACGACTTTAAATTTACAATATTCCTCAATTTTACCCATTTTCTCCCGAATTCCTTAATATTAATTTCATTCATGCCGATTTCCATTCAAATCAACTCAACATGATTCTATCATCCGAACATTCTCTTTCCATATCGGACAATCTAATTTACGTAACATTCTATACTTAACTTTAATAATCCAATATAAATTGTCGAAAATGTATTCTAATCAAATATAACGTATATTCTAAACATACACAGATCTTTCCACCCTAAATTTCATTCACTTTATCCAAAGGGTACGAATTTCCTCACCTAAGGTATTCACAGTTCACGGACTTAGCCTCCCTATGTCATTCATTTCAGTCCAAACCTGCAAAGCTTCCAATTTGAAGCGAACTCCATCAGTTAGTCCAAATTACCGAAGGAAATCAAACTCTAGAGCTACTGTTCAAAAGAATAGCTCTTACCTGCGTAGAGGATGAAGCATCGTCACAGCCTAGGGTTTCTGAAGATCACCTACTATGCTGCAGCAGAGGTTGCAGCAAGTCTGCGCACGCAGAAAAAGCTATCGCGCGCTGGAGCGCAGAGCTATCGCGCGAGCGCTGGGGCAGTCTCGCGCTGGCGCGCGCAGGAGGTAGGTGCAGTCGCGCAAGGAACAACGCGCAGTCGCGCGAGCAGCAGCGCTGGAAGCAGCACGAAGGAGCAGCGCGCAGCCGCGCGCAGGAGCGGCCGGCGCAAGGCTGCCGCGCGCAGTCGCGCGCGCGAGCAGGAAAGAGAGGCGGCGACCCGTGGTGGGTCGCGATGGCTGCGGGTGGTCGCGAGTCGGCGGTGGAGAACCGCGGTGGCTCGCGGTGGTGGAGCATCCGCGAGAGGGAGTGGTGGCGAACGATCGCAAGAGAGGGAGAGCGACGGAGAGAGATCGCGAGAGAGACGAGAGAGTGGAGAGATGAAGGAGAGATTAGGGTTAACCCTAATCTTTCTATTTGGGGGAGATGTTGCGTTTCACTCCGAAACGCAGCACCTTCTCCTCTCTCTCTCTTCTTTTTTTTTTTTTTTTTTTTTAACTAACTATATATAACTAACTATATAATATATATATATATATATATATATATTTGTTTTTCTCATCCCATTGGAAGTTTTAAATTTACTATAAATAAAATACTGTGAATTTGTAACACAGCATTTCAAATATACCAAAAATGTAAAATTAAAACCCCAAAATCGAAAATCAATAAAATTCTAAATTTTTCTATTTTGTTATAGAAATGTTTACAAAATATTCGACATCAAGTTTTCGGTATTACAACTCTTAACCCCCTAAAAACAAATTTCGTCCTCGAAATTTATAACGGTAAAGTTTATACATCAAACAAATAGGGTATTGTTTTTGCTTTAGTTTCTTCAGTCTCCCAAATTTCCTAAAATTTAGTTTGTGATAAGTTTCTTAGGAATTCACTTTCGTCTCAATTGTACAAGTACTTGATTGTCCTTTCGAAATTTCCTAGATATCTTATTTTGATTTGTTCAACCCTCCAAGCAATATATCTGTATGCGCCTAAGCCTATTCTTATTCTCATTTACAGCTATGTAATTGCTTACTCGCAAATCATGATATCTGAATGCATCGTATATATGTATGCACGCTTATCACCTACACTCACCACCATATTGATAACAAAGTCTCCAATCCACCAATTTCAAACTACAAATACATTATCATACTCTATAGTATCTCCCAAAGTATTGATAGCAAAACTTGTCTTATTCCAATATGAGTATTTGGTAGGTGGTATTCATTGAGATTGAGATTCCTTTAATTTCCTTTTTCACATTACAGCAATTAAAGCATAAAACTCAATAGTCTCTGAATCACCTTGTTTGTTCTAAAACCTTGAAACCTTGGATATAAAAGGAGTAACACTTTCTCGATTAACGCATTCCTCAACAACAATTGGAATAGGTCTCTACTTTATATCTGCGACAAAGCGTTGTAGAAGATCAAAACTGAAATCTTTAATACACAACACAATTATCCGAAAATACTATCATTGAAATCGACCAATTCAATATACCTCAAAATTTCATTTACAGACTTTCTTACTCCTAAACGGTGCTCAAGTAACCATGCATAAGCATTTTTTTGCCTAGATGCTTATAAGATTCACCATTTCAATATTGTAAAAGCTAGAAGGGTCCATATTACCTCATATTTCCATTTGAAGGATGAATCTATCCCAAATTAAAGTTTATCTTAATAACTCTAAACAACTATAGCAGACTGAAACACCGGAGAAATCTCACTACAATATATAAATCCCACAAAGGCTCATCATATTAGTTTCTCCAAAGTGATCGCATCAAGCAATTAGGAAACTTGTCACCGATTTTCCATATTCTCAAATGTTCACACTAGACAACAAAACTTCTTATTATCAAGATCACTTAAGATTTAAAATTCTTTTCTAAGATGCTGCTCATCCAATAAAAGCAATGTCCATTATGAATATTATTTTCCTAAATAACCATCGAAACAAAAAGCTTTCCCCCATATTTATCGAAAGCATAAAATGACAATTACTTGAAAGAAACATTCAATGCTTCTTGAGACCATTCATCGTATGGTTAAAGATTTTGATGTCACCTAATACTTATAGCAGCTCTTTTTAAGTACTTGTTTTTCTTGGATGATCATCAATAAAAATAACAATATAATTAAATGACAAACTATGAATAAAAGTATACCGAAATATAAGTGGAGGCTCTAGAACCATAAGTTTTGGGTAATACACCCTAGAGTTCCACAAGATGTTTCAATACATATTATTTTCTTGATTTCAAGTCATTTGAAGTGAGTTATATTTGGGCTGCTCAGCCGTAATTGAAAATGTCTTATTCTACCTTGACCTTTAATGTACTCAGAAACTCCATGATGCTTAACATACTAGTAACATCTTTTTAAGTCCTACAGCTATCACCACAACATATAGTGCCCTCATTCTGTAAAATATGCCCCAAAACAAATTTAGTTAACTTGATTTCCTCATTTAAACCCTTATCAACTACCACCTCCATCATTCATGTTTTCTAATTTTCTCCAAGAACAAATTGTCATCAGACCCCATAAGACTCAGTAGATCTTCCTCATGGTTCCTACCTATTCGATCATCAGACTCCTCAAAATTTTGCATACAACCCACGGTCGAACATCTGTTTTACCCATACTTTTTTTTTTTCCACTGTATTTCACACTCTCGTCCTGCAGTAAAGCCTTAAGAACCTCTCTCAAAACATACAATCCTCTATTCTTTTATTCTTCTCACCATTGGGTAAACAAACTACCTCCCTCGAAAATAAACTCCAAGAATAGACCTCCATTGTTATGACTCCTACTCACATAGAGGGCACGAGTGTGCTCCCTAAATGCCTTCACCCAAGACTGATTATTCAATTGGTCATAAATTCTATCCAAAAGACCACTCATCAATCCAATACAATAAAAGCCTATGGAAACAAGGCCAATACGCCTTCCCTTATCTTCCACCAATTAGCTAAAAATCAAAATTATTACCAATTAAGCAAACCTCAAAAACCTTTATTTTGGCTTCGAAAATTGACATTTGGTCACAATCAAAGATCATAATAACTAGTAATAATAATCACCTGCTGAACCTATTAGCATTATCAAAAAAAACCAAAGGAATAAAATTCACACTTCCTAATCAAAGCATCAAAGTGAAACCATTCCTTTGCCTCCCACCGTTAGTAACTCAATGGTAAAACCTCCTATTACAATCCCTTACTTACAGAAGAATGTTGGAGCATATGCTTGAGAAGTATGGAATAACATTCACAGTCTATCAAAATTAGGATGTGACATTTGCACAGAAAGCATATTCAGTTGAGAACCAAGCATGTTAAATTTGACAGCATTTTCTTAGGAAGAAATCTACACGAAAGTTCTTTTCCACCACAATATCCAATTTAAAGATCAACATCCTCATTTGTTCATCAGAATATCGCAAAACTTTATCTATCACAAAATTGCTCTACCACTCTAACTATTCTTTAAGTTCCTTGTGAGATAGCCATATGTTTCTTAAACTTGAAAGCAAATCAGATTGAAGTGATGTAATAAAAATTCGAATGGATGGGAAATGATGAGAAGCATTTCAAATGCGAAGGTCATACTTAAAATTAGGGAGTTAAGACTCCCAGTTGTTTAAAGTAAAGAAAATAATCAATGCAAGACGCTACAGTTCTGTCTTCTCACACAGCCCAAATTACTTCACTCTTACACAAGAGAATGTCTTACAACTCGTCATCCCAAATCAAAGAGTCATGCTAGTCATACTATTAGTACCTCAAACCCCATTTAGTTTTTCAAAAGAGAATCTTACCACACTAAAGTCCCTATTTAGTGATTAGTCCACTAACTCATGCAAATCTAAAGACAATGTAGGGGCGAACTTATAGTTGATTTCTCTAAAATTCTTCATTGAATACATGATATACACCTCTATGAGTTTCTGAAGGCTCCTCAATTATACATATACACCAAACTTCTAATATCAAGATATAAGTCCGAGGGCCAAAACCAATACTAAGGTCCCCAATATTTGACCAAACAAGCCACAGGAGGTCTTGAGTCACAATTAAGTCACCAAATATTTCATTTGGGATTCCTTATTCATCATCCAAAAATAAAGTTCTACAAAGAGGTTCTGAACTTAGCAATGTAAAATATGAACTCATCCAAGTGCTTAACCCCCTAAAAATAAGCATTCCTAACTTCCTGGGAAAACCATGGAAAGTTCTGTACATTTTCCGAATACCTTTTTAAAAGATGTAAACCGTTTCCAAAATAAACAAAACATTGTAAAGTCGTTAGAAAACTTTTGGGACATTCGGAAACATTTGAAAACATTTCAAATTCATCAAACTCTTGAAATCGTATACCGGTGCTCTGATACCAATAAAGTTGTCACGCCCCGATTCTCAGATCGACCACGCGACAACCGCCGCGTCGTCTCGGTACATGGGTAAAACCTCCCCATCTACCGAACTCCGCAAGGCTATCAAATCCACAAGAATTCATCAAACTCATAAAATTCTTCAAAAACAAGAAATTTCAAAATCAATACACATGCAAGGAGCCCATCCGGCTCATCAAGGATGTACAAACACACACATTGACACACATCGGGGAGTGGGATCCTGTACATGCAATCATACATTAGCACACATCGGGGAGTGGGAACCTGTACATGCACGATTACACAAAGAACACACAACGGGGAGCGGGAACCTGTACATGCACGCATGCAATGTGACCATCTTGGCCACTCCGAAAGCATTTAACAAACAAGAAGTCCCAAAACATAGCCGTCGATTTTACCAACACTTACCCGAGGAAAACAGGCCAGGTATCGATAAAATCCTAACGGTATGAGTTGTCACCGAACTTCACAAAATCAAAGAAAAAAACATTGAAATTAAGATTTACAGTCCAAATGTCCCAGTACAGATATAAACAGTTTTCCAAAACTAGAGAAATCAAAATAAATCAAAATAAATCAAAAATCGTCGGATTTTATCAATACTTGTCAACAACTCGACCAGTATCAATAAAATCCGCACGACATGGGATGTACAGACTTCCCTTTCCATGGTTTGAGAACTATCAATCCCCAAAAGTAGCCCTGCCTGCCAAATACCTATACAATCCGCAAAAATACTTCGTAAGCTCCGTCGAGTAGGCTCCCAACTAAGTCTCCTCTGAAAAATGGGGGGGAGAGGGGTGAGTATAGGGGTATACTCAGTGAGTGGAGTGCAATGGTGCATTTGTGCTAATAAATAAGGTGTGAATGTGGGGCAGTCAAAGCATAACTCATAAATCATCTCATATCCATAAAATCATTTCAATAGATCACATTTCATAAATATGCATCCATATCAATCATTTTTTTTTTTATAAAAAAAAAATCCTGGGGTTCCATCGAAATATGCTTCCGTCTCAGGGCGGCCAAACCCAGACGAAAATCCGCCAAGGGTTTTACTATCCAATATCTCAAAACAAACCCCCTTCCTTGGCATTGGCTCGTGCCTCACCGGGGTGCACCAGATATAGCACGACTTTTGCAGAGGGAGGGACGTCTACTCCCCCGCACATCTAAACCTCAAACCACGTCACCCCGTCGGGTCGCTCCGTGGTAGGTATATGACTATAGCCATCTACAGCACCCTTCATTTCACAATCAATCCATTTTTCAACAATGTGCCATGATTTCCACAAACAATCCATAATTTCATGCCAAATCAGTTCATCAATCAATATCAAATATCACATGGCACAAAAGCATTTATAAACACAATGGATGCATTCATATTTCATAATCCAGTTCAGACAGCCCACAATCACAAAATAATTAACATAAATCATGTAAAATCTTTCAAAAATCATTTCTAAAGCAATTTTAAAACAGGTTTCTTATTTACGAACACAATGAACCGTCCACTCACCTCTAGAGAGGGTATTCACTCTCTATTTCCGAAATCAACTCATAACGACTCTTCTCGAGTCTCCAAAGGTCAACCTAGACCAATCAAGACGAATAAAGATCAATTAAAGCTCTATTGAAGGGTTTTCAAATTCCCTTTTTATGTACAATAGCTTTAACTTGCATAATTACGTTCCAAAACTTTCGTTTCCTCAAACTAGTATCATTTCAAATCACTAACGACTTTAAATTTACAATATTCCTCAATTTTACCCATTTTCTCCCGAATTCCTTAATATTAATTTCATTCATGACGATTTCCATTCAAATCAACTCAACATGATTCTATCATCCGGAACATTCTCTTTCCATATCAGACAATCTAATTTCTGTAACATTCTATACTTAACTTTAATAATCCAATATAAATTGTCAGAAAATGTATTCTAATCAAATATAACGTATATTCTAAACATACACAGATCTTTCCACCCTAAATTTCATTCACTTTATCCAAAGGGTACGAATTTCCTCACCTAAGGTATTCACAGTTCACGGACTTAACCTCCCTATGTCATTCATTTCAGTCCAAACCTGCAAAGCTTCCAATTTGAAGCGAACTCCATCAGTTAGTCCAAATTACCGAAGGAAATCAAACTCTAGAGCTACTGTTCAAAAGAATAGCTCTTACCTGCGTAGAGGATGAAGCATCGTCACAGCCTAGGGTTTCTGAAGATCACCTACTATGCGCCGCCAGAGGTTGCAGCAAGCTGCGCACGCCGCAGAAAAAAGCTATCGCGCGGCCGGGAGCGCAGAGCTATCGCGCGAGCGCTAGGGCGTCTCGTGCGGGGAGGGGGGCGGTCTCGCCGGGCGCGCGCAGGAGGTAGGTGCAGTCGCGCAAGGAACAACGCGCAGTCGCGCGAGCAGCGCTGGAAGCAGCACGAAGGAGCAGCGCGCAGCCGCGCGCAGAGCGCCGCGGCAGCGGCCGCGCGCGCGCAGCCGCGCGAGCAGGAAAGAGAGGCGGCGACCCGTGGTGGGTCGCGATGGCTGCGGGTGGTCGCGAGTCGGCGGTGGAGAACCGCGGTGGCTCGCGGTGGTGGAGCATCCGCGAGAGGGAGTGGTGGCGAACGATCGCAAGAGAGGGAGAGCGACGGAGAGAGATCGCGAGAGAGACGAGAGAGTGGAGAGATGAAGGAGAGATTAGGGTTAACCCTAATCTTTCTATTTGGGGGAGATGTTGCGTTTCACTCCGAAACGCAGCACCTTCTCCTCTCTCTTCTCGTTTTTTTTTTTTTTTTTTTTTTTTTTTTTTTAACTAACTATATATAACTAACTATATAATATATATATATATATATATATATTTGTTTTTCTCATCCCATTGGAAGTTTTAAATTTACCATAAATAAAATACTGTGAATTTGTAACACAGCATTTCAAATATACCAAAAATGTAAAATTAAAACCCCAAAATCGAAAATCAATAAAATTCTAAATTTTTCTATTTTGTTATAGAAATGTTTACAAAATATTCGACATCAAGTTTTCGGTATTACACAGACAATGACAACTCATGTAGAGAAGAGAATGAGCTCATTAAGTGTGGCCAGTCACTTACTCCACTAAGATCCACTCCATCTAGTTGTAACCGTCTCAAAGGGAGAACAGAAAGCCACTGAAGGTTGTTATTCTTAAATATGAGAACACAATATGATGCCGCAAGGCCAAGATTTTGCAAACTTGAAAGATTTCCGATTTGAGAAGGAATAATGCCTCCAAAACCAGCCTCAGATAGATTCAGTTGTTGTAAATTCATGAGAGAGCCAATGAAGGCAGGAATTGATGTTCCATTGAAATCATTGTAGCTTAGATCCAAGACCCTTAGATGCTTCAAATGCTGAAGCGAAGGATTGATCTTGCCGCCTAATTGGGCCCTCTCAAAAGCTAGAAGTTCTGCATCAGTTTCAAAATCAGATTTAGATGAAGGATGACCCAGGCAGAGCTCAATTATATGGCCAGTGACGTTGCTGCAGAAAACACCGGCCCATTTGCAACAGTCTAGCTCTGAAGTAGCATTCCAAGAGGAGAGTCGATTTGTATCATCAATGATATCTTTCTTGAAACTCAACAGAGCCTCTCTCTCCCTCTCTATGCACAACACATTGGTTTTGAGTCCTTTGTGTACTTCTTCTTCACAGAAACAAGGACTGATGATGAACAGAATATTAAGGAGGAAAAGAAATGCCAAGAAATTCATATTTGGTTTGGGGGAAAGCAGCAGCATATATGAAGTGGAGTGTAAGAAGGGCTGGGCTTTGAGAGTAAGGTGAAAGAGAGAGAGAGAGGAGAAGGGTATTTATAATGAACTCCAAAATATTGTTTTTATTGATTATTGGTTGGGATGATGATGGTTTTATCATAAGTGGTCATACATTTTCCAATTTGAGGTGATGTGGATGGCACTAGGAACCTTTATTACCATTACAAATACTTGATTGATTCCCGATTTCATCCATTGTTCTACACACACGTCCACTCCTTACAAGGGATTTAATTTAATGATATTATTTAATGATATTATTAAGTTCGATCTTTCCAATTCCTCAAAATATTGTTGCTATTTTAATATTTATTCTTATTTAATTTCAGTTTTTTTATATTCTTTTAATATTTTATATATTTATTTTTATTCTTATTTTTTGATATATTAATCATATTTTTCATTTAATGCTCTATACTCTACTAAACAGGAGGATCACACGCACATGTGGACTCAGACATGCAGTAGGGTCAAGTTGTTGCAAAAAAAAAAGTTCTGCAAAGCAATTTTTTTATTTTCATTGCCAAATCATAATAAAGACAATTACGGACAACCCCTACCTGCAAACTAAATTGCAGTTAAAATCAAATAAATTATATAAAAATTATAGAATTTAGTTCTAACTCTGATTTTTCTTTTCTGGATGTAAACTACAGAATTTGACTCCAATTCTATAAAAAAAAAAAAAAGATGAAGATTTGTAGATCAACAAAAGAATTCAAAATAAAATACATAAATATTTGTGAATCCGACCTAATTTCTTTATAAATGACACTACATAACTGATGATATCCTATTTAATAGGTCTCCAAAATCATACATGCTTATCCGATAAGGAAGGCAATCACTATCAAGATCAAATCTTTTCATATTTTTGGAAGAAATCTAAATCTATCAGAAATCTCTAATTGCAATCCTAACAATTTTAAAAGATTTCAAGCAAAAGGAAACTAGGATTTTTCTACACCCTTGTGAAGGTTATAAATACAGAGTACAAACAACTCTTAGAGGGCACTCAGTTTTTGACACACGAAAGGGAGGCGATTCTATACATCATTCAGAGAGAGGTTCTATACCCAGTTCTATACATCGTTCAGAGAGAGATTCTATACCTAGTTCTATATATCATTCAGAGGGGGTTCTACACCCAATCTTATAGTCATTCAGATGGGGTTTCATACCCATTTACATACACAAACAGAAGTAGACCTTCATGCTCACTCTCATGCGACAGAGGTATGATATCTACGACTATTATCAGTCTTTATCTTACCGCTCTACTGACTTGTGTGTCGGAATCCCCCCGTTGGGCCAGCCCTGGTGGGGTTTTCGCAAGTTTCTCATCTGTGAAGAATTAACGAACACTACCGTTATCGGCTCCCTATTCAAGTCGGAAGAGCAGGTATCTATGAGACGAAAATTGTCACACCCCGATCCTCGGATCGAGCATGTAACAGCCGTCGCGTTGTCTCGATACACGGGCATAACCTCCCCATATACCGGGACTCCGTTAGGCTACATTCCTAAATATTTAGATCTCCAGTACACAATCTATCAAAGATAAGGAAAACATATAACAATACACATGCAAAAAACCCCTCTGGTCCATTAACTGTACACACAAGCATGCATCGGCACACAATCGGAGAAGGGGCTCCTGTACATACATGCATGCGATATGGCCATCCCAGCCAACTAGAATTTCTTAGCACCAATAAAGCATTTAAAATACAGGAAATCACAACTCATAGTCGTATGATTTTACTGATACTTGCTTGAAGAAATCAAGCTAACATCAGTAAAGTCTAAATGATATGAGATGTACAGAATTTCACAAATTCAAAAGAAAGTATCGAAATTCAGAATTACAATCCAAATGTCCCAGTACATAACGAAAACATTTTCGTAAAACGATTAAAATCAAAATAATGAAGCACAAATCATAATCGTCAGATTTTACTAATACTTACCAAAAACTCAGCCAGTATTAGTAAAATCCACATGGTATGGGATGTATAGAACTTTCCTTTCCATGGTTTTAAGAACTACGATTCTCCAAAAATCATACATTTGCCAAATACATAAACAAATCAGCAAAAATATTTCGTAAACTCCAGCATCCAATCTTCGAACTAAGTATCCTCTGTAAAATGTGAAGACAGGGGTGAGTATTGGGGAATACTCAGTGAGTGGAGTGCAATGGTGTGCTTGTGTTCATAAACAAGGGGTGAATGTGGGGAAGTCAAAGCATATCTCATAAACATCACTTCATATACATAAAAATATTTTAATAAATCACAATTTACAAACATGCATGCATATTGATCATCTTTTTTGAAAATCCTGAGGTCCCATCGAAAACACTTCCATCTCAGGCTGGTCGAAACCCAGACGAAAGTTCACCAAGGGTTTTTCCATCCAATGTTTCAAAACATATCACCTTTCTTAGCGTTGGCTCGTACCTCACCGGGATGCAATCTAGATATAGCACGACTGCGGAAGAGGGAAGGACATCTAACTCTCCTACACATCCAACCCCAAACCACGCCACCCTGTCGGGTCGCTCCGTGGTGGGAATGACTATAGCCATTAACAATCCAGCACCCTTCATTTCTCAATCAATCCATTTCACAAATAATGTGCCATGATTTCCAACCAATAATCAATAATCTCATGCCAAAGTAATTCATAAAGCAATATCAGATAACACATGGCACAGAAGCATTCATAAACACAGTGGATGCATTCGTACTTCACAATCCAGTTCAGATAATCCATAATCACAAAACAATTTATATAAAACATATAAAAGTCATTCAAAATCATTCATAAAGCAATTTTAAAACATGTTACTCATTCATGAACACAATGAACCATCCACTCATCTCTAGAGAGGGTATTCACTCTCTATTTATTAATCTAATCCGAATAGATCCCTTTCAAGTCCCCAAAAGATTAACCTAATCAAATATCGCAATTATCATCAAATAAAATCCCATAAAAAGGGTTCTAATATTTTCCTCATTTAATATACCCTTAATTGCACATCCACAATTTCTAAACTCTCATTTCATCATCCTAAGATCATTACCATGTCAATGAACTTTAATTCCCAATATTTCCAATTTTTACTTAATTTTCTTCCAAATTTACATAATTATAATACTTTTCATGCATATTTCAAATTAACTCTAAAGAAAACTATTCTAATCAACCAAACATGAATCTTTCATCCTCTAACATGCTCCTTTCATATCAGTCACTAGACTTAACCTTAACATTCAGGCATAGAATTTCAGAAATTGCATTTTGTTCCAATCGAACATACATTCTAAACATATGCAAGACCTCTTACCCTAAATTCACTTAATTTATCAGAAGAATTTAAATTTCCCTCACCTAGGGTTTTCACAGTTCGTAGATCTAACTTCCGTGCGCCATTCAACTTATTCCGGGACCTATAATGCTTCCAATTCGAAGCGAAGTTCAGTAATTAAACTTATTCACTATGGAAATCAAAACCCTAGAACTAAGATCTGAGCTCGACCCTTACCTGTAGAGAATAGAATTGCATTCCCGTGACCTAGGGTTTTCAGAGGCTTGATGGTGGGTTACAGCAAGGATTGCAGCAAGATCTCTCGAGAGTGAGAAAACAGCATCGCGCGCGAGCAAAAGAGGGAGAGAGCGAGAGCTCTGCTGTTCGCATGTGGGAGAGAGGAAGAACAGAGAATGAAACAGAGAAAGAAAGAGAGACGGTGGAGAGAGAGAGAAACAAAGAGTGAAAGAGAAACAGAAAGCGAGAGAGAATGCGATCGAAGGAGAAAGAGAGAGAAATAGAGAGTGGGGTAGAGAGAAAGTAAAATAGAGAGAGAAACAGAGGGAGACAATGGAGAGACGGCGATGGAGAGGGGGATCAACGAACGACAGAAGAAGGCGGAGCGTGAGAGACTGAGAGAGCGACGGAGAGTGCGAAAGAGAGTTCGAGAGGGACGAAGAGAGGGAATGGGAGAAAAGGGGAAGCAATTAGGGTTTTCAAACCCTAATTGAATTGGGGAAGTGTAGCGTTTTGATTTAAAACGCTATGCTTCCCACTTTTTTTTTATAATATATAATTAAACAAATAAATTATATATATATATGTTTTCACACCCACATTTCACTAGAGTGTAAATTTCATAAAAATGAGATTTGTTATGATTCACGGATATGACAATTAAAATATACTAAAATTTAAATTTAATACCCTAAAATCGAAAATCAATATAAATTCAAAATTTTTTGTTTTATTATAAAATGTTTACAAATTGTCTAGCATCGTTTTTTTTTTTCGGTATTACAACTCTTAACCCCCTAAAAACAAATTTCGTTCTCAAAATTTAAATAATAATTATACATCAACTCTATGCCCACATTTTTCTACCACTTTGTGTTCTCAAGTTACATCGCTGTCAAATTCTCAACACCATATTGGAAACAAGACCTTCAACAAATAAATTCAACTATAAACACATTATCATACTCTATAGTATTCCCCAAAGTAGTGAAAGAAAAATTGTCTTGTCCCGATATAAGTGCTTGGTAGGTGTTATTCCTTGAGGTTATGGTCCCTCTCATTTCCTTTTGCTAATTGCAACAAATAAAGCTTAATAATTAATAATCTCTAAATCTCCTTATTTGTTCTAAAATCTTGAAACCTTTGGATATAAAACGAGCAACATTTTTTAGATCAACATACCTCAGCAATAACTGGAACAGGCCTCCACCTTATATATGTTGCAAAGCATTGCAGAAAAATTAAAACTAATGTTTGTAATACACATACCACAAATATCTGAAGATAGTATCATTGAATTTTATTTGTTCAATATACCTCAAAATTTTGCTTATAGACGTTCTTACTCCTAAATTGTGTTCAAGTAACCATGCATAAATATTTCTACCTAGATGCTTGTAAGATTCACCATTTCAATATTATAAAACCTAGATTGATCCATATAACCCATTTGAAGGATGACTTTACCCAAAATTAAAGAGACTTTACTTAAAATGGTTATCTAAAGAACTCTAAGCCACTACAGCCGATTGAAATACCAGAGAAATCTCACTGCAATGTATAAATCTCATAAAGGCTCATCGTATTAGTTCCTCGAAATTTCAAAATACAATCTATACATCAAAGATGAAGATATTACATCCTCGCGGCATCCTCGGTATCCAAATCATTTCTTCAACTTGGTCGCTCTTCTCATGTACCTTAACTATAGGAATCTTTTCATTTCTCAACTTCTTTACTTATTGATCAATAATGGTCACTGGTTGGGCTTTGGTATTCAAGTTCTTGTTTAGTTCAATCAGGAAAGTTTCTAAAAATGTGTATAGTGCCTGACAAATATTTCTCCAATATAAGCACGTGGAAGATATCTTGGATTTTCTCTAGGTTATGAATGACTCCAAATGATAGGTCACTATTCCTATTCTCTTAAAAAAAAAAAACCCCCCGAACTGATCGACTTAGCAAATATACAAGTTTCCCTGCTTTTGAAATCAAATTACTTCTTTCCAAAGAAATATTTTCAAAAATACCAAGTCTCCCACATCAATTCTATAATCCTAGTTTCTGTTCATTTTATAACAACTCGAAAATTTCTATTAAAACCAGTAGCTTCTATGTGTTACCCTTATAAACTATAATTTACACAGTCACAAAAGGTTCATGAAATAATATTGAAGCCACGAGTATCAATAATGGAAAACTATCATCATATTCATTTTAATAGTTTCAAGAGCAAGAATCAGAATCTTACTTATATCTCATAAGTTACAACTAGACATTAAATGTCACTGGTAAACAAGTCTGAAACTCCATACGATATAACATAATGATTGTTTTGCACTCAATAGATTTACTAATCTTACCCACTATTGGTTAAAAGAAGTAAATCTAGAATCACTTCCCACGAAAACAACTAAAACTTTTTGGCAATATCTATTAAGGAAATAATTCATCTAAAATCTCTGCCCATAATATCTTAAATGACAACTTCAGAAATATTCATCTTTAGGTCAAAATTCCTTATGAACTCTCGAGCATATTTAGTACATTTTCGATGTCTCCTCCACCTTCCTAAAGTATAATTCCAAATAATATATGAGTTTAAATCATTGTCAAAGTAAGAATTTTAGGAAAATGAAACATTCCTCAAACCACTTTACAACATAAATTTGCAAAATTCTAATCATTGACTCTACCAAATCAATCATGATAAGACTCCAATGAGCCAGATATCTGAGGGTTTGCTTGCCATGAAAGTGGACAACAATGATTTAACTTAGTCAACTTGTAAGACTCAATAAAAACGGAGTCGAACTTTGGAGTACCTAAGAAAAACCCATTAAACCACTTGTTACTTTAATTTGTCATTTCCTACACATGGCTAATGCATATGTGTAATGTAACTTCATATCTAGAGATGTACAAAGTTTTATAAATTTTTTATTCACCACGACAGTGGCTAAACTTTTCATACACTCACTTGGTATTCATACATGCAATCTCATTCCGCCAGATTATCTAAGAACTCATTGTTATCTTCTTAGTAAAACATTGATAGCTTCTAATTCCCCCCTCTCAATTTAGCTTCTACATATGTGTATATATATATATTTTATGAGATATTCATTCAACTATTTTTTATTCTTAAAATCCATTTATCATTGCCTACAAACCAGCGCTTATCAGTATAAACATGCTATAGGAGCATTGCTTACAAAAGTAAAAGATTTGTCCTCCTTACTTACCAAAAGAAGATGATGCATTAGATGTCATGGGAAACAAGAGACTTAACAAGGATAAGAATCCTAGAAGCCAAGGAATCTCACATAAATATGCTTCTAGGGCATTATAACTTTAAGACCTTGTTTAGATTGACCACGGGATTTGGGAACCATAATCAGAACAATTGTCATTTCATTTTTTTTTCCAAATTTCTAGGATAGCTTTCAAAGAATCTCCCATATATATATTATTTGGAGCAGTTCCAAAAAGAAATCTGTTTTCTAAAATAGTTCCTACTATGCTAAGAATTCTTGCTCCTAAACTTGCATTAATATAAATCCCTAGCAGAAAGAAATTAGAAATATAGACACATATGCCTATCGGGTTTGCATGCTAAATTAGTATCATAGTTTCTCAGAAGGATTACTGAATCGAAGAGTTGGCCTTAAGGATACACTTGAAATTCAAGCAAGAAAGTACTAGCATTAAGATATTATAACTATGTCTCATCGAAGAAGAAAGAAGAATTCGTAATCGAAAGACGATTGTCTTGATTATACCTAAGTTGTTGATTCTTTTAAAACATCTCACTAACCATATAAAGCCTAGATGGGCAATGTAAAACCAACATTACCTTCTTTTTATAAAAGATGTTTCTAGACCTCAAATTACTATTAGGCTAAGATTCACCTCAAAAAGAAACGAAAGTTTAGAACGTCATTATTATGTCCATGTGAGAACACATTGGACTTCAGATTAATAGAGTAGGTAACAATGTAAACAATGGCCCTGAATAGCTATATAGCTAGAAAATAAATATATTTCTTTGCTTAAACTTATTTAAGAAGCTTTGCCCTTTTTCAAATTACAACCATGAACGTAATAATGTCTTGTGAAACTAGACAGCAATAGAGCTCTACCTATGAAGTTGTTAGCATACTTATATCTATCCTTTTAACCCATATATCATCACAGTTTGATCAATCACTATACCATTACCTTGGCCTTGCTATCATTAAGTAGGGCTAGCCATGTTAGTCACCAAATCATACCTCTTAATACTTCCATTCAGTATAGTCAGATGCCCCAGTAGCTAACTCCATTCAAGTTTATCCACATCATACCCCCTTAACAAAATGCTCATCTTGTAACTTATGTTGCATGTTTATCGGGCCGTAACAATCTTTTATATCAATAATTTACAATAATTTTACCCTCATAATACAATATCCTCTTAATGGTCATAATCATTGGTTATAAACAATTACAAAACTTTTCTGGTAATTCCTACCAATATCATTCTCGTCTACCTTTATCATTTTTCTTATTCATTCTACCTAAGGTACTAAATTCATATCCATACGATTCAATTTAAACAACAGTCAATCGAGCCTTGCATATAAATAGTTGATGCTTAAATTAATAATATTCATCGATATTTTTGTATCAATATTGTCTAAATAAGAAAGTATTGATCATCATATTTACTACTTCGTACTTCTATTACAATTGAATATATATATATATATACTAAGCATCTCTGACTCCTTTATTAACAACATCATTTTCTTTTTATTTATGCTCAACACCAATTCAAGCTTTGCATACAAGAATTCCTCGAGATGCTTAAATTCTGAAATATATGTAGCTTGCTCTCTTCAAAGGCAAAATAGACCTGACTACCAAACTTGTAATCTTTTCCTACTATACTCAAAATTTTCTTCAACAATTTGCAAAGTTAAAGCCTCTCATGAGTTTTCATTATGTACAACCACTGGCAAATAGAATATACACAAACACTTACTCTGTTTTTGTAAGACCTAAAAAATATTAAAATCCAAACTCACAATTTTGCTTAGATCTAGTGAAAGATCATTATATCAATGAAAGAGTACAAAATGTTGAACAAACCCACCATAATTGAAGTATCAACAAGATCTGTGGACAGGGTATTCGATTCACGTGTGGGGAAACTAGCTACACAACCTCATTGGAGCAAAACCAGTCAATATCTGACCCTCCTTATCAAATATATCATAAATGCATGGTTTTACAAAGAGGGTCTATACTTAGCAAAATGAAATGAGAACTAATCCAAATGCTTAACCCCCTAAAAATGAGCATTCCTAACTTCCTAGGAAAACCATAAAAAGTTCTGTACATTTTCTGAAAACCTTTTTAAAAGATCTAAACCTTTTCAAAATAAACTAAACATTTCAAAGTTTTTAGAAAAACTTTTGGGACATTTGGAAAATATTTCAAAACATTTCAAAACCATCAAACTTTTAAAATCGTAAACCTGAACTCTGATACCAATAAAGCTGTTACACCCCGATCCTCGGATCAAGTATGCAACAAACGTCTCGTTATCTCGATACACGAGCAAAACCTCCCCATATACCGGAACTTCGTAAGGCTACATTCCTGAATTTTTAGATCTCCAATATACAATCTATCATAGATAAGAAAAGCATGTAACAATACACATGCAAAGGACCCCTCTGGTCCATTCCCTATACACACAAGCTTGCGTCGGCACACAATCGGGGAAGGGGCTCCTGTACATGCACGCATGCGATGTGGTCATCCCAGCCAACTAGAATTTCTCAACACCAATAAAACATTTAAAATACAAAAAGTCCTAAATTATAGTCGTAAGATTTTACTGATACTTGCCTAAAGAAATCAAGCAAACATTAATAAAATCCAAACAATATAAGATATACAGAACTTCACAAATTCAAAAGAAGTATCAAAATTCAGAATTATATTCCAAATGTCCCAATACATAACGAAAACATTTTCATAAAATGATTAAAATCAAATAATGAAGCACAAATCATAATCGCCGGATTTTATTAATACTTGCCAAAACTCAGTCAGTATCAATAAAATCCGTATGATATGGGATGTACAGAAGTTCCCTTTCCATGGTTTTAAGAACTACGATTCTCCAAAAATCCTACATTTGCCAAATACCTATACAAATCAGCAAAAATACTTCGCAAGATCCAGCGTCCAATCTCCAAACTAAGTATCCTCTGTAAAATGTGGAGATAGGGGTGAGTGTTGGGGATACTCAATGAGTAGAGTGCAATGGTGTGATTGTGTTCATAAACAAGGGGTGAATGTGGGGAAATCAAAAACACTTCTGTCTCAGGCTAGCTGGGCCGAGCCCAGTCCGGTTCACTATCGGTTCCCGGAACAGCAGGCCGGGCTGGCAGCGGTTCCTAGGCCAATCCGATTCAGGCCGGGCCGGTTCCAAATTTTTTTTAAGTGGAACCGGCTTGCTCGGTGAACCGAACCGGCATGCCGATTTAGGCCAGGATTTTTTTTTTTTTTTTTTTTTTTTTTGCTCTTTTTGCTCTACCTTTTTGGAGCCGGTGGGCCGGTTCTGGGCCCGTCCCAGGCCGGGCTGGACCGGTTCACTGTCCATCCTAGTCCGATTCACAGGTCAGGTTTTTACGGGCAGGCTGGGTCGGTTTTCGAGTTCAAACCGACCCGGTGACATCTCTAGATTAGGTAAACTTTATTTATTTTCTTGAAGAAAAAATACTAATTTTGGTATTAAAAAGGAAAAAATTTTGAATTTTTAAATCCTTTTAAACTATTTTTAGTTTAAGAGGTTTGAATGTTAATATTTTTGTTTTTAGAACATAGTAGATGACAACTTTAAATTTATGGTTTCAAATAATGGTTGTATCTTCCTTAGAGGAAGTTGTACTTCTGGTTTGTGTGTGCGTGTGTGTGTGTGTGTGTATATTTTATCGTTTCTATTTTGTCAAATGCGACTCTGTCATCATGTACGTCTAGTTTTGTGGTAAAGAAAGCTGTTCCTCTGACATTGTGCCAACTCAAATCCCGCATGATGTGCTGAGGGTTTGGGTTAGAATCCACCTTCAAAGAAACAAGCAAACAAATGAAAGTTATGATTCATAGAACCAGCAATGTGAAAACTGTAAAACACTTCACACCATTTTAACTTTTCTAAACATGATTCAAAAATGAATAATTTTATGTTATCGTTATCTTTTTTTTTTTTTTCACATATGTTGCTACAATGATAAACAAAGATAAACTAAACTATATCTTTTTTTTATGCAAAATTTGAAATTGAAACTATTTTTTTTAAAAAATGAATTAATATCAATTAAATTATAAATCATTGACAATAAAGTAAATTGTATCAATAGTTATGAATCCCTATTGATAAATAAAACTGAATTTTACTTATATTAAATTAACACTAATATTATCACAAATCAAGATCATTTATTATTAAGAGATTTAATTATAAAATTTTTAAAACTTTGAATTTTTAATCGTACCATTTTAAAGTTAGGAAATTATATAAACACACGTATTTTAGTCATATAGATAATTCTATAAAACATTTGTTTCCTAAAAGTGTTTCAACATGTAAGGAAACACCAAAGTCAGCTATATGATTACTCACATCCTCACCTACCAGTACTTGTGCTTGGCATCCTAGGATGTAACTCTAAAAATCCCTTTCAAGTACTCTCTCACCTTTTTCACCCCCATTCCCACTTTCAACCCCAAATGAAACGATCTCCTCTGCTCTCTCTTGTGACCCCCGAGAGCGCCCACACCCACCTTCTCACACACACTTCAACATCTTGTAACCTTCCTAATATTTTCCTATTTCAAATTGCAAACAGAGAAAGGGAGGAGGAGAGCCGAATCCCATGTTTAAAAGCAATATATGTAATCAAGGATTGGCCTAAAAATTATTAGCCTAAGAACATGAAAATGAGCTTATTCTTTCTTTTATTCTATCCACATTGGTTTTGGTTTGGCCATAGCTAAGTTGACTTTTTTTTTTCCATGACCAAATGGTATCCGGTGACCAATTTTATTAGCCCAACTATTCCGATTCAAACTAAATGTTAGACCCATGGGGCGACACACCTATTTTTTTCATTCTCAAGAGTTAAATCAAAGCAAAGAAAGCTGTTCTTTTGACATTGTGCCAACCCAAATCCCACATGATGTGCTAAGAGGTTTCGGTATGAAGCAAACTTATGAATCCACAAACTTCTGAAATTTGTGATTCATAGAACGAGGCAATGTGAAAAAAGAGCAACTCTTCACACCCATTTCGACTTGTCTAAACTTGACTGAAAAATGGATAATTTTATGGTATCCTTACTTATCTTTTACATATGCTACTATAATGATAAACAAAGATAAACTAAGCTATATATATAGAGAGAGAGAGAGAGAAAAGATTTGAACTTGAGAGATTTAAGAAAAAATGAGTTAATGTGAGTTGAGTTATAAATCATTTATGATAAACTAAATTATATTAGTAGTTAAGAATCCCAATTGATAAATATAATTCATTTATGATAAATAAATCTGAGTTTTATTTATGTTAAGCTCACATTAGTATTATTATAAATTGGGATCATTTACTACTAACAAATTTTTATTTATTACAAATGATATTTATTCATTATTATGGTATCGTATTATAAAAAATAGATAAATAAAGACATCGTGCAATTCCTAAAATAAACAAAGTTAGGATTCTAAAACTTGGCTTATAATAATCATTCACATCGACATAGCAAGTGTATGTGATGAGTCTCTTCGGTTCCAAATTATTCTCTATCTATTTTCAAAGGAGAGACACTGAAAGCATAATCAAACAATAAAAGGGGAAAGAAGATGTGAAATGCGGGGCCAAAATTTCACAACATGGGGGGCAAAAGAGGGACCAAATTTGGTGTTGCTTTGTTTTTGAAATGTCTTTTATTGGCATCTAGACCAGTTATTTTGGCGTAACATATGTGAAAGGACAAGATAAGTAGACAAAGTCTTGAAGACTCCAAGTGGTGAACCTTTTAACGGGTTGATGTTTTAATGCATTAAGTCTTTGCATACTTCAACTCTTGCCTGTGTTTAGAGTCACTACAAAATTACAGTATTGAGGTGACGATAAAAAACCGTCTATATAACGCATCAAATCTGTCTGTAATACTTTCTCCAACAGTAGCACATTCAGTTGGGTAT
Source organism: Dillenia turbinata (assembly GCA_037126225.1). Classification (NCBI taxonomy): domain Eukaryota; kingdom Viridiplantae; phylum Streptophyta; class Magnoliopsida; order Dilleniales; family Dilleniaceae; genus Dillenia; species Dillenia turbinata. The sequence goes on from JBAMMX010000024.1 coordinate 1,769,571, forward strand.
ACACCAGTCAACATAGATATATCATGACGCTTTGGGTTACTGTTGGAGCATGTCACATATGTATACTGACGAACGGATAGAGTTGGTAAAACTAGTGATGTATCGTGAGTTACCATGTGTTATTAGATGGTAAAACTTGTGATGGTTATCACGTGTTACTATATATTACTACCTTTATTTTCGGTTGCGATTGAGATAGAAAATATTAAAAAATGTTGACGGTTAGAAATGAATGAGAAAATTGTACCAAATATTGACGGTTACTATTGAGTTACAAAATTAAACAAATTGTCAACCGTAGGAAAGTGTTAGTGAAATTAGTGGTTTGTACAGTCACTTATCATGCGTTAGGAGATGTTACTACTGCATCATCGGTTACCATTGAGTTACAAAATGTTACAAAATATAGACGGTAGAAAAGTGTTAGGAAAATTAGTGTTGTATGATCGGTTACTATTGAGTTACAAAATTGTGTAAAATGTGGACAGTAGAAAAGTGTTACGAGACGTTACTACTTTTTATCATCAATTACTATTGTGTGACAAAATGTCACAACATATTGACGGTAGAAAATGTTAGTAGAATTAGCGACTTCATCGTCAGTTACTATATGTGTTACTATGTGTTACCCTGTGTTACAGTCACCACATCATACAAAATGTTGACGGTGCAAAATGTTAGTAAAAGTTGTGATTTTATGGTCGGTTACTATGTGTTACCATATGTTACTATCATTAGCATCGATTGCTATTGAGATAGAAAATGTTAGAAAATGTTGACACTTACTAATGAGTTACAAAATTATACTAAATATTGACGATCACCATTGAGTAATGAAATTGTACATAATGTCCACGGTAAAAAAATGTCAGTCAAATTGGTGGTTTTATAGTCACTTATCATGTGTTTGGAGGTCTTACTACTTCATCATCGGTTATCACTGAGTTACAAAATGGTTGTTGATGGGAGAACAGTGTTAGTAAAATTTTTGGTTTTAACATCGGTTGTTATTAAATTATAAAATGTTTTAAAATATTGACAATAAAAAAGTGTTAGTAAAACTAGTTTGTTATGATCGGTTACCATTGAATTACAAAATGGTGCCAAATATTGATGGTTGAAAAGTGTTACGAAACGTGATTAGCATTAAGTGACAAAATACAATTACTATGTGTTACTATGTGTTACTACTTTTATGATAGGCTATGGTTAGGATAAGTTACTGATTTTAATATCGCTTACCATGTGTTACTGGATGTTGCTACTTTAATTGTCGGTTACGATTGAGTTCGGAAATGTTAGTGATCTATCATTAGTTACCATATGTTATAAGATGTTACTACACTCATCATCGGTTACCGTCGAGTTAGGAAAGATTAATGATTTTATCATCAGTTAGTATACTTGACAAGATGTTATTACTCTAATCATCATCATCGGTTAACAAGTATTAAGAGATGTTACAATTTTTATTGTCGGTTACATTGGGTAAGGTAAGATTATTGAATTAATCATCGCTTACTTTGTGTTACGAAATGTTACTATTTCATCAACTTTCATTGTTAAGTTAAGAAATGTTATTGATTTTAAGAGTCGGTTACCATAAAGTTAGGAATTGTAAGTGAATTTAACACTGTTATGAGATATTGTTAGTATTTTAGAGTCATTAACATTGAGTTTGATAATGTTACCATGTGTTATGATGGAAATGGTAACACAACTTTCATCGGTTACCATTGAGTATAGAGAAGTTCCGTTACCATGTGTTACAATGTGGTAGGAGATGTTACCAGATATTAGTACTGAAATGTCGATGACCGTTAGTTAGGAGATGTAACAACTTTTATAGTGAGTATAGTTACTAATGATTTTATTATTACTTACCGTGTCTTACCATGTGTTATTGAAATTACTCTGTTCATGGACGGGTGCAAGCATATACCTCACGGGGGCCCACGCATGCATGGATGAGGGCAAGCATATGCCTCACAGGGGCCCGTGCATGATGGACGGGCGCAAGCATATGCCTCACGGGGGCCCGTGCATTCATGCCGGGCGTAAGAAAATACCATGCCTGTGAGAGCGATTACTTCATTATTTTTTATTTTAAAAATATTATTATTAAAATAAATACACCTTGATTATTATCAAATTAAATATGTAATGATATAAAATTAGTCATCACCACCACATGATTTAAGAGTATATAAAAGAATTACAAAAATATTTAAATATAAACAGAATTGTATTAACATACCAAGATTGAGCAGTACATTACATTGAGTAATAGATATAAGACCAAGAGGAAAGAAAGATTCATGTTCCACAATAACATGTCTATCTTATACTAATAGTAAGAGGGTGAAACAAAAATGAAACAAAAAACATCTCTTGGTGAAACCAAAAAATGAAACAAAAAACGTTCATTTCATCACCAAAAATATTACCATTACAATTTGGAGGTCACAATCCCACCATATTTCCAAAACTAAGCAAAGCCGTGAGCAACAAATTTATGTCAAACTTTCTTCCTGTCAATAAAAAAATGAAAAAAAAAAGTGAAGTTAATATAATCATGTAGTAATATTATAAAGAATATAAAGAATGGTTATAAAAGAAAATATTATCCGTGGGATGGAATTAGGTGTTGATGATGATGGTGCACTACTAGCATCTGGTATTTGAGGAATCTAATAATATAAATGATTAGGATTATTAAAAAATAAAAATGAAAATAGTAAGATTATGCATATTCACACCTGAACACCAGGAATAAGCCTTGCTTCATTAATCAAGTTTATCAATTCATTTTGCTGTCCACTTCTGGCATGTGCAGTAACATGCATAAAAACATTGCGAACCAAATTACTAAGATTGTGATTTTGTTCCATTAAACGTTCCATCATAGTAGTCATTTCTTGCTTCTCAACTTTAGTTGAATGCACGCTGGGAGTTGTAACCTTTTCTACGCATCTAATTCTTCCCCTAGAATCGGGCCCTTTAACTTCAGATACAACATCACTTTCCTAAGACAAATTGGAACTTTCCATTTGCACATCTTCTGTAGACTCCATTCCAGTCTTCATCATTTCCTATAAGAAGTAAAAAGTACAATGTCAAAGTCGCATAAATAAAACAGTTAGAATTACATAAAAGGATAATCATGCATATCACAACTTTTGATGCTTTTGTAGAAACTAAACTGTCATCTAATCGCATTCTGCTTGTAATATAAAGTTTAGCTCTAGAAGATTTCCCCCCAGATTGTGTCAACTATAATGAAAAAAAAATAAAACAAAAGAGTTTGAAATGTTTAAAAGTAAAGGAGAGATGAATTATTTAAATGTTTAAAAGTAAATGAGAGATGAATTATTTATACCTACTCATGTATGAGCTTTGCAAATGATTTCGATTCTAAGCAATGTGGATCAGTCAACTTGGAATAACATTCGGAATTTCTTTTACTAATTTCCTGAAACATAGAAAAATGTATAAGAATGGCACAGAGAAAAAATGAGTTGTATAGTGGATTGCATTTGCACCTTTCCTTTATCACTCAACCAAAAAGTAACAAGCTCCTTATATTGATGTGGATCAACTCTTTCATCTTCTATCCTCTTGATATTTTCATCTATTCCCAATGATTCATCGAACCATTTTGATTTTAGAGAATTTTTAAAACTCTTCCATTTTTCACTCAAATTTCCAATAATCCATTTCTTAGTCTCTTCCTTGAGTGGCCTGAAGGTAATCTTCGACTACAATTGAAATAAAGAAAATATATCATCTTTATAGTCATTGATTTCAATTGAAATAAAATTTTATAGATAAGTTTTCTATCTAGCCATTGAGTAAAAAAATAGAGACCTGTACAATGTTCCACATATCATCTTTATAGTCCGTTGGCATATCACGCCAAGGTTTATAGTTGATTGGAGCAATGGCATGGACTCTAACTATAGAGCCAAGAAATCTGGTAAAGATTATACCATCAATTCCTATTGGTTGATTTAATTCATTCATTTTAACCAGCAAATGTTGTCCTTTTTTTAAGTCCCAAATATCTTGACAGCGTGTTGGACCTCTACATTTCTTCACAACTATTGAAAAAATAAACATGAATTGTCAGTTGATACCATGGTAATGTCAAACCTCAAATTAAAATAATACTTGGGGTAACATTTTAGTAAGATTGGGTTTCTTCATATTGAACTTGTTGTTGGGATTGTTGTGATTCTTCATGCTGAGTAACAATATTCATCCGGCATTTAGTTCGTCCCATAGCTACAGTGGTTCGCACAGTCGATGTTTTCAGAGTAAGAGCTTTGCGGAGATTTGAGAAAAGAAATGCTTCATAATACTTAATATAATATTTTTGGATTAGAATTCAATTACAAAGCGCGCCATTTTGTGCCGCTCTTTTTTTTTTTACTTCACCCACTTTTTTTTTGCACTTCTTACCGCCTTTTTTAAATTAAAATTCTTACCACTGCCTTTTTATTCTTTCATATATTTCTTTTTTTTCATATTTTTAAATCGGTAACATTTGTTTTGTTTTGATTTTATATAATTTTCAATTTCATGTCGAGAACTTAGAACAGTGAAAAAGTTACTCAATCTAAAATTTATTATTAAATTCTTTTTAAATTAGATTTTATCATAACTTAATGTGGTATATTACCACCGGTTAGTATGCATAATTGCAAATAACAATTAAATAAAATTGATAACACATATCTCAAAATTCTTCATCTATTCAAAATATATATTTATGAACCAAATTAAATGAAATTACATGTAAATTAAATTAAAGAAATATATAGAATATATTTATATCAAGTTGAATAGTGTTGAATAATTTAATTAATTAATTAATTAATACACTACCTTTAGTAAAAATGAACATCGACATTGAAATTAATATTAATGTTGTCATTCATTTAATTTGAAATTTATATAAAATTATATAATGTGAATAAATAATATGAATTCTTCCCTTTTTCTTTGAAATTTTATTGGTTCATATAATATTGATGATAAGATGTTTTGTTTAAATATTACTCTTATTTATCTAACTTATTATATAAAATCGGTAATAGAAGTAGCATGTCAATGTTAGATTAAATGTATCTATAATAGTTGTATATATTAATAATATAATAGTAATTTATAATAAAATAGTAATATACGGGCAATAGCAATATATAGTAATAGATAATAATACATTGACACTCCAACAAATATAACCAAGTATGGTAATGTATATTAACATATAATAATATATAGTAGTATGTAATACTACTATATAATAGTAATAGTTATTTAATACTAAGGTATATAGTAATTGTAATTAAAAAATACATCATAATAGATTGTAATATATAGTAATATATAGTAACACATAGTAACGTTGTAATATATAGTAGTATATAGTAACAGATTGTAATATATAGTAATAGATTGTAATATATAGTAACACGTAGTAATATTAGTAACGTGTATATAGAGTTAGTGATTGGTTTGCAATTGATAATTAAAATTATTTCTTTAATTTTGAAAAATTTTCTAGCAAAAATTAATACTAATTAATATTATATTATATAATATTCTTAATAAATTATATAATAGATAATATATCATTATCTAAAGTAATAGTACATTTAAAATTTTAAGATTTGATGCAATGCAATTTAGGGATTTGGTACTTATAATTTGTTACTATGCTTTTTCACTTGTTACAACAATGCTTTGAGGAAAAGTTGATAATTGTGAAGCCGCCAAACCCACAATAGTAGTGTGTAGTTCATAGTAGTAATGTGTAGTTTATAGTAGTAATGTGTAGTAACATATAGTAATATATAGTAATATATATTAATAGATAGTAATATATATTAGTAGATAGTAATATATATAGTAACATAGAGTTGACGATTGGTTGACTGTTAATAATTATTATTAGTTCTTTAAGTTTGAAAAAATGTTCATGGAAAATTAATATTAATTAATAATATATTATATAATATAATTATGTAAGTTTAGATAATATATCATTATCTAAATTAATACTACTTTTAAAATTTCAATATTTGATGTCTTGCAATTTGAGGAAAAGTTTTAAAATAAATATAATATATTACATTTGAGACGAGAGTAATTTCCTAAGAGACTTATCACAAACTAAATTTTAGGAAATTTGGGAGACCGAAGAAACTAAAGCAAAAATAATACCCCTATTTGTTAGATGTATAAACTTTATTTTTATAAATTTCGAGGACGAAATTTGTTTTTAGAGGGTTAAGAGTTGTAATACCAAAAACTTGATGTCGAATGTTTTGTAAACATTTCTATAATAAAATAGAAAATTTTGAAATTTTATTGATTTTCGATTTTGGGGTCTTAATTTTAAATTTCTGGTATATTTGAAATCACCGTGTCCGCGAATAGTAATAAACCTCATTTTATAAAAAATTTAAATTTTAGAAAGAAAAGGGGGTGAATTTGTATATTATTGTTTATTTACTTAAATATAAAGATATATATATATATTAAAAAAAAAAAAAAAGAGGAGAAGGTGCTGCGTTTCGAAGTGAAACGCAGCATCTCTCCCAATTAAGAGAGATTAGGGTTAAAACCCTAATCTCTCTCTTCTTCGTCTCTCCTACTCTCCCGTCTCTCTCTTTGAATCTCCTCCCTCTCTCATTCGCGATTTCTCCATCACCGCCCTCACTCTACCATCTCTGCCGCTGCAACCACCACCGCCATCACCGCGACCACCGCGTTCGCCTCCTCTTTGTACCGCACCGTCACTCTCTGTCGATCTCTCCCCCACAGTCTCTTTCGGCCTCTCTTTCTCTTTCGGTCAAACATCTCTCTCTCCCTACCTCACTCAGTTTCTCTCCTTCTCTCATTCGATCACGCTCTCTCCCTTTGCTACCCACTCAGTTTCTCTCTGCTCTCTCTCTTTCCTGCGCGAACAGAGAGCTTTCGCTCTCTTCCTCTTTCCTTCGCGCGCGACGACTTTTCCTTCTTTCCCCCTGTTCGTTCGTGCTTGCTGCTCTCTGCAAGCACCACCCTTCTGCAGTCTTTGCAGAAGCCCTAGCCGCAGGATAGCAGAGCCTTGAAAACCCTAGGCCGCGAGACTGCCAATCTTTCTCTGGATAGGTAAGAAAAGAGTTTCTGATTTTAGTTCTAGGATTTGAATATTCTTAGTAGTTAGGTTTAATTCTAACGATTGCTACAATTAAAATCGTTATAGGTTTGAGCTTGAATTCAACGGCGACTGGAAGCTAGGTTTGCAAACTGAGAAACCCTAGGTGAGGGATTTTCAAGCCCTTCAATAATTCGAATTATTTTTGTTGAATTAAGGTATAAATTACATCTATATATATTCTGAAATGTGTTAGACTTGAAAGAAATGTATTTCCCTAAGTGTTTGTATGAAATTATTGAGGTTAGGTCTAGAATTTGATGTAAATTGGACTGTGAAGCATGTGAGAAAGTCGTAGATAGTATTAGAGTTTTATTTGATTGAATTACGTAGTTTTCCTTGGGATTTGAATGGAAATCGGCGTGAATTAAATTAATATTAAGTAATTCAGGAGAAAATGGGTAAAATTGAGGAATATTGTAAATTTAAAGTCGTTGGTGATTTGAAATGATACTAGCTTGAGAAAACGAAAGTTTTGAAACGTAATTATGCAAGTTAAGTCTATTGTAAATAAAAGGAGAATTTGAAAACCCTTTAATAGAGCTTTAATCGATCTTTATTCGTCTTGATTGGTATAGGTTGACCTTTGGAGACTCGAGAAGAGTCGTTTTGAGTTGATTTCAGAAATAGAGAGTGAATACCCTCTCTAGAGGTGAGTGGACGGTTCATTGTGTTCGTAAATGAGAAACCTGTTTTAAAATTGCTTTGAAAATGATTTTGAAAGATTTTTACATGTTTTATATAAATTGTTTTGTGATTGTGGACTGTCTGAACTGGATTGTGAAATACGAATGCATCCACTGTGTTTATGAATGCTTTTGTGCCATGTGATATTTGATATTGCTCTATGAACTGCTTTGGCATGAAATTGTGGATTATTTGTTGAAATTCATGGCACATTGTTGAGAAATGGATTGATTGAGAAATGAAGGGTGCCGTAGATGACTGTAGTCATATTCCCACCACGGAGCGACCCGACGGGGTGACGTGGGTTGGGGTTTGGATATGCGGGGGAGTTAGACGTCCCTCCCTCTGCCGAAGTCGTACTAGATCTGGTGCACCTTGGTGATGTACGAGCCAACGCCAAGGAAAGGGGTTTGTTTTGAGACATTGGATAGAAAAACCCTTGGCGGGCTTTCGTCTGGGTTTTGCCGCCCTAAGATGAAAGTGTTTTTCGATGGAACCCCAGGATTTTCTGAAAGGATAATTGATATGGATGCATATTTGTGAAATGTGATTTATTGAAATGATTTTATGTATATGAAATGATTTATGAGATATGCTTTGACTGCCCCACATTCACCCTTGTTTATGAATACAATTGCATCATTGCACTCCACTCACTGAATATTCCCCAATACTCACCCCCCTCTCTCCACCTTTTTCAGAGGAGACTTAGTTGGGAGACTACTCGACAGAGTTTGCGAAGTATTTTTACAGACTGAATAGGTATTTGGCATGCAGGGTTACTTTTGGAGATTGATAGCTTTCAAACCATGGAAAGGGAAGTCTGTACATCCCATATCGTGCGGATTTTATTGATACTGGCCGAGTTGTTGGCAAGTATTGATAAAATCCGACGATTTTTGATTTGTTTTTATTTATTTTGATTTCTCTAGTTTTGGAAAACTGTTTATATCTGTACTGGGACATTTGGACTGTAAATCTTAATTTCGATGCTTTTTCTTTGATTTTGTGAAGTTCTGTACAACTCATACCATTAGGATTTTACCGATACTGGCTTGTTTTCCTCGGGTAAGTGTTGGTAAAATCCGGCGGCTATGTTTTGGGACTTCTTGTTTGTTAAATGCTTTCAGAGTGGCTAGGATGGTCACATCGCATGCGTGCATGTACAGGTTCCCGCTCCCCGTTGTGTGTTGCTGTGTACTCGTGCATGTACAGGTTCCCACTCCCCAATGTGTGCTAATGTATGATTGCATGTACAGGATCCCACTCCCCGATGTGTGTCAATGTGTGTGTTTGTACATCCAGGAATGAGCCGGATGGGCTCCTTGCATGTGTAATGATTTTGTGATTTCTTGTTTTTGAAAAATTTTATGCTTTTGATGAGTTATTGTGAATTTGATAATCTTGCGGAGTCCCGGTAGATGTGGAGGTTTTACCCATGTACCGAGACGACGCGGCGGTTATCGCGTGGTCGATCTGAGGATCGGGGCGTGACATATTAGCAATCAGATAATATAAACCGTCAAACCGATATTGTAAATCGCCAAACCAATTGTTTGACCGCATTTTTTTTTTTGTCATTAGAAATCATTACCGCCAATCAATTTACCGCAGTTTTTTCATTAGCGGGAATTAACTTTAGGGGGAATTAAGATTTGATAATTTGGCTGCACTTTTTCACCCGCATTTTTTTCACATTAGAATTCTTTCAAGTGGAGACAGTATATCATATTTTCTCATAAGTTTCATACTTTTAGCCATTAAATTCTTTTAAATTTTTGGTTGGTCATATGTCTTAAGTTTATATATTTTTTATAACTCGTTACCATATAAATTAATGGAATTTATAGGATTTTTACCGGATCAAATAGTTAATTTAAAATTTATGATTAGATTAATTTCCATTTAAATTTTTATCACCAAAAGCTAATGTACCCAAAATTTTATGAGATAACGTAATTACCTAATTTTTTAATAATTTAATAATTAATTAATGTGTGTGTAAATTAAATATGAACTTTGAAATTCAATATAATAATAAAGTTGTCATTTGGTTTTGTATAAATTAATTTATATATAATTATATAATATTGATAATGAATAAGAATCCTTCAATTTTTGTGAAATTTTGTTGATTCATATAAAAATGTCACTTTAGTTATCCAAATTGCTTATTTTAAATATCACTTGTGTGGTTATTTTAAATTGGGCAAATTGCATAGTACATAGTAGTAATGTATAGTAACATATAGTAATATATAGTAATATATAATAATATATAGTAATATATCGTAATAAAACATAGTAGTGATTTTAGAATGTGATAATAATATATATTGTGAATAGTAATTGAATCTTAACGTATATAATTGTATGAGTATAAAATGTGTCAGATTATGTATATGCTAATAGTTATATAATACTAATATATCTATACCAATAACAATATTTAAAACTATAATATAAAATATAATATAATAATAGATTGTAATATATAGTAATATGTAGTAATGGGCTTGGGCACATAGGCATATCGTTTTATTTTTAATTTTCAATTGTTAATATTAATTAACATTGATTTATATAATATTCATAATTATTAATATGAAATCATGTAATTAATAATATATCATAAGGTAAACTATTACAATATTTAATTTTAGGAGTTATTATCTGTTATTATCACTTGTTACCTTGGTTTATCACTTATTACCATCAATTACCTGTTATTATCACTTGTTACCATCAATTACATGTTATTATCACTTGTTTCCATGCTTTATCACTTGTTACCATCAATTATAGGCGATCACTCTGTTATTATAGCCCACTTATTTACCTATTATCACTTGTTATCATATCATTCAACTATTATCACTTGTTATCATGCATATATTATTATCATATAAATAAAATCATGGTTTCATATTAGACTTAATATTTCTTATTTTTATTATGAATCAGAATAAGAATAAGAAAAGAGAAAAAATAAAATAAATAATCACATCAATAAAATGTCGTTACATTACATTACATTTCATACGTATAGGCATTCCATCCTACTCTATCAACCTCATCATCGTCGTCATTCATGTATGTTAATTCATCTCCTCCATCTTCATCTTCAAGATTAGTCCGAACCCAAACCTGGTTGGCTGAGGGGATACTTTCCAAATTTAGATATTGAGTCAGGTTTGCATCACCCATGTCGAATTCATCTCTAACTTTGACATGTTTCACAACAAGCCATCTTTTATTTCTTTCATCAGCCACATAAAATACCTTCTTTGCCTGGGATGCTAGCACATAAGGATGGTCTAGCAAATCCGCATCCGTATGATTCAGATAGGAAAAATTCAAAAGTGTTGAGCCAAATCTATCGTTCTTGCATCCTCATTGAAGATCGACCCAATCACAGCGAAATAACACAAAGGTATACATCCCATTATAGTTTACTTGAATAATTTACCGTAATATTCCATAATAATTAACTTTACCTTCGGTGGGCCTTTTATCATTCGCACTTGCATAATTAATGTCATCCACTACTACAATAACACCTGAATTCTGAGTTTGAAGACAGTTCTCGTGATCTTTTACATGAAATTGATATCCACTGATTAAATATCCATTGTAACTTCTAACCAATGGATATGGTCCACGAGCAATCCATTTAATTTCATCTGTAATCTCTCCGAGGTATTTTAGATTCAGAACCTGGAAAAGAAAATGTTTAAAGTTAAAAATACGAAAAGATTGAAATTCAGAACAATACAAATGATTGCCTATTGACATTGATATACTTACACGACAACTGAACCGACTACTAAAGTCTTTGGTATAAAGTTTGTCAATTTGGAAAGTATTCAATTTCTTCCCACGATTCATTCTTCGAGCATGTTGCAAATGTTCCCTTCACATAAAACAATAGATAATATTAGACTTTAAAATAGATATACATTATTATTATAATATTGTTACAATGTATACTTATACTTTGAATGAGGCAATTGATGCACTGTTGAATAGTATGTATCTATGACATTACTCCAATGATTTCTCATCAAGACGAATTCGAGATTTTTTTTTTCTTTTATGTCTTTTACGTGTCCTTATTCCCAAAGGTCTTCCAATAGTGAACTCTTCTTCTAGAAATGAATTTGGTTGTCATCATTCCGCAATGGACGATTAAATCTTGTTTTAACTCCCACTAAATATCTTGAACAGAACAGCAAGTACTCGTTTGCTATGTACCCTTCTGCGATTGAACCTTCAGGCTGTGCTCTGTTATGGACAGTGTTAAATAAAATATTAAAAAATTACCTTTCAACCGGATACATCCACCTATATGTCACTCGTCCACCAATCCTTGCTTCATTTGTCAAGTGCACAATCAAGTGTATCATACTGGTAAAAAATGAAGGAGGGAAAATCATTTCAAGTTCACACATAATTTGTGGAACTAAGGCCACTAATTGTTCAAGTTCTTGTGGGTCTAGAACCCTAGAGCAAAGACATTTAAAAATGTTACAAATTTTAATGATAACAAAGGCAACATTATCGGGTAGTGATCTACAAATTGCTATTGAAATAAACTCTTGCATTAAAACGTGACAGTCATAACTCTTTAAACCTATCAGCTTCATCTCCTTAAGTTGAACACATCTGGATATATTAGTAGAGCATTCATCAGGAAGTTTTAAATTCTTCAAAACCTTCAGAAATGCATCTTTCTCGTGCACAGTCATCTGGTAACATGCTTTGGGTAGAAATAGGTTCGTAGAGTTAGGTTGTCTACGTATGTGTAGATCCCTTCTTATTCCCATATCTTCAAGATCAAATCAAGCCTTACAATTATCGTTAGACTTTCCTTGTTGTCCAAGAATTGTGCCAATAATTGCATCAAAACAATTTTTCTCTGTATGCATCATGTCAATATTGTGTCTGATCAAAACATTATGCCAGTAAGGCAAATCAAATAATATACTCTTCTTTTTCCATCCTTGCATTTCATTGGGACATGTTAAGTCAATCTCATCTAATTCTTACAAAACATCGGCTCCAGTTCGTGGTTTGGGAGCAACTCTAAATTCCTCTGTCCCATCGAAAGAGTGTTTATCATATCTGAATGGAGTGAACTCCAACCATCTTCTATGTTCCATATAAGAATACTTCCGGCCATGAAATAATCATTGAGAACATATATCATATCCACATATTGGACATGCAAATCTACCTTTTGTACTTCATCCAGACAAATTAGCATATGCCAGAAAGTCATTAATGGTCCACAACAATGCCGCATATATTTTAAAATTTTCCCCAATTGAAGAATCAAAAGTATTAACTCCTTTGTACCATAATTCTTTTAGCTCTGCCGTGAGTGGTTGCATGTACACATCTATCTTATCACCAGGACTTTTAGGACCAGGAATAAGTAATGTGAGTATAAAGTTGGTAGATTTCATACACAACCAAGGAGGTAGATTATATGGTATCATTACCACTGGCCAAGTGCTATATGTATCATTCATTGTTTTGAATGGATTGAAACCGTCTGCCGCTAATCCTAAGTGAATATTTCTTGAGTCAGCTGAGAAATTAGGGTATATGGAATCAAACTTTTTCCATGTAGGTGAATCAGCTGGGTTTCTTAAGAGTCCATCCTCTGTTCTCTGATCATAATGCCATCTCATCGAAGCAGCAGTTTTTGCACATGTAAATAGTCTTTGCAATTTAGGAATCAATGGAAACCATCTCAATATTTTGGCTGGTTTTTTTTCCCATCTTGATCTCCTTGATCTCCATCTGCTTTATCTCCATTTCATTTCCATCTAGAAGCACCATATATATAACAAGCATCGTCTTTATCTCTATCTTTCCAGTATAACATACAATCATTAGAACAAGCATGTATTTTCTCATATCCCAACCCTAAAGTTGAAATTGTTTTCTTCACTTGAGGGTAACTTTTTGGCAATATGTTTCCATCAAGCAATAATTCTCCTACAAACGCTAACAGTAAAGAGAAGGATTTATTACTCCACTCGGACAAACACTTTAAATGGTATAAGTGCACAACAGTTGTAAGCATGGTATATTTAGAATTTGGATAGACTAGTTTTTCTGCATTTTTAACTAATTCATGAAAATACAACTGTTTAGTTGGTTCAATTTCATGAGAATTTGGTTGAGGATTATGTAAATGTGTGAATGCATCATGTAGCATGCCATACATGTCGTGATCAAACAAAATGTCAGTCGTACTATTCAATGGATCATTGTTGGTTACGTAGGATGGATTGTGGTTGGTCTCCTCAGATTCATGAGATTTCGACATTCAACACTCTCTCCATGAAATATCCACTTCTGATAACCACGTTGAAATCCATGGCGTAATAAGTGATTGAACACTGTGTGTGTAGGGAATCTCAATGTGTTAAAGCATTTAACACAAGGACATGATATCTTGCCATCCATAGATTGAATATTTACCGATGCAAATTCAAGAAATGCATTAACCTCGCCAATATATTCATCACTACCTCTTGATTTAGAATACATCCATGACCTCTCCATTTTTTCTGTTTTGTAGAAGCGAAGATAGAAATATTAGAGAAGTATTTGTATATGTCAAATAAATTGTGATTATTGATTTGATTTTTTGACCCAAAAAAAAAGAAGGAAATATGGTGTTGGCGCCAATATTTGCGCCAAGAAGCTTTGTCCATATCAACATTGATGAAAGTTAAGATTAAATAAGTACAAAGTATTTGTAGCCACATTTTGCTCTTAAAAAAAGTTTTTGGTATGTAAACAGACTATTGTAATTTGGCATTCAATCAAACTCGATTTCTTTGGTTCTCTTGATAATTGTCATCTTCATAATTGGTAATTGTCATCTTCATAATTGGAGAAACTTTTGTTGTAATTTGTTACGAAATAAATATAGTATTAAAAAATAGTTAATAATAATAATGTAGTATTATTTAATCATTAAATATCAAATATTGTAAATTACAATTATAGAGCAATGTTTGGTGTACATTGCAGTTGTCCGATCCAACTCTACTTTCCTCACTTAACCTTAACATTATCATTATCTTCATATAGTAGATTAATGATATAGTAATTGTAATTACATAAATATAGTTTTATTTAAATATAAAATATAAAATTTAACGAAATATAGTATTACATAGATATAGTAATTAAATACAGTAAATTGAAACTAAAATATTTGTTTCAGACTTTATGCAATTATGCAATAACAATTGATGGATGGGGGTAATTGATGGTTGGTATTAATTGATGGTAAGTGATGGTAACGGATGGTAAGTTAGTGGGCAAAGCATCGATGGTTAGGGTTGGTTGTTCGCTATCTTTGCTTGATCCAATGGCTGGGATTCAAAGTGAGTAAAAGAGAGACATGTCACTCACACGTCTTTTCAACAATGAGTTCCAAAGCACGCATAGATCACAACACCCATGATCACAACACCTTATGAACACCATCAACGATAGGCATTTGATCTGGTGAAAGGCATTTCATCCGATGGTGGTGAAATAATGGTAATGTCTCAGCATTGCTCAGCATTTCTCGGTAACACGTTGTCTTTAGTTTTTTTTCGGCATTTCCTACTATTTCTCTGTCAAATTACTCACTTTGATGGCTCATCGAAGTTAGATTTGCAGCTTGCAAGAACTGAGTGAGAGAGAGGGAGAGAACGAGGGAGGAGGAGGAGAAAGAGATAACGACGGAGGAGGACGAGAAAGAGAGAACGACCGAGGAGGAGAAGAAAAAAGTAAGAGGAGTAAAGAGTGAAGAGTGAAGAGTGAAGATAAGCATAGGGGAGAGAAAAAGAATCGAGGAATTTTTTTGAAAACAGAGGGTTCAAGAGCAGAGGTTTGAAGAAATTATTTTTGAAGATTTTGAAAATTTTGAACCAGAACTAGAAATGGAAGTTTCTTCCAACAACGAGGCTTTTGCAGGTTCGTGAATAATTTTTTTATCCTTAATTTGAGCTTATTTATTTACTTAGAGTATTTAGGGATTTTTAGTAATTGATTTGAGGTTTAGTGATTTGTGTTATAAATTCTAGAAATTTAATATACATTATTTACGTTTCTACATACAGAAGAAAAGAAAAAAGGAGTGGCTAAGAACAAGAAGAAGAGGAGTGCCTTGCGTGTGAGTAAGGTAATGAAATCTAACATCATCTACATATATTAATAATTTTATTATTATTACTATTAATAATGTAAAAATTATTGCAAGAATAGAGTCAAAGTATTGAAGAATGGAGGGAATTAAAGAAAGGGGAGAGGGACAACTACAACAAAGCAGTGAAAGAAACAAAGGAATTACTTACACTAAGTAGGGTAATGGCATCACCTACACAGCACCGATTCAAACAAGGTGCTCTCCAAAGCAATTAAAGGAGGTAATTCTTTCGCTTAGTCATGAGATAAAAGAAAACGTAAAACATATGGGGTTTGAAGCTCAGCTGTGATACATTAAGCTGAAAATTGTGTGAAGAATTAATAATGAGATTTGAACCGATGGAAAAACTTCTTTGTGTTCGTCCAAACCAAAACTTTAAGCTGACACCTATGGAAATAAGACGAATCCTAGGAATCACTTCAACTGGACACGAAGTTTTGGGCTCTTCATCTTTGGTTGAGTCTGCATATATCAAAAAGTATTTTTCCAAACTAAAACATACGAAGTTGAAAGAGAAGATGCACATGAAAGATGCCTCCTCCCCAAAATTTAAACTCTACTTCTTGCTCGTCCTTCTCGGATGCTTTTTATGTCCTACCACAAGTGTCTTCCCTTCTTCCAGACACCTAAAGGTAACCATTGATGTGGATAAAGCGGGTCTATATAACTGGGCTGAATTTGTATTAAAATGGTTATGTGATGAGATTTGCCAATTTCAAGCTCTTCAGACAGGAGGAAGAGAAGAGGAGAAGAGGAAGAAGAGAGCAATTGGTGGATGTATATTCTTGCTTATGGTATGTTCATAATTATTAATTCAATATTGAATAAAAATAATTTAATGTTATTAATATGAATTCAAGGCTTATAAATATTGAAATTTTTTTATAGGAATTATGTGTATATATAGATTTTTTACTTTGAGAAGGTAAGAGTCGGCAATTTGGGTGGTGAAGAAAACAAACTATCGATTACCTATTGGACTAGCGAGCGTGTAAATAGGAGGCTTGTCTTTGAGCGTGCAGAGGTAAGTTGGTAAGTTAATTAAGTTAACTGCATTGTCTCGATATATATTTCATATATATTGCATTATTGTTCCATAGGGTTTGTTGTCAACAAAAGATGAAAAAAACAAAGAAGTGAAGGAAATGAAATTGTATTATCCTGAAGGGACCGGAGAAGAAATGAAGGTAAAATTTACTAGTTATTATCATATCTCACAATTTTTGAATATTACACTGTATGTTATTGTGTAGAAAATTGGCACCAGACAAGAAATGAAAATGTTTTTACAAAAGTCAATTCGAATGTTGGAGGAGTCGATTTAAGTTCAGTCTCATCTATTGCAAATGCACTATGATATGTTAACAAGACTCTACAACAATTCTGGTGATGAGGTTGAGGTATCATTGGATGAAGAAGACAACATTCAAAAGAAGCGAAGGAATGATGATGACGAAAAGGTAGCAGAGGAGGAGGAGAAAGGGGACAAAGGTTTGGAGCCAGAGGAGGGCGAATTGTGTGAAGTCCTAAATGTTTTAACTGAAATAAAGGAGGGCAAGGAGTTGGAGGTGGTGGAGGTTGAGGACATGAAGACAAATGCAATTTTAACCTTTGCTAAGGTTAGAAATTTTTCAAGTGAAGAGGAGAGTGTATGGAATTTTTTTGGAAGAAAACACATACCAAATAAAGCCAGGCAAGTTATGGTTTACCTATACAAGTTTTATAATTTCATGAAAATTTTTAACTTTGATTATTACTAATATATAAAATTATTGAGAATAACAGAACAATTTTGTGTAATATCGGTGGAAATTACATCACATGGACTGATGCTCATGAGTTGGTGCCTTTTCAATGGGTTGGCACATTGGTATGTATCAAAATTTTTAAATAAAAAATTTAGATCTTATCTTTAATTATTTGAAATATTTAACCTAGCGTACAAAATTTTTTTTTCTTACTATTACCTTCAAATAGTTTACATAATGATACTAATGAATTTGGTTTTATTTGCAATAGTTTACATAATGATAATGATAATGACTTTGGTTATATTTGCAATAGTTGACATAATGATGGTAATGATTTTGGTTATATTTGCAGACGATGGATTACTATATAAGGCTTCTTAATACCTATAATCAGAACTCATCTCTATTTTTCTCGAGATGTATTCTTCCCTTATGGTTTTCGGTAAATTTTTATTTTTTAGCTTTTGTCATCATTCTTAATCTTTAGAATCTTTAATCATTATATTGTTCTTAATTCGAAATGTTTAGTATTTCAATACACGTATGAATTAGCAAAATTTGATTACTCCATACTCATCACTTTAGACCAGACCTTACAAATGCATATGCATATACTCTTCCTGAGTGCACACAGATGAATCTTGCTGACTGAACACTAATGAACACTAATTGCCATACTGTCAGTCTCTTATTCACTCCTTATTTTGTCATCTAAACATAGTATTATTATTTGGTAAATAAGAAGAACTTGTTAATTTCCATATTTTTTTTCCTAACTTGTTTTAACCTGTAATATTAGATGACTGTGATTTCTGCAACTGGATTGAATAGATTGGATAGATTGGATACAAAACAAAAAATCAATGAAAGCGATTGAGATGTTTCGATGGTTGACCATTGCTTGTCAAAAAATGTATTTGGGTTCGATTTTAAATCATGCAATTTGGTGTGTATTTACTTTAGCTCACATAATATTTCTATTACTCTATATCTATTTCTATCAACCATTGACAAACTATTATATTGTCATAATAGGTTTTCATACCTGTAATATTCAAAGAACACTGGTTTTGTTGCTCTATTTGCATGGAGAAGCGGATCATGAATGTTTTAGACTCAGGTTATAGCTTTCGGGCATGTGAAGATTGGGAATTACACAATTTGATGGTATTTTCTTAATAATCTTAATCATCGAACAGAGTTGCTTACTGTTTATACATGCTTTTGATAAATTTTCTTTTTTTATAGAGAAATTGTATTGAGAGGGTTTATCAAAACACCTCAGGTATCTCCCAAATTGTACACGTTAAAGTTCCACAGTAACCTAATC
This sequence comes from Dillenia turbinata, assembly GCA_037126225.1. Classification (NCBI taxonomy): domain Eukaryota; kingdom Viridiplantae; phylum Streptophyta; class Magnoliopsida; order Dilleniales; family Dilleniaceae; genus Dillenia; species Dillenia turbinata. The sequence continues at coordinate 1,788,770 of JBAMMX010000024.1, forward strand.
CGTAAGTATATTATCATCTATTTTTAAAATTCAGTACAAATGCACAAAAAAAAAATTCCAGAAAGAGGAATTGAAATGCATACTAAAATAAAATAAATTACATTGACAGACATGATTGTGGAATATTTGTTATGCGGTTTTTGGAGGGTTGGGAACCAAATATAATAATGACCACACCAACTCAGGAAGTATATATATTTTCTTATTGCATTTCATCATTTTTATTTGAATTGGGCTGATATGATTAATTTATGAATTTTCATGGCTGGATGGTTTCAGGAGCTAAATTTTTTTAGAAAGGATTATTTTTTGAAACTTTTAATGTCTGAGCATAATAGTGTTCGAAGCGACATAATGGAAAAGATCTCACGACCATCAACACCGCAAAGCAAACTAATCAAAGCAAAGGCAAAAAAATCGTAAATAAACCTTGAACAGATAAAATTGAGATGTATGGAATTGAGATTGTATTGATGAGAAGTAATAATTACTTACCACTTAACATACTTACCACTACTACATATTATTATTGCAGGGTTTATGCCCATAACTGAGCGAAGGCAGCATAAGTAGGAGGCTGCACCCGGTAGGGGTTGCCGGGCTTATGCCCATGCCTAGGCGGGGGTAGCATGATCAGGAGGCTGCGCCCGCAAGAGGTTGCCGGGCTTATGTCCATACTTGGGCGGGGGTAGCATGATCAGGAGGCTGTGCCCGCAAGAGGTTGCCGGGCTTATGTCCATACTTGGGCGGGGGCAGCATGAGCAGGAGACTGCACCCGCATGAGAGGAGATTGCGCCCGCAAGGGGTTGTCGGGCTTGTGCGGCTAGTAGGGGCCTCTGCCTATGGTGCACGGAAGCACGACGACTTGCACGAGTGCTCACCCTGCGACCCATTGCTCAATTGGCACAAGACTCAGTTCTGGAACATTAAAGACATTGGTTTAAAAAAAAAATGGAAATAAAAAACAGAGCAAGTATAAACATGAAATGGAGCAGAAAAACAGTGTAAGAAGTGAAAACAGAGCATGGTTGGTTTGGGCATTATGATAGAAATCATTATAGCGATGGAAGAAAGGTTCAAGATTGAAAGAAAAAATTGAGGAGAGCATAAAGGAGTTGCAGAGATGGAGAAGATGAGAGATAGAGAGAGAGAGAAAAGACTCGGAACAAATTGAGAAAACAATCCATTTTCCCTCTTTCTTCTAGAGCTTACCCCTTTTTATACATTTTCTTTAACACTCCTTACTATCCTAACTCACCTAACAGCTTGGTTGATCAACAAACTTTAACCACTTCTAACCTCACATTCTTAATAAACATTACAACTACAACAGATCATTATCTGAAATTCAGATACTTACAAATACAACAAAACATTACATTACAAATCAAAATACAATGAGAATAAAAAAAATTACAAAACAAATCAAAATACAAATAGAAAAATACAAAATAGACATAATTAGTTGGATTTTTTAACATTGAAAAATAGAAGAAATCAACACATCAACATTGAAATACACATCAAAATACAAAATGAACAAAACTACAAATACAAATGCAAAAAGCAAGGGAAGGGAAGCAAGTACACATAATTACTTCAAATTTTTATCTTTAACTTTTGGTTTAAATTTTTTGACTCTCTTTATTATAGCATGTTTCAACTCCAGATTTCCTATTACAGCAGTAACAACTTGCTTAATGGTAAAAGTATTGGGAGTAGTAGTAGGGGTAGGAGTGTTACCCCAGGTAGTTGTTGTGGGTGTGTGAGGAGAACCAAATGTCGGAAATGGATGCCTAGGGGCAGGATTGTCATGGCTAGGTTGAGTGTTAGGAGCACGAGTATGAGTATCAAGAGCAGGAGAAGCAAATCTAGAAGGTGGGTGTAAAACAAACGGGTGGACAAAGCGAGAGCGACGTGGTGGTGTAGGAGTGGGAGAGAAAGAAGGTTGAGTGGCAGGAGTGGGAGATAAAGAAGGTTGAGCAGCAGAGCATGAAGGTCGGGCCGGGTTGCCTATCTGCAAATGGTATCTGATGCATTCAATAGATTTGGAATTTGCCCCAAGATCGGCTCTGATGTTTAACATTTGACATATCATTTTTCGATACTGCTTTGCATTCTGATCTGCAAAATCATTTGTATATTGTTGCATTCCAAACAGTCGTCTCTCAATTACATCCACTTTACTACTCACTCGACCCAATTTTGTCCTCGTTTCTCCCATTTCTAACCTATGTTATCGAATTTCCGTCCCAAGTCCTCCAACTTGCTCATTAAGCATGCCAATGTCTGTTTTCAGACCATAAATACATTGAAACAAATCATTCCACCTTGCCTCGTCATTGGCATTCCGATGGTACTCATTCGGTCCTCCACCTCCTCCCTCGTTTCCTTCATTTTCATTCCCATCTCCTCCTTTATTCCCTTGATCTTCTTCTTCTTTTTTTGTTTCTTCTTCTTCTTCTTCTGTCTCATTACCTATTCCTCCTTCATTCAATTCTTCTTCATTCCTTGCTTCTTCTTCCCTATCCTCCCTAAGAAATCTGTTCTTCGGATGAACCCACACATCATCTTGTAAAATCCAATGTGCTCTTTGTAGCATTCGTAGATTTATACTGTTATCCTTTGAGCTTAGTTCCACTCTGTTTTCTCTTATTAAACTTATCCCAACACTTTTTAAAATACCAGTTATCACACTACAGAACGACAAATTAGACTTCAAAGCTCTTGTAGTCATCATAAAGTAAGGAAGCAGAAAATGCAAACCTGGATTTCTTCTTTGCATGATACAAGCCATTAGCCAAAAGTCTTCACGCGTGATTTGTTGATAATTACCAGATCTTGGCTTTATGACATGAACGATGAAGAAGTGCAAAATTCTTTCGTGCAAAGGTAAATCCGTCGCATCCCTGCTAAATGTCTCTAAATGATCATTATCAAACACTACTCTAGCATCATCCAATATATTTGTTTCCAAAAATGGCTTACAATCCTCATAGGCAACCCACTCCAAACGATCGTATGTACATATAAATCTAGGATTCACTATGATTGTTTCACGATTAAAGTAAGTTTGAAATGAAGCTGACCAATATTTATCATCAATAACTATATTACACTCCCTATCTACATTCTCATCATCCTCGTCACTTTCTTCCATGGAGTTGTTATCAATTGGGTCCATATTATTATAAAAAATTCTAACTGCATTTTCATAGATTTTTTTACTCGGATTTAGAAGCCAACAAGGACACACTTCCTTTAAGTAACTAGTATACCTAAAATCTATGCTCTCGAGAAAATTCCAGTCGATTAAACAACCATGACTAATCTTACGTTGACAGAATACGTTATAAAATGATTTGCTTCTATCGAGAGAGCGAAATTCCCTCTTCTTGAATTTTTCTACTCCCACAATTTTCTTCCATTTTCTAGAGCTGGAAGCCATTTGCAAGACTAAGAGAGTGCGAGCGTCCGATTGAGCGGAATGATATTTTGAAGAAGGGTTGAGGAAGGTTTGATGAGAGAGAGTGGGAGAGAGAGTGATGTGAAGATTGAAGGAGGGTTTGAACACAAAGAGTGAGAGAGTGGGAGAGAGAGAGAGATAGAGAGTGGACGGGTGAGAGAGCGAAAGATGGTGGTGAGATAGTGAGAGTGTTGATTTAAAGAGGTAGATTGTTTTAGTATTCTTGATATTGTATCATTTCTGTGTGGAGTGTAGTGTAGTGTTTGTCAAGTTTGCCGTGTTTGTCGAGTGGAGTGTCAGTGGAATGGAGTGGAGTGTAGTGATAGTGAGCTGTCATCGTTCTCATTGTGCAGAGTGTAAATGGAAGTCAATCAAATAGTAACCTTGCCATTGAATTGTCATGTAAATGGAAGTAAATGGAATAGAATAGGCAGGTGAACAAATTTTTTTTTTTAATATATAATATACTAATATATAATATAATACTAAAATATAGTACTATAGTAACATAATATGAATATATAATCATAAATAGAATATATTACTAACACATAATATTAATATATGATGGTAGAATATAATATTAACATACTTTACGATAATATATAATAGATATAATTTATTATAAAATAATAAAACAAAATATAATATATAATTGAATAATATATAATATAATACTAAAATATTATACTATATGGTAATATATTGTAATGTATAATAATATATAATAATAAATAGGATATACTAGTAAAATAAATTATTAATATATCATAGTATATAGTAGTAATTATTTGCATCGATATATTAATATATAATATTATATTAATATATATTAGATATAGCAAGTAATCATGGATATATTAATATATAATACAAAAATATATCATATTATATAATTATATATTAGCATGTAGAAGTAATATATATTAATAAATAGTAACATATAATATAAAATAGAAAAGGAATATATAGTATATGGTGGTAATATATAGTGATAATATATAATACTTATCTTACATATATATGTTACATAGTAATATATATAATATGTTAGAGTAATATAGTCATAAAAGTAATTATGATATTTTTTTTAATAATATATATTACAATAATATATAATATAATACTAAAATATAGTACTAGATAACATATAGTATATAGTAATAAATAGTAATAGATAGTAATCAATAGTAATATATCGTAATAATTAATATTATTCTAACATATAGTATATATATAGTATATAGTGGTAATATAGTAGTAATATATAATACTTATATTTTATATATTAATATATTAATATTCATGCATATCTAATGGCTAGGGTTAATTTGTAAGCACGTATCTCTAATGCCCCACCATCCGACGGCTGTGAAATAATATCCGTCCTTTCAATTTTTAATATTTCGAAGAAGGCAGCTTTTCGCTTTTGTAGAACGGGTTGTGCACCGATTGAAGGGTTGTGCGCCGAAGAAAGTTGAAGGAAGAACGCCGAAGGTGAATATTGTAGGAAGATAAAGCAGACAGAAGGGCGGGAGGGAAGAAGGAAGGGGGAGAGACGTGTAGATTTTTAATTTCTTACCACAAATGGGAAGCATAGATGCAAATAGAAGTGGCCCTTCTAGCGAGGCTTCTAGATCGGTGAAATATCTCTCTAGATACAAGTTTTTTAGGTTATGGTTTTGTGCTTTGTTCTTTACTATTTATTTTTATTAGCTATTACATGCCAATAACTCTGCTTTGGAAGAAAGGAGGAAAGTGACATCAGAAGTAACCTCTTTGCTTTCATGTTTTACTGTGTTTTGAATTTGTGGTCCACTTTCAAAATTTTGTTGCATTTCGTCCTATCTCATTGATATTATCTATTTCAACCATATTTTTCATTCCCTCGACGAGAACATACTAACCCCTTCAGGAATCATAGATATTGGGTGAATCCTTTAAATATGTTTTCATATGGACATTCATCATGAAATCCAAAGGAAGAAAAAGTGTCCATCACCTAATTTTGATATTTTTCTCATAATACTGTTGCAAGTTTGCTAGCTTAGTTCAATCAGAACACTCAACATTGCATGCTTCTTTGTAGCAACAACATAAATCCTAAGGAAGTGGTGTACAGGGAGCCAATTTTTGCCAACTCCCTTGTCTGCTTGCATACTTCCAAAGGGAAAAATTTGTTTCTGTTTCCAATTGTGTACTAATTACAACAGTGATAGAATATTTGCTAAATATGTATGGAATACTTTCTTTGGTTACTTGAGGAGTATTTCAATGGGAAATTATTTTCTTTGTTTTGGGTTAAAATTTCTCTTCTATTATTATTAGTTAAGAGAGTACAGAGATTTTATCTATTTATTGATATTGTTACTTCAGGCCTAGAAATAGTGAGTGTTTTATATAATTACTTTCTATGTTTGTTCGACTGTTATATTGTTATATTGCTATCTTTGTTTCTTTCTTTCTTTGTTGATATTTTGTTTATATTATATTATTACTTAGTTTATGTTGTTTATATTGTTACTTTGTTTTTTACTTTGTTCAATTCATTTGTTCACATTGTTACTTTGTTTGATTTTGAATGTTTCAATTTTGTTTCTGTTTTAGATATTTTTAATTAATATAAACATATCTGTAATATCACCAACTTTGAATGTATTGGCCACTATAGAAAAGAATTTTTTTCAAAGAACAATGTGACCATCAGTGAATGCAATAAAAGTTGGAGCAAATTAAGTGAAGCTGAGAGGGAGAAGTACAACAAATTTACGAGGCAAAGAAAAGAAATGCATGCCATATCTAAGGTAATGCCACTGATTCAAACACGGTGTTCTCCAAAGCAACTAATTGAGTTAATTCTTTCCCTCACCGAAGACATGAAACAAGAAGTAAAGCATATGGGGTTCGGAAAGCTTTTGAATCTTTCATGCAATACTCTGAGTAGAAAATTATGTAAGGAATTGATAATGAGGTTCCAACCTATGGAAAAACTTCTTTGTATCGGTCCAAATAAAAAATTTAAGCTAACATCTGAAGAAGTAGGGCGAATCCTGGGAATCCCCTACACTGGACGTGATGTTTTAGGCTCTTCATCTTTGATTGAATCCTCGGAGACAAAGTTGTTTTCTAGACTAAAGCATAGCCAATTAAAAGAACAAATGCAATTGGATGATCCCTCGTCCATGAGGTTTAAACGATGTTTCTTGTTGTTCATTCTTGGATGCTTTTTATGTCCGTCCACAAATATCTTCCCTACTATGAGACAACTTGCAGCTACTATTGATGTGGACAATGCTGGGCAATACAACTAGGCCAAATTTGCTTTACAATGGCTAGCTGATGAGGTGTGGCAATTTAAAAGTGTTTTGAAGAGAAGAAGAGGATAGGAGGAGAGGAAGATCAGAGCTATTGGTGGTTGTTTATTTTTACTTATGGTAAGTTTATAAATATTATTTCATTGTTTATAACTATTGCAAATCTTGATTTTTGCTAACCAAATTATGTTGGTCCTTTGCATGCATAGATTTTTTACGTTGAGAAGGTGAGAGTTGGTGGATTGGGTGGTGAAATACAGAAAGAACCCATTCGCTATTGGACTACGGATCGTGTTATTTGGAGACTTGGATTTGAGCAGGTAAACGTAAGTTAACTACACTCTTGATAAAACAATGGTTGGAACCAACAACATTGTTGTATTAGTATGATCTCTCTCATTTATTTGATGCAAGTTCTCTTATTCTCAGAACTGTAAATATTAATGTATAATGAATAATACATTGCATTGTTAATTGAAGTAACATTGTTGTGTCAACTCTTATTTATTTCAAGTAAGTATCAACTTTGAAGTAAGTTCTCTTTGAAGAATGAACTCTTAAATGTGAGTTGTTTGATAATATGTTGTACGATATATATATAGGGTTTGTTATCAAAGAAAGCCGATAAAAATAAAGAAATCAATAGATGAAACAAACATGTTGAAGCTGACATTGGTAGAGAAGAAACTAAGGTAAATCAGTAGCACTTACCCACTGATTATAATATCTCTCTATCTTTTAACCAGCTATTTTGCTCTATAGAGAATTGGGATCAATGAGAAAGTTAAAAAGTTTTTGGACAAGTCAATTGGAATCCTGAAGGGCTCAATTCAAATTCAGTCAGAGTTGTTGCAAATGCACTGCGATTTGTTGCGTATATTGTCCAACTCTGATCATGTAGAGGAGTTTGAAGTACAGGAGGATAAGCAGAAGCTAAAGCATGATTCTGTTGAGGGGGAAGAGGTATGGGAGGAGGATGAGAACTTGGAGGAGGCATTGGATAAAGAGGAGGAGCCAAATCCTCAATTATATGAAATTGTAAATGCTTTAACTGAAATGAAGGAGGTAAAGGAGGTTCATCCAAACACAATTTCTACCTTTGCTAACATTAGAACTTTTTCAAGTGAAGAGGAGAGTGTTTGGAAATTTTTTGGACGAAAACCCCAAAAAAAGGAAGCCAGGCAAGTTAAATTTTATTGATACCTTTCTTATTTCTCATTTCAAATTTGTATTCATACATCCCAAATTTTTATTTTATACCTTATTAAAACCTCATGATTTTTTTTGACAATGCATAGAACAATCTTATTTAATATTGCTGGAAAATACATGTCGTGGACTGATGCTCACGAGTTTTTGCCGCCTCATTGGATTGGCACATTGGTAATAAATTTATTTTAATTTTATTATATTACTTTATGACATAATGAGTAGTACTATTTGCACAGACCATGGAATGCTATATAGGGCTCCTCAATACTTACCGCCGGAACACCTCTCCTATATTCTCGAGATGTGCTTTACCATTATGGTTTTTGGTAAGTATTATTTATCTCATTACTCTTTCTTTCATTCATTGTGTACATCAGTTTTTTTTCATCAACACTACACTTATACTTCCTCTTCTTGTATCAATACTCTTAACTGATCCACTTTATCAATTTGGATTCGATTTGGACTTCAAATTGGATTTCGATATGTGCTCTACGCTGGTGATGGAAATAGTAGTGAATTATCCTTTTACAAGCATGCAATGTTTTTTAGAAATGCATGCACTGTTTAATGTAATTGCATACCTTATTCCTTATTAATTTTTTTTTTTGTAACTTTCTCACTGGTTTTTAGTTAAGCAAATCACTACATTATTTTCTCAGCTTGTTATAGTTTTGTCTGCTACTTTTTTTATCACCTAGTTTTAACCTTCTTTTACAAATTATGCACTAATGCTAATGTAGATGACTATTGTGTTCGCCTCTGGTTTGGATGAGACACAAAAATTCAATAAAAACAGGTGGGACATTTTAATGGTTCAAAACTGTTTGCCAACAAAAACACTTGGATTCGATTTCAAATTGTGCAATCTAGTGAGTTACTTTACCTTTATCGAGTTGGCTTACGAGTATATATTAATATTTCAGTTAACATACTATTGTGTTTTCATAATAGGTTTTTATTCCCATCAATTTAAAACACCACTGGTTTTGTTATGCTCTTCACATCAACAAGCATGACAAGCATATAATGTACGTTTTGGACTCGGGTTATTGCTTTAGAGGGCGTGAAGACCAAGTATTGCAAACTTTGATGGTAATTACTTAATATACTGAAACATCAAATTTTCTTTCACTAAAACCTATAATTTTCATATTTCTTATGTAGAAAAATTGCATTGAGAGGATTTTTGAAAACTCCCTCGTTATCTCCGAAATAGTACCTATTTAAGTTCCTCATCAGCCTAACACGTGCGTACTGCTACTATTACTATGGTTATCTAAATTTCACTACAAATGCATACCTAACATAAATTGTGCAGGAATGATTGTGGAGTATTTCTTATGTGCTTTTTGGAGATTTGGGAACCGGGGATGTTGATGACTCTTCCAACTCAAGAAGTATGTTCATGTTCTTCTTCATATTATTAATATTATTGTGTTATTCGAATGAGTGATGATTTCATTTCATAACTTTATGTCATGGCATGACCTAAATTTCATGAGAAAAGAATATTTTCTCACAATTTTAATGTCAGAGCATAATACGATTCGATCTGAGATCATAGAAAAGATGCAAGAAAAGATGGAAACAAAGAAAAAATCAATCAAACCAATCTCCAAACCATTTCAGCCACTCTTGAAAAAAGCAAAAGCTAAGACCGCACTACTACGAAGGATGAGAAGGAGTGTGAAAAGGACTTGAATGTAATGGTGAAAAGGAGTTTGAATACGTTTGATAAACGGCCTTATAGTCTTCAGAATTTTCTACTGCAGCAAGTCCGGTGGCTGGAGTAAGATTTAACTCAGTGTCTACTTAACCGCCTGCAATGCCTATCCCAAAAGTGGCTCCATCTAGATCAAAAGGGGGGAGCCGATCCAAGAGGTGAAAGTGGGTCAGGTAGGAGTCCCATAGATTTAAGATTTTCCCTGATTTGGATTTAAGAAAAAATAGGTTTAATTTATGAAGAATAATTTGATTCTCTCCCTTGAGTCCTACCACCTTCACTTCCTATTATAGACAGTTCTACTATGTGCATGTTTTCCTCTGCATTATGCCTAGATTGAGAAGAACAATTCTAATGTAGTCCTTGTGATAATGTAGCTCTGATGACAAATTGATTGCTTTTAAAATGAAAATCATTGTTTGACAATCATGTGTTATGTATAAAATTCATTCGCATAGCATGATTGTTGCTGAGGGACACCGGTTGAAAAATCATGAGTGTGCCCATGCATGGACTCTTGTCACAGGGTATGTGTCCTGCACTATCGGGACTATCAACTTTGGTGTTGTACTTTTGGGTATATGATGAAGTTTTTGGTATATGATGAAGTTTCTGTCTATCGCTTTCCAATGGTTCTTTCTATATGATTCTGTTAAGGTCTTTTCATTTTGCCAATACATGTCTGTAATATTTTATCAAGTTGTTCTAGTTGTCTAAAACATCAGGAGTGTGAAATAATGTCTTGCTCAACTTAGTGACAGATGCATGGTAGTTTTCTATTTCTTAAATGATCTTACCCCACAAAGTTTTTAACAATTGAGCAAATATTATTTATTCAATTCAAAAAGTTTGTACATCAGGCTTTTTGTTAATTATTTTTACATCGTAATGCTCTTTGCAGCCACTCTTCTTTTCTTTGTTCTTGTTTTCAAATTGTTTCCCTCCTTTTCTTAACCTTTCGAGAAACCATTTTAGCCTCATTGCTGCTTCAAATTCATCATGGCTAGTTTGCTTCTCCTAAGGCTATGATACTGCTTAACCAATCCCAAAACTGTTTAAATTTTGTAAATAACTAAGTTGCCAAGTTTGGAACCGAAAAGCTATAAAACATGGCAGTACATGCTAATCTGTTTGTGACAAGTTCTGTGCCAACAAAATGAATGATCAATAAAAGCTGCAACAATATTTTGTTCGTGAAACCTTATTTTACATTGAAGAGTGAGGCCATCACAAGTGGACGGGGTAACAGAATTTCTCATTCTCTGGCTCCAGCATGTCACTGTAATTGTTGTCCATGATAATTTGTTGGGTCAAACAAACCGTCATCAAGGAGCCCAATTTCTTGTGCAGTTCCTAGTGTAGATAGGGCATTTCAACTGTACTACACCTTAAGATGCATATATCTTTCTATAGGAAAGACTGCATTGATCTTTGAAATATGTTTTTAGTTGGTTTGTGATGGGAATTTCAGAATCATTCTGGTGACATCTGCTTCCTGCATCATAATCTTTTCTAAATGATCTTGGTTTTCTCTAAGACTGTTTCGATACGGTTCTTTAAGGATGTCAGCAGACATCTCGAATGGGATATTTTAATGCGTGCAGCTATCGAATTAGAGGTAGGCTTCTTTTCACTGGTACACCGAGACAGAACAATCTGCAGGAGTTATGGCCCTTGCTTAATTTCCTCCTCCCAACAATATTTAATTTAGTTGAGAAATTTGAGGAATGGTTCAATGCACCCTTTGCAGACCGGTGTGATGTTTCACTTACAGATGAAGAAGAGCTATTAATCATTCGTCGTCTGCATTATGTTAGTGCTTGATCAGTTTGTCAATTGTTATGATCTTCTTTTAAACTTCTCTTTAACAAATTTCTTGGTTCTTACGTTATAAGGCCAAGCATATTGAGGAGGAAAAAAATAAGTCCAAGCATGTAACACCGACACTATGGTGTCTGTACTAGTGTTCCTATTCTTGAAATTTAATAAAATATTTCTCAATTTATATATATATATAGAGAAATTTTTAATTGTATTGATTTTCGATTTTGAGGTATTTAATTTAAATTTGATGTATATTTAAAATATTCGTGCTTCCAATTTGAAATACATTTTGTTTTGATAAAAAATGATAATAATAATAATAATAAAAAATATATAAAAAAAAAATCAAATTAGGGCTAATAGCCCTAATTCTTTCCCTTTCCCCTTTCACACACTCTCTCTACCTCTTTATCTTCCCAACGGCTCTCTCGATAGCCACCGCCCTCCATCCACCACAATCCTCCTTCTTCTTCCATCCACCGCCATCAACACCACCATCTCCGACCACCGCTCTCCCTTCTCCATCTCTCTTTCGGTTCCCTCGGTTTCTTTCAATTTCTCCCTCTTCGTCTCTCCCGAACTCTCTTCGCCATCATCTCCCACGACCTCCGCCGCGCACTGTCGCGCTCAGCCACCGCCGTTTTCTCTACCTCTCTACTTTTCTCTCTCGGTCCCCTTTTCTCACGGTTCTTCTCTCTATCGCGCAATTCCCTCCTCAGTCGCGCTATCTCTTTGCCCCCTCCATTCGCCAACAGCTACCGCGCCACCGCCATCTCCATTCTCCCTTCGATCACCCTCCCTCTCTATCTCTCTCTCTATTTCCCCTTTCTCTGTTTCTCTCTCAATCCCTCACTGTATCTCTCGGTATTTCTCTCTCTCCCTACTCTCGTTCTTTCTACCTCCCCCTTTCGATCTCTCTGTCTTCTCTCTCTCTCGATTTCCCTCCTTCGATCGACTGCCTCAAACCATTCTCAGTCTTCTCTCGGTCTCACTGTTTCTGTCTCCCTGTCTTGCTCTCTCTATCTCACAGTCCTCTCTCTTACTCTTTTCCTCCTTGGCTTGCTCGCACAGTGCTCGTAGTGAGCACTGATGTCCACCTTTGTTGCAACCCTAAATGGACAGGAGTAGGAGACCTTCAGAAACCCTAGGTTGCGATCTGAATCCATTCCCTACACAGGTGAGGTTCAGTTCAATTCTGATAAATTGATTTTAGGGTTTCAATTTCTCTTGATGATTTAACCTAATTACTGAATTTTGTATCGGTCTAAAAGCACGACAGGTTTTGGACTGAACGGAGTGTACTCGAAAGCTAGGTTGGCGAACCGAAAAACCCTAGGGGAGGTAAAATACTAACTCACTCAATTTATTTGGATGAATTTAGGGTAAATTAGAGTAAGAGTGTATTGCATATGTATGATGAATGTTAGAATAGATTTGAAATGCGTTGTTTGACGTTATATGTAATTAATTAGGTTAAATATAGGATTTATGCTAATTTGGCTATTTCGGATGATAGAATCGTATTGATATGTTTAGAATAATTTCTCTCAAAGTTTAATTTGACGAATGCATGAAAACAGTCAAAATTTGGGATTTGAGCCTAAGGATTGATGCGTTGATTTACATTATAGTTGGTGTTGCATATAGGTAATTCAAATACAATCTCCATATTATGAAAATAGGTTTCAATACCTTTAAAATGAGATATGGTTTGAAAAAATCAGATGAGAATTGAAAAGTGTATGAATTTTCAAATATTTTTCTAACTTGTAGGGAAATTATGTATTTAGACTTATTTTCGATTTTGAACGATTTTAGGTTTGAATTTAGCTTGATTTTGATTTGGTTATTTACTTATAAATGGAATGAAAATTGATGACATTGGAGTATATTTATAAATTGGGGAATTAAGATTTATACAAACTTAAGGAAAATGATAAACCCTGATAATAGTCAGAAATTTGATGAACATCGTGATGATTTGATTAGGTTGACTTTCTTGGAGATTTGAGGAGTTGATTTGGTTTGATTGTAGAAATAGGGAGTGATTACCCTCCCTAGAATGTGAGTGAGACCCTAATCTCTTGCATAAAATGGTGAAACTTGTTTTCTGTCATATTTTCAATAAAACATGCTTTTGATGTGCATTGATTCGACGTATGATATTAAATCTCAAATCTGTTTTGTGATTATTGGAGTGTCGTAAACTTATGTTTTCCATGACTATGCATCCAAGTTTGAAATGAAATAAAATTGTGCCATTACTTGAAAATTTGATAAGTTTCCTTTTCTACCGTTGCATTGGTATACTGATTTGAAATGATTTGATGAAATGTAGTGGCACACGGATTTGAAATGCTTTGATGAACTATGTGGGTTAGATGCCCACTACTTATGTGATGATATGATGAGATGTTTGAGAAATGAATGGTGCTATATGCATGGATTAATGGCTATAGTCATTCCTCCCACGACGACACCTGACGAGGCAACGTGGATGAGGGTTGGATTATATTTGGCGGGGGAGACAGACGTATCTCCCTTTGCAGACAGGTCGACCTATACCCGGACGCATCCCGGTGAGGCACGACCCAACGCCAAGGAAGTGGGTATGTTTTGAAACATTTATGGAAAAAAATCCTTGGCGGGCTTTCGTCGGGGTTTCGGCCAACCTGAGACGGAACTGTTTTCGATGGGATGCCAGAATTTTCTGAAAAAGATGATCAATATAGATGCATATATGTATGATATCGTGTGATTGAATAAATGAGTTCATTTTATTGAACATATCATGATTTACTGCAAAATTTGAATTATTGGTTATAAATGATATTATTTAACACTCCAATGTTCACCTACGCTATTAGTACTTGAGATTAATCCTCTCACTCACTGAGTATCTGCCTTGATACTCACCCCTCTTCTTTCCCTCCTCAGATAGGATTATTGTTGTGCTGGAGTGACGCTTCAGATTTTAGAGATTTTGATGGATTTGGGTGATTCACGATGGTAAGATTTAAGTTTAAATTTGAAAAATGAATTCTGTAATTTATTTTTGACCCTACGAGGTCTTGACATTGAGGTCCGTAGTTAGCCGTGTAAATATTTTGGGATGACTGTATAATTTATGTATATTTACTTGTGAAACTCTCATATTTCATTTGCATTGAGATGATTGTACGTATTTGAATGTTACTTGGGAAAATTATTATATATTACATAAAATTTTTTGTCCGCTCGGTGTGGCGACTGCTCATGCTCTATTTGGGCATGACAGTAGAGGTCTATGGCTAGGTCTGCTGAAAATTTTTATAGCCTTACGTTGTTCTGGATGTTGGCTGTGGGATTGGTTGATTTTGGAGAGGCCGGGATGACCATTTGTTTATTTTACAAGATAAATGTTGATATACAGGTGAAATTATACATGGGAGACCTCCGATTTATGAGGAGGTTCTGTCCGATTTTCTGTAAAAATATAGTCGGCATCTAGGGCAACGGGCGACTGTTCATGATTCTGGTTCGGGGCGTGACAAAGCATATTGAGGAGGAAAAAAGACAAGGTGGAGAAATTCCTTCCTGCTAAGACAGAGGTCACACTTAAATGTGATATGTCAGCCTGTCAGAAAGTATACTACCAGCAAGTAACAGAAGAAGGCAGAGTTGGGTTGGACAATGGTACATTGCTTTTACTTTAACTATGATAAAAACTTTTGGTTTCTCCCTATCAGGTTTTTTTTCCCCTTCCTCAATCCCTCATTCATTTTTCCTTTTTAGGAAATGAAAAGCGGGAGGAGAGGGCAAGGGTAGGGCCAAAACTCAAGATTGTACAAAATTTCATATTAAACATTTTTGTTGGTGGCCTGCATCTCCTTATGTTAGCACGTGTAAAACCAAAAGCTTATATAGGCATCCAAGGACCTTAGATTAGGAAGAGAAAAATGGCCATCCAAGGACCTTAGATTAGGAAGAGAAAAACAGCCATCGAAGGACCCTCAAATTAGGAAGAGAAAAATGTATCCTCATCTCCTGGCCTAGTTTAAACATTTTATATTATATCTAAATGACTTTGGCCTTTAACTCGTGGCCTAGTTTCAACATTTTATATTATGTCTAAATGAGTTTGGCCTTTAACTTTTCATGGTTTTGTAGTTAGCTAAACATATCCTTCATCGTTTTTGTTGCTCCAAGGCTTTGTTGAATCATTTCCCCATTTCATTGGATCTACCAAAGAAGTTGTAAAAAGCATCTTGCGTGTGTTGGTTTGCGCTTTCTTATATACCTTCTGAAATACTTTCTTTTGTTCAATGTTGGATCCATACATGCTGCAAATGTGTTAGGAAATGCAGTTTTTCTCTTCCACTCTTGCTATCTATTGAATCAAAATGGTGTTGTCTTTTAAAATTTTTCCATAAATACTCTCTCTTGATTGTGAATTAAAATTTTCCATTGTTACATAACTTTTTTCCATTGCTTGTCAATCATAAATTTCCATTAATACTCTCTCTCTCATTCATAATCAAACGAGGAAATTGATTCACTTGGAAGACTCTGAAAATGAAAGATGATAAATGCAGCACTATACAAAATGAGAGCCTTTTGATTTGATTATTCGAGATTGCATTGAGATTGCTTTTATTGTTAATCTCGTTTTCTCTGAATACTACTTTGATACTTCTCTTCTGATGATATTATTAACTTTTTTCAAAACTGAAAACTTTAATTATAATTGGCCAATTTATTTGCTGAAAACAAAAGAGAGTATTTGCTTACAGAACTATTACTTCAGGATTTGGGAACTCCAAGAGTCTACAAAACCTTTCAATGCAACTCAGGAAATGTTGTAACCATCCATACTTGTCTGTGGGTGAGTATAATATTTGGAACAAAGGTTGATCTTGTCATGAGCATCAGGGAAATTTTAACTGCGTCATCGTTTACTCCCCAAACATCATAGGGCAGGGCATGGGGTCCTGCTTTTCTTATAGATGACCTGTCTTATGGACATTCTCGAAATTTATCTTCGGCTTCATGATTTTAAATATGTTAGATTGGATAGCTCAACAAAAACAATGGAAAGGGGTGTGCTATTAAAGAAGTTCAATGCTCCCGACTCTTTTCTTTATGCCTCTTTTAAGCACTCATGCTAGAGGTCTAGGTCTAAACTTACAAACAGTCAACACTGTGATAATATTTGACAGTGACTGGAACCCTGAAATGGACCAGCAGGCAAAGGATAGAGTCCACCGTATAGGGCAAATAAAGGGAGTTAGGGTGTTTGTCTTTGTTAGTGTTGGATCAATTGATGAGGTTATTTTCCAACGCGCAAAATAGAAAATGGGAATTGACGCTAAGGTCATCCAGCCTGGACTGTTCAACATAACCTCCACAGGTTTGTCATCTTGAATTTCATTCAACAATGTGGTATGTGGTCAATAACTAGAAACTGACATTGTTCTAGAAGAAGTGCTACTTATCATCCAATTAAAAAGGCTGGACTATTCAAATGGACCAGCAGGTTTGTCATTATATAGCATATGCCCCCACAAGTGTCTGGCAGCATTTTTTTGCGCTTAGTATGGAAAATTCTTCAGTTCAATTCTTTTTATTATCCAACAACTAGACAAGGTCAGATTAACAATGATCGGAATCATCTTAGTGCTTGGGTTTAGTTAGAGCCTTGCTACATTTTGCCAAAGAAAGAACCTACTTTCTGCACTAGGATACTGAACCTATTACATTCCAGCCCTTTTATGTTAAAATACATACATAGGAGAAACCGAGGATCTAAGAACTTCATCGGACATAGAGGTCTGAATATATGGTGCACTTTGAAGATCAGGTGGGCAATACAAGAGCCTAAGATCTAAAACCCCTTTTGGTGGGGCTACAGTGGATATGTATGGTAATGAATGAGAAGTTTCCCTATTGTGGCTTCGATTATTAGTTTGAGTAGAAGAAACCATTCTAACAGTTTCTATTTATTTTTGCAGCTCAAGACAGATTGGAAATGTTGGAGGAAATCATGCATAGAGGGCAAACTCACTTGGAACAGATGTGCCTAGTGAGAGGGAAATTAATCACATCGCAGCAAGATCAGATGACGAATTTTGGCTTTTCACGAAAATGGACAAAGAGAGAAGATAGAAAGAAAATTATAGGTCTCCACTTATGGAAGAACATGAGGCACCAGAATGGGGATATCCCGTACTGGCAAATCAGGAAAAGGACATAGGCCTTGGATATGAAAGTGGTAGCATCATTGGAAAGCGAAGGAGAAAAGAGGTGGTTTATGCTGATTCCCTTGGTGATTTGCAATGGATGAAGGCTGTAGAAAATAGTGAGGACATATCAAGGCTTTTGGTAAAAGCAAAGGGAAACCAGTGACTTATCTCAGAGGGCAGGTATTTGACTATTAATAAAGGAGTAGAGGAGAAAAGACTGACAAATATAAAGGATAAAAGTATTCCCATCCCAACTGCAAGTGAAGAACCTAATGTTTTTAGCCCAAAGGATTTCAAAACTGAAGTCAAACCTGAGAAACCTGAATATGAAAGTGCTGGAGGAAGTGATTTGAATGGGGATTTCTTAACATGGAAGACGGACAAAAGGAAGAGATCAAGCTATAGTGGCCCTAGGTGATTACAAGACTTTAGGAGGTCAAAATCACAGATTGAGAACCAATTAGTTCAATAAAATAGTTTAGGAAATTTACTTTCACAATGGAGGAGGCCAAGTTTTAGTTGATTACATATTCTGTACATTATTTCCGATTGGTGGTGGATTCGTCTGCAGTGTGCTGAATGGTGTTATAGTTATACCAAGAGCAAGAAGGCCTTTCACAAATATAGGCTTCAGCAACTCCTCTGCTGATCACTTGATAATTTAAGGGCTCTAAAATATTTTACGCCTACAGGCAACCTCGTACAATTACCAATTTTTTAAGTATATCAGAGTGATTCTTCATTGCAATTGGAGTGTTACCAATAGACTGCTGAATTATATGTAGAGCTAAGCAAAACTGTTCAATTGATGATGAGATTGTGATCACAAAATTCCAAGTTTCGATCTTCTGGCAGTTACTATTAAGCACTTGTAATTGCATGGACAGAGTTATTATGAAGCACTTGTAATTGCATAAACTCTAATTTTTCCCTGTATAGAAATGCATTGGCTATCAAGCAATTAATTTGGAGGATAAAGGGTTCAACTATTCAAAATATAGATTTATTGCACAACCCATAAATTGCTAGCAGCTGCTTGGAGCCAAATTAGGAGTAACTGCTGCTCATGTGCATTATCCTATACAGGTCCAACTTTGTTATCATTTATATCAAAATTAGTGTGTAACATCGGTAAATTAAGCATTTTCAAGCACGGGGGGAGTATCTGGAAGCCTGATTGAAGAGCTTAGTCATTGTGTTTGGTATACTTCTGTCTCCTTATATTCATTTTGCATAACGTCAGACAACATACCGCTAACTCTTGGTCACTGCACGCATGCCAACCACACAATCAAATTCCTTTTCCAAAAGCGTCACTTGACATATCAGATGATAAGTTTTTTCAAACTCAGCCAGAATTTAACACCAGTTATAAGTGTTATCACCAGTAAAGTTATTGTTAGTAAAGTTATTACTAGTTGCTGTAAGTTACCACTACTTATTATTACTGCTTACCACAAATTACCACTAGTTATCAGCAGTGACATAAGTTATAAAATTAACACACTTATAGCAACCTACCATATCTCAATCAGACAAAGATGGGTGTAGAAGTAGTTAATTCTTTAAACATATTAGAGCAACCTCAACTCTAACTCCTATTCCAATGTATAATAATATAACCACCAATTACTACACTTTATCATGGCAATTTCATACTTATAACACCAAAATCTCTACACAATATTTCACTACAAACTTTACCACACACTGACTTACCATAGTCACTATTGAAACAAATAGTTTCTAAAACTCTCTGCCATATTTATTTATCAGAAATAGTAAGCGCTCGAATTGAATAGACTTTATGAAGATGATATTTTTTAGTAGACACTAAAAATAGTCATATTGATACTGTTTTTAAAATTCTGTCAAAATTACTAAATACAAACGATAACTGTCAGAATTAAGTAAAACTTATGAAGATAATATGCTTAAGTAGTGAGTAAAAATAGTCATATCAAGACTATTTTCAAACCATCTCTAAACTTCTGCCATATTTACTAACCACACAAGATAGGCGTCTGAATTGAATATAGTTTTAAAAGCCAGTATATTATATGAGTTAGTATTGTTGTAAAACTTATACAGACGATATGATTAGGTAAATATTAAAAACAGTCATATAGTGATAGTTTTCGAACTATCCCTAAAACTCTTTCATATCTAACGACCGTAAATAATAACTATCAAAATTGAATAGAATTTATGAAACTGGAATGCTTAAGTAGACAGAAAAAAGAATCATATCAAGATTGTTTTCAAACCGTCCCTACAACTCTGTCATATTTACTAATCACAAATAATTTTGCTTTAGAATTTAATATAGGTTTTAAAGACCGTACAATATATAAGTTAGCATATATATAGAGCTTATGCCAACGGTTTGTTTAATTAGATAGTAAAGAAGAGTCATATAGAGACATTTTTCAAACCATCTCTAAAACTCTGTCATATTTTCTTATCAGAAATAATAACTATTAGAATTGAGTAGAACTTATGAAAACAAATATGCTTAAGTAGTGAGTTAAAATAATCATATTGAAAATGTTCTCAAACCATCTCTAAAACTCTGCATATTTACTCACTATAAAAGATAAACGTTTGAATTAAGCATAGCTTTTAAAGACTGTATAATATTTGAGTTCGTATCGATATAGAATTTATACAGACAGTTTGGTTAGGTTGACAGTAAAAATAGTCATACAGTGACCATTTTCAAACCGTCCCTCAAACTCTATATAATAACTCTTAGAATTGAATAGAACTTATAAAATTTGTATGCTTAAGTAGACAGAAAAAAGAAAAATTTTGGGACTATTTTTCAAACCGTCCTTAAAACTCTGTCATTTTTACTAACCACAAATGATATGCATCAAAATTGAACATAGGTATTAAATACTGCACAACATATAAGTTAGCATAGATATAGAATTTATCCTGATGGTATGGTTAACTAGATTGTAAAAGAGGAGTCATATAGAGACATTTTTCAACCCGTCTCTAGAACTCTGTTATATTTACTTATCACAAATAATAACAGTCAGAATTGAGCATAACTTATGAAGACAATATACTTAAGTAGCAATAAAAAATAGTCTTATCGAGACACTCTGACATATTTACTAACCATAGAAGATAAGCATTTCAATTGAATATAACTTTTAACGACAACATAATATATGAGTTAGGAAATATGAAGAACTTATGCAGATGGTATGGTTAAGTAGATAGTAAAGAATAGACATATAAAGACAGTTAAATAACAGTCCCTAAAACTCGACTATATCTTCCAACCACAAATAATAACTGTCAGAATTGAATAGAACTTACAAAACTAGTATGCTTACGTAGACTGTAAAAAGAGTCATATCGAGATTATTTTCAAACCGTCCCTAAAATTCTACCATATTTACTAACCACAAATGATAAGCATTAGAATTGAACATGTGTCTTAGAAACTGTACAATGTATAAGTTAGCATAGATATACAACTTATATCCACGATATGGTTAACTAGATAGTAAAAAAGAGTTTTTTAGAGATATTTTTTAAACCGTCTCTAAAACTTTGCCATTTTTACTAACCACAAATAATAATCGTCAGATTTGAGTGAAACTTATGAAGACGATATGATTAAGTAGTGAGTAAAAGTAGTCATATGGAGACGGTTTTCAAATCGTTTCTAAAACTCTGCAATATTTACTGACAATAAAAAATAAGCGTTTCAATTGAACATAATTTTTAATGACTGGAAAATATATGAGATAGGATAGATGAAAAACGTATGCAGACGGCACGGTTAAGTAGATAGTAAAGAATAGACATATAGAGACAGTTAAATAAAAATCCCTAAAACTCTACCATATCTACCGATCACAAATAATAATCGTCAGAATTGAATAGAACTTACGAAATTGGTATGTTTAACTAGACTGTAAAAAAAGTCAAATCGAGACTATTTTCAAACCATCCCTAATACTTTGCCATATTTACTAACCACAAATGATAGAATTGAACATAAGTTTTAAAGACTGTACAATGAATAAGTTAGCATAGATATACAACTTATACCCACGATATGGTTAACTAGATAGTAAAGAAGAGTTATTTAGAGATATTTTTCAAACCGTCTCTAAAATTTTGCCATATTTACTAACCACAAATAATAATCGTCAGATTTGTGTAAAACATATGAAGACGATATGCTTAACTAGTAAGTAAAAGTAGTCATATTGAGACTGTTTTCAAACCATTTCTAAAACTATGCCTTATTTACTGACCACAAAAAATAAGCGTCTGAATTGGACATAGTTTTTAAAGACGGTATAATATATGAGTTAGGATAAATGTAAAATTTATGCAGATGGTATGATTAGATAGACAGTAAAAATAGTCATATATTGACTATTTTCAAACCGTCCCTAAAAGTGTTATATTTACTGACCACAAATAATAACAGTGAAAACTCAACATCGCTTTTTACAAACGGTTATCTAACCTTTACTGACGATTGCTAAACTTTTTCTAACAAATAATATTATACCATCGTAAAATATATATATTTCTTAACGGTTTCTTCACAAATGTTGCTGTACGTCATAAAAAACGATTGCTACATGTCACCGTCTATAAATGTTACCGTCACCTCAATACTTTAATTTTGTAGTGAGTAGTAATGACATGTAACATTATTGAAGAAAAAGAAAAAACAATAATAAATAAAGAGAAAATTAATTATCTCTTTATACGTGGTAATAAAGCATTCCAATACTTTATAGTATTGATTTCTTTTTTTTTTTTTTTTGCATTTTATTGTGAATTTCTTTGAATTATCTAATATCTTAGAGTCAAGACTGGTTGTTTGGGCGAAACATATGTGAAAAGGCAAGATAAGTAAGCAAAGTCTTGCAAATCTAAGTGGTGAACCCTTTGACTGATTGATGTTTTAATGCGTTATGTCTTTACATACTCCAAGTTTTGCCATGTGTAAAATACCAATGACATACAACATCATTGAAAAAGAAAAAGTATATATATATATATATATACTCTCTTAAGATTGGGGCTGATCCTTTACATTTGGTTATAAAGTATGTCAAAATTTTTCACAAATTTTAAGATCAGATGTGGATTGCCGTACTTTTTCTCAGGTTATCTCAAAAAACAATTAATATTAGAACACAATAAGAATGGTGGGATGCTTTAATGGGTTGAAAATCCTTTGCTACATTTGGACATAAAATTTTCAATGAATTGAATCTTCAAATGAGATTAGATTGCAATATTTGTCATTTCTATCCAAAAATAAATAAATAAATAAATAAAAGGAAAGGATTCCAACAAAAATAAATTTTATTATATTGATTTTAATAAATGATATAAGATTCTTTCAATAAAATTAAATTTTAATATTTTAATTTTCACTTAAATTTAAACTCTACTTTTTCAAAAAAAAATATTCATCTGTAAACGGGATACATTTTAAATTTAGTTATATGAATTAGATTGTTATTAGGCTTATTAATAATAATTCTCAATAAAAAGATGATTTGATAGTTCAAATATCGTTATCGTACGATGCTAGTCATGAAAAATATTTAATCATTAATAAAATCAAATTTAGGTAGACTTTATATAATTTATTGAAAATAATCCTAATTTTGGTATTAAAAAGAAAAAAAAATCAATTTTCAAGTCTTTTAAAATTATTTTTAGTTTTGAAAGTTTGAATAATCATTTTTTTTTTTTTTTTGTCAAATGTGACTAAAAATTATGTTCTAGAATGTGGTAGATGACAATTTTAAATTTATGGTTTCAAATAATGGATGTATCTTCCTTAGAGGAAGCTGTACGTCTAGTTTATCTTCCTTTGAGGATGCAGCAGAGAGAGCTCCCCTTCTGACACTGTGCCAACCCAAATCCCACATGACGTGCTAAGGGGTTTCAGTATTTTATTACGGGGTTGGATAGAATCCACTTTCAAAGAAACATGAAAACATATTTTATATCTTTTTACATATGTCACCTATTTTTTTCTGTTTTTTATGGTTTCCTTACATATTTTTCTACGTATGTTACTAAATGATAAACAAAGGTAAGCCAAATTGTATCTTTTTTTTTATATATAGGAGAAGATTTAAATTTAAAATAATAGTGTCAATAAAATTCTAAATTATTAATAATAAATTAAATTATATCAGAAGTTAATAATTCCTATTAATAAATATAATTCAGTTATGATAAATAAAATTGTATGTTAAACTCATATTAATATTATCATAAATAGGGATCATTTATCACTAACAAATCATTATTTACTATTATGATATCGTATTATAAAAAATAGATAAATAAAGATACCATACACTTCTTCAAATGAACAAAGTCAGGATTCTAAAACTTGCCTTCTAATAATCATTCATATCAACGCGGCGAGCGTATGTCATGAGTCCGTTCGGTTCCAAATTATACTCCATCTATTTTCAGAGGAGAGACGATAAAAAGGGGAAGAAGATGTGAAATGTGGGGCCAAAATTTCACATCATGGGGGCTAAAAGAGGGACCAAATTTGGTGTTGCTTTGTTTTTCAAATAATTAGTTTTAGTGCCATCCAGACTTGTTGAGTGGACAAAATCTTGCGGACTCTAAGTGATAAATCTTTTGATGGACTGATGTTTTAATGCATTAAGTCTTTCCATACTCCAAGTCTTGCCTCTATGTAGAACAGCAATGACATGTAACATCATTGGGAAAAATATATATATATATATATATATATATATATTAATAAAATAAGAGGAAAAACAATTATCTCTTTATACGTGGTTATAAAGCATTCCAATATCTTAAGGAATTGATTTCCTTTTTTTTTTTTCGTATTTTATTATGAATTTCTTTGAACTATCCAATACCTTAAAATCAAGGCCAGTTGTTTTAGTGGAACGTATGTGAAGGGCAAGATAAGTAGGCAAAGTCTTGCAGCTCCAAGTGGTGAACCTTTTGACGGGTTGATGCTTTTATACACCAAGTCTTGCCATGTGTAGAAGAGCAAAGACATACAATATCATTGAAAAAGAAAGAGTAAGAAGAAAATATATATTCTCATAAAATTGAGATGATATCTTTACATGTGGTAATAAAAGCATGTCAAATTTTTTTACAAATTTTAAGATCAGTTGTGAATGTTATACTTTTTCTCTTATTAGTCTCAAAGAACAATTAATGCTAGAAAACAATATGAATGATGTGATGCTTTTTTAATTCAACCATTTGGGATTAGGTTGAAAATCCTTTGCTACATTTCTTTTTGTAAAACTTTAGAAGAATTGAATCTTCAAATGAGATTAGTTTGCAATATTTCTCATTTCTATCCCCCCCCCAAAAAAAGTGAAAACAAAAGGATTCCAACAAAAATAAATTTAATTATATTAATTTTAATAAATGATATAAGATTCTTCAAATAAAATTAAATTCTTAACATTTTAATTTTCACTTAAATTTAAACTCAACTTTTTCAAACAAATTATTCGGGTGTAAACAAGACAAATTTTAAAGTTAATTATATTAATTAGATCGTTATGAGACTTATTAATAATAATTCTCAGCAAAAAGTTGACACTACAAAAAATATGCTTTTAGCAACAAATTTCGCGACAAACAAAAATTTATCGCCAATTAACAATAAATTTTTCAACAAAAAATTATTCGTCACAAAATTTGCTACAAAATTTTGAATATTTCGAAAAATTTGCAATGAACCAATATTTCGACGCTAAATTTGCAACGAACCTTGCATGCATCGCTAAATTTGCAACGAAATTCTAAGTTCGTTGCAAAATTTGCTATGAATATTTAAGTTCATCACAAAATTTTGCAACGAACCTTAGAGTTCGTCGCAAAATTTTGCAACGACCCATCGAGTTCGTCACAAAATGTGTAACAAATCAAGTGTTCATCACAAAATTTGCGATGAACCAAGAGTTCGTCGCAAAATTTTGCAACAAACCAATGGTTCATCACAAAAATTGCAACGAACCTTTGAGTTCGTCGCAAAATTTGCAACGAACTGTTGAGTTCGTCACAAAATTTTGCCATGAACCAGAGTTTGTTGCAAAATTTGCAACGAACCTTTGAGTTCGTTGCAAAATGTGCAATGAACAAGTGTTCGTCGCAAAATTTGCAACGAATCTAGAGTTCGTTGTAAAATTTGTTGCAAAATTTCTATACTTAGAAAATTTGTTGCTTCCAATCCATTTGTTTTGCTTCATTTGAAAATGGGATTTTCGCTCCACTCGGTAGAGCTAAGATCTCTTACTCTCTTCTCTCTCTCTCTTCATTTGCAAAGCCCCCGATCTAGTTGCTGTGAAGGCGACGACCCTCGTACGCCGCGAGGGCCGCGCCTGCAGTGCCCTCGTGCGGCCGCGAGGGCCGCGCCTGCAGTGCCCTGGCGTGGCCGCTAGGGCCGCCCCTGCACCGCCCTCTCCTCTCCTCTCTCTCTCTCTCTCTTCTCTCTCTCTTCTCCCATCTCTCTCTCTCTCTCTTCTCTCTGTCTTCTCTCCTCTCTCTCTCTCTTCTATCTCTCCTCTCCTCTCTCTCTTCTCTCTTTCTCTCTCTCTCTCCTCAAAGCGCTAAAATGCAAATCCGGCGGCCTAGTAGCCGGATCTGTCGGTCCACCACTAGATCCGACGATAGAGCCACCGAATCTGGTTGCTGCGAAGGCGGCGGCCCTCGCGGGGCCGTGCCTGCAGCACCCTGGCATGGCCGTGAGGCCGCCCCTGCAGTGGCTTGGCGCAGCCGCGAGGGCCGCGCCTGCACCGGCCTGGCCCGACCGCGAGGGCCGCCACTGCAACACCCTCGTGCGGCCGTGAGGTCAGCGCCTGCAGCGGCCGTAGGTGGAGGGAGCGGGAGCCCCTCCCCCTCCCTGTTTTTTTTTTTAATTTGTTTTTTCTTTTTTTTGTTTTATTTAATATTATTTTTTATTTCTTTTAGTGCAGCATTTTCAAAGGTGAGGATAAATCTGCATAAAGGATTATCGATGCTATGAGGTACATTCGCTATTTCATATGCTATTGCAAAAATTTTATGTAAAAATATTGATTTTTTATATTGTTTTATAAAATGGAGTAAAAATCGAATCAACTTCAAAATTTGCTCCTCTGAAATGAAATGAAAAGTTAGGTATAATTCTGTGAGTTATTTTTTTTTCTTTATGTAATGTTCTATCTCATGTCATATATTCTCTTATTTATATTGTAATTTTTTAATTCAGTATTTTAATTTTAGGTTTCTTATAATTAAAAATGAACACTGATTTTAATAAGAAAGGAGTCAAACAAAATTAAATTTAAAATTAATTTTATAATTTTAATATAACTAATTGTTTTTTTATTTATTGTAACGACAGTTCACTTGAAACGAGGTGGAGGAGTTTGAAATAAGAAGAATTTTTAACAAGAAATGTAGTCATCACATTCGATGATGATAGTGGTGGTAGTGGTATTTCTTAAATGTGATTTTTGAATTTAAATATGTGACTTTGTATTATGTTTGTTGACATTATCTTTGAATGTGATTTGTATTTGTATCATATTGTGTTTGTGATTTATTGATGATATTGATATTGATATTAGATGGTCGGTTGATGGTGGCATTGTTTGATAGTCGGTTGATACTGTTAAATAACTGTTTTATTGATATTGGATGAGAGACAGAAACAATGTATACAGGAAAAATGATCAAATTATAGAATTCAATTTGATTTTTTTTTGTAAAATTTTCAAATTTGTTGCAAAATTTATTGTTAAGTTTTTTAGCAAAATACCCGGATTCGTTACAAAATTCGTTGCTAAACATGTTTGCAACGAAATTTACGACCAAAAGATTCGTCGGATATTAGTAACGAACCACGTTTCATCGCAAATTAGCATCGAACAAAGTTCGTTGCAGATTAGCGACGAACTCGAGTTCGTCGCAGATTAGTGACGAATTTTAATTTTTTGTTGTTAAAATTTGTGATGAGTTAATAGCGACGAACCCGTATTTATCGCTAAATTTATTACAAAATTTGTTGCTAAAAATCAACTTTTTTGTAGTGTGATTTAATAGTTCAAATATCGCTTTAGTGCAATGCTAGTCATGACAAATATTGAATCGTTATTAAAAATTAAAATTAGGTTAACTTTATTTATTTCTGGAAGAAAAAGATCCTAATTTTGGTGTTAGAAAGGAAATTTTTTTGAATTTTTAAATGTTTGTAAATTATTTTTGGTTTTGGAAGTTTGAATGTTAACCGTTTTTTTTTATAAAAAAAAAAAAAAAAAAAAAAAAAGAATTCATCTCTTAGAATGTGGTAGGTGACAACTTTAAATTTATGGTTTCAAATATTGGATGTATCTTCCTCAGAGGAAGCCGTACTTCTAGTTTATCTTCATTTGAGGATGCAGCAGAGAAGGCTGTACTTCTGGTTTTGTGGTAGAGAATGCAGCAGAGAGAGCTGCCCTTCTGACATCGTTTCAACTCAAATCCCACATGACATGCTGAGTGGTTTCAATGTTTATTACAGGGTTTGATAGAATCCACTTTCAGAGGGAAACAAGCAAAAATATGTTACTATAATGATAGACAAATATAAACTAAACTAACTAAACTATATATACATATATATTTATATATATATATATTTTATAGATAAAAGAGATTCAAATTTGAGACCCGAAGAGATAAAATATGATATCGATTATATTATAAATCATTGACGATAAATTAAACTATATAGCTAATTAAGAATCCAATCGATTCTAAATTTTTGAATTAAAACTCGAGTTATTATCGTAGATAATTGAGAATCCCTATTAATAGATATAATTCATTTCCAATAAATAATATTAAATTATATTTATACTAAACTTACATTATATTATCATAAACCAAGATCATTTATTATTAATAAATTTTTATTTATTACAAATGATATTTATTTAACATTATGATACCGTATTATAAAAAATTAGATAAATAAAGATACCCCGAATAAACATGGTTGGGATTCTAAAACTTGCCTTCTAATCATCATTGGCAAGTACTTTTTATTATTATTATTTTTTTGGTTGAAAAAAGTGGCAAGTATATGCCATGAGCCTTTTCGATTCCAAATTATTTTCTATCTATTTTCAGGTACGAGACACCGATAGTCATGCAATAAAAAGGAAAAGAAGATATGAAATATGGGATCAAAATTTCACATCATGGCGTGCAAAAAGAGGGAACAACTTTGGTGTCGCTTTGTTCTTCGAAGAATGATTCTTAGAGGCATCTAACCAAAAAAATAGCATCAGCGTTGTGCAGACATAATATATCAAATCCCTGAAATAGAAATAATTTTGGGGGACCTAAAATTCAAATTTTTTCCTTCTCAACATCAAAATTAGGGTTTCTCTTTTTGTCTTTATTTTCTTTTCCTATCCTTTCGAAACTCCGAAATAATTCGATAATGATTTTCTCACCCCGCTTGGACCTTTCATAAAGCTTGATTTTCAATTCCATTCTCTTTATCATATATAACGGATTGCCCAATCGAAGTTCATGCACAGGGCTAGTGAAGTAGTCAAAAAGATATATTGAAATTCAATAGTCAAAAAGATATATGGAAATTCAACCAAAAAAAAATCCGTCCTTTTTTTATTCATTTTCTAGTGAAGGTGTCCCTGCAAACCATAAACTTGAACTTTGGAACCAAATAAATTCATTTTTGTTATTTGAGTGCAATAAAAAAAAAATAATGAAATTCAATCCCACCCCAAACCAAATGAAAAGATTTATAATCAATAAAAAAATTTAAAACCTCAGTTCTAATTAATTTCTTCGTAAATGTTGCTGGATAACAATTTTAGAATAGAATTTCAAAGTTAATTTGTTGCTTCAGGCAACCAAATTTAATTGAATTACATATTTTACATTTTTCTTTATTATTAGTTTAGAATCCCCGTGAGGGGCATTTTAGACATTTGCGATAGGGTTAGTGGGGTAACTCCCACTAACCCCACCTTAACTCCAACTTCCCATGATTCTCTCCTAGATATGAGCATAACATTTGTGGAAGAAAGACTACTCCTTTATGATTGTACGTGAAAGCAAACAGTGTGTGTAGCCATAGATGAATGCTTGAGAGAGTTCTTTATTCTCTAGAGAGAGAATATAGAGGGCATGAGGAAAAATTCCGCGTAGGAAATTTTTTCCGTCACGATTATCACCGGACTGAGGGTTGCGACGTTGTGACATTGCGGTGGTGGTTCGATTAACATCGTGATCACCATCCCGACCACGAGATCCGATCGAGGGACGCACGGTCGATTTTTTGGAGACTACATATTCGAGGTATTTACCCTATACCCAATCCATATTTATTTTTCTCGAAAATTATTTATGAATGCTTCCGCTGCATGTGACTCAATTAATTCCAACATTGGTATCAGAGCGATACGTTGGATTAAAAATAATTTTCAGGTTAATTTTTGGGTATAAGAAATATTGGGTTTAAAATTTGGGGTTCGGATCATGGATGAGTTGAATCGGAGAACACCACTGTGTTCCCCATGATCCCTAGAACACGAAAATAATTTTTTCGTAATTTTCTGAGCACGTTTAGGCGAAGAAAATTCCGGTTGAAAGTTTCGGCCGTGAATAGTGACCGACCCCTTCAACCTTAGATTTGTCGAGTTTTAGGGCAAATCAATGCATGAAATTTATAGATCTGTAATCCTTGTTTCATGCTCTTTAATTTGGTATATATATTGCATATGATTGTGGCCGGAAAATGGGGTGTCAAAATTGACCGCGGAGGGTCGGATTTTTGGATCCAAAATACACCAAGTTTAGGGCACAATTATTCCAAAAATCGAGTCAAGAATGCTTGGAATAAATGGAATTAGAGATTCCATAAAAAATCCGGTCAAAATGGTGCCGGAAATGGGGTTTTCCGGCAACCGGATCGAAAGACCCGGTTACAGGAACCGTCGGGTGAAGAAGAAGAGCTCCAGACCCGCGGGCGCGTGAGCTACACGAGCTAGGAAGGCGAGTGAAGCAGCAGGGGCTGGAGCGTGTCCTTCATGCGCGGAAAATGGAGCGTGAGAGGACGGGTCGTCCGGGTCGGTTACGACTCGGACACGTGTCCCCGACCCTCGACCCAACGGATCCGGACCGGATTCGAGTTCCGACCCACATCTGGGTCCGGAACAGACCCTCTCACGCGGGTCTCGCGCGTGCAGGCGCGTGACCCGTGCGCCTGCGCGTCAGGCGCATGAGACGACTCGCAGAGCGCGCGTGTGAGCTCGTGCCAGACGCGCAGCGCGTCTGGTACGCGCCAGAAGTGGTTCCCGACGCGTGGAGGCACGTGGGGACGTGCCGCCGGTGCGTGGCGGCGTGTGGAGGCTCGTGGGGACTCGCCGCCGGTGCGTGGCGGCGCGTGGGACCACCGGCGGCGCGTCAGGTCGTCCGGAATTGCAATTTTTCCAATTTTTGAGGGTCCCACATCCATAAAAGTGACTTTTTGTGGGTTTTTGTGCATCGAATCCTAGTCCAAACGGTGAGATGCTATCCCGGATTGTGGTGTATGGTGTCTGTTGATTCATACGCTCGTCTTGGGGTATGTATTCGAATTATTTGGGTCTTGTTGATTCGTAGGGTGTACAAAATGTGAGAATAAGCATCACAAGTCACGACTATCTCATTGACTGCTTCTAAAATTGTCGTATTTGATTTTTGCAAGGGGGATAAAATTGAATGGTGATAAATACGAGATTTTTCACTGGTAGATTCAATTTATCCTCGAGGAGCAAGATCTAATTAAAATTCTGAGGCATGGGATGGTGAACTCCAGGGAGGGTTCCACACCTCAGAGTGACGGGATTAGGAGACATTACGTGCATGAAAGAGGAATGATAGTCGAGTCAGGGCAATCCTCATGAGTAGCATGCACGATGATGTGATCCCAGTCTATGAGTAATATCCTACGGTTTTATCGGTTTGGCTCACCCTATAAAGAGTATTGTGGTGCTTTTACAGATCCTGAGATGAGGATACTGACTTATAAGTGTAACAACTTATAAGAAAATGGTTGATCATATGATGATGCAACATTTGATAAAAATGTCGAGTATGATCGCCGAGTTAGGGAATGTGATCGAGCCCATTTCGGATATATTTTCTTATACTGGATGTGATCCAGTTCTTCACCTGATTCATGAGAAATCATGAAAGTCTATTTTACATACGATGAAAGTATTCGTACTTTTACTAATGTAAATAGGCATAGTGAGCTCGAGTAGGAGCATCTAGAGGCGAGTAGGCCATATTCGGGTCATGCTTATGCGATGGAGTCGAGCAAGGACTCCTGTGTGACTCGAGCCTCAGGTAAGAAGAAAACCATTCGAGAAAATCGATAATACTTCGCAGCTCGAGATAGAAGCGCGCTTATATAGTTCTGCCTAGTAAGTCCTCAAATAGGAGGATTTATGTACTAAAACGGAGTGTTTTTGTTGACATCAGAGGGAGTAGCACTTGCAAGTTGGAGTTGTAAAGTTGCTAGACTCTGTATGCCCTTTATGCTCTAAAAGTTTGACGGAACTTAATTTCAGTTTAGGATATACTCTGTTAATTTAGAAATTTAAAAAAATTTCTATTTGTTACGACAATTCTATGATTGGTTCTATTTTGATCCATGAGGGACTATATGCACTGGAAATAATTCTTTTCAATGGTATTTCTTGTTGTCCTCTTAGTGTGAGAGAGGATGAACCGGTTAGCAGTGAGTGATTTTATAGAACCCGCTAACCAGTCTTGCCTAGACAGTAAACTTACAAGAAAACCATTCGACAATGCAATGAGGGCTGGGACTCCATTGCAGTCGGTTCACTCCAATATCTGTGGTCTTATGAACGTGAGAATCTGAAATGGTGTTGGGTACTCTATTACGTTCATAGACAATTACACGTGTTTCGGTTACACCTATCTGATCTCGCGCAAGTCTGAGGCATTGAGATGCTTCAGGAGGTTACTAGCGAGGTTGAAAATCAGTTAGGCTTGAGAGTAGAGACTCTCAGAACCGATCGAGGGCGCGAGTATTTGTCTAAAGAGCTCTATTTCAAGAAAGGCATTACGAGAAATTGACTATTCCTTGCTACTTAGTGGAGTAGAGTAGCCGCGAGAGAGGAATAGGACTTTGTTTGAGACAGTGAGGCCGATGATGGCGCAAACCAATTTACTCGTTTCCCATTGGGGAGATGCGTTATTGGTTGCAGTCTATGTTCTCAATCGTATTCTATTGAAGTCCGCAGTCAATACTCCATATGAGCTTTGGACAGGGAGGCAGCCTGACTTTAGCCATTCGAGATTATGGGGTTATGCAACGTATGTTCACTATTTCTCGCATTTACACAGCGAGTTAGGCTTGCGAGAAAAGAGATGTATTTCTAATGAGCATACAGATGGCACTCTCACTGAGATTGAGTCTCATGATGCCGAGACTCTTGAAAGTGATTTCCCTATGAGAGGTGAAATCAATTGGGACTTTACCTTTCATGAGATGGATGAGCCTAGTGGTTGGCTAATCCTAGTGGCAGGATCCAAGAATCCATTACGGATCTGGATTCTAGTGGGAGTGATCCATCTAGAGGTAAAAAGGTTTCCCATCCTCTTAAGAGTAGTCGAGGATGCGTATCTAACCGTCGCTTCCCGATTGAGGGAGAGGCTCTCAGTATGACTCTTGAGGATTACGAGAAACCTTTAATTGTCCTAGAGTTTCTTGAGGGTTCCATGGAGGACCATTGATTATAGGCTATGGGTGAGAGGAGTTGATGAGAATCAACGGGATCTGGGATCTAGTTGATTTACCTGAGGGTAATAAGGCCGTTGAGAATATGTGAGTTCTCAACATCAAGAAAAAGGCCGATGGATCGGTGTAGAGGTATAAGGCCTATCTGATAACCAGGGGTTACTCAGACTGAGGGCAAGATTACCTCGATCCGTTTACTTTTAGCGATTGTCGTGGACATGATATGGATCTGGAGTGAGGCCAGATGAACGTTGAGACTGTTCTCCTGAGTGGGAGTTTGGATAAGGATATATAAGGAATGACCATCTGGCTTTATTCTATAGATCTGGATGATAAGGTCTGTCGACTTCGGAAGTTTACATATGACCTTAATCATCAATCCAGGCAGTGACGTTTGAGATTTCACGAGAAGGTGATATCTTACGGTTTCGTGATGATCGAAGAGGATCATCGCGTATACCTTTTACGTTCTTTTGATCATGTCCTCATGTGAATGACATTCTGTTGACTGGGAACAACAGAGAGTATCTGATGACCACGAAAACGTGGATATTGTCGAGTCTTGGTGTGAAGAACATGGGTGAGACTCAGTTCTTCCTCGAAGTTAAGATCTAGAGGGATTGCTCGAGACAGGTGTTGATCATTCCACAGGAGTCAAACATCAAGAGAGTTCTCGAGTACTTCGAGAAGATCGACTACGACCTTAAAGATACTTTTATCGCTAAAAGGTTAAAGCCTAATTCTTGACATATGCCCTAAGACTCAGAAAAGGACAAGAGAAATGAGTAGAATCCCTTATTCCAGTGCACTAAGTGATCTGATGTACGCAGTGTCGTGTACACGTTCAGACATTTGATTTGCAGTCACTATGGTAATTAGGTATCGATCGAATCCTAGAGGGGATCACTGGAGAGCAGTGAAAGGATTCCGAGATATCTTGAGAGAACTGCGGACCTCCTCTGGTGTTACGGAGGAGGTGATTTGCATCTTATTGGGTATTCAGATACCAACTGGGTTGGTGATCTGAACGTATGCAAATCGATATTAGGTTTTACTGTCTTGGAGTAGCAAGAAGTAAACCTGTATATCTCTATCTACGATAGAAACTGAGCTTATGAGATGCTCAGCGGCAGTTCAGGAGAGTGTTTGGCTCCGGAGATTTTCGGATCACTTAGGGGTTGTGTCAGATAGTGGGAGGCCAGTGATGATTTATTGAGAAAATCAGGCCGCCTTTGACCACACTTGAGACCCGAAGTATCAGTAAGTCCAAACACATTGATACCTAATACTACGTTATGAGATACATCACCAAGAAGGGTGAAGTGACAAATTAAGTACATTACTATACAGCATGTTGGCTGATCCCTTCAATAAACCCATTGTGATAGATTCCTGTATGAGATATTGGAATCATTGGGTTTGCATGTATATTATCATTTCTCATTTTGTACTGATGCTTATTGTGTTATATATATGACATGTGTGCATGATTGGGTCACTTATTTATTGCACTATTTTAATTGTCATATATTTTGTAATATGTTGTGATAAATGATATGTCAGGCAGGCGTGGTCGACTCTCTCACACGAGTGACCACCTCCAGCTCTGAGTGAGCGGAGATGAGACAATTTCTAGTTGTAAGAGACTTTGAGAGTGGCCATACTAGAACATAAGTCGCCCTGATATGTGTTCAGGATGAGGTCATATGCGATATGACCGGCATGGACATACCCACATCCATGTTGCCTGTAAGTAGCCAGGTTTGAGATCTCAGATATCACCTGCGACTAGTGATATTGTCTCTGAGATACTCTCTCTGAGATCTCTGGGTAAAGTCTTATGTGTAGACTGAGTCCCATACCTGCACAGTGTTAGAGAAATCTGACATATGCCCTTTGAGAGATGGGGGAATACCATTGTGGCACGCGTTTCATACCGCGTGTGATATGTCAACCAGGGATAGTGAGAGCATTATTTGAGACACTGATATGATTTTGATTCCCGTTCCCACTGTGTGAGACCCGAGATCCATTGGGTGGGATCTCTTGTACCCTTATCACTTTCGGCTGTTTCTAGAAGTTTTGGCTCAGTGTTGCTACTTTAGTCTGTTTACCGATGGGCCGGAAGATAAATTGAGGTCTGAGGGACAGGTCTAGGAAAGCAGCTGAATTGAGGCTAATAGATTCGAGTTTGGGAAAAGGAAGACCAATTGACATTACATCATTGTGCTGTATTCACCGGCTAGCCTATTATGTCTATCAATGTTGGGATGTAAGCATAATAGTGGATACACAGTCGAGCATTTATTGGGGATTACTTTCGTTGAGGAAAGTAGCTCGGTGGATGTAATTAGTTTTGGATCTCGGGTGCAGCGAGTTCTTTTGATACTAACGATGACTTCTCGATCATCCTAACAGGTGCATCGAGAGGATTTTGCTTGCAGGTGCACTCGCAGGTCACACGACGCCCAATTCTGTATGAAAGTCCAGTAGGGTGATGTGATCGCATGAGTTGTGATCTTGTGACGAATATTAAAATGCCCTCGCGTGTAAGTGAGAGATATTAGTTTCGAATTCCCATGAGGGGTATTTTAGACATTTGTGATAGGGTTAGTGGGGTAACTCCCACTAACCCCACCTTAACTCCAACTTCCCATGATTCTCTCCTAGATATGAGCATAACATTTGTGGAAGAAAGACTACTCCTTTATGATTGTACGTGAAAGCAAACAGTGTGTGTAGCCATAGATGAATGCTTGAGAGAGTTCTTTATTCTCTAGAGAGAGAATATAGAGGGCATGAGGAAAAATTCCGCGTAGGGAATTTTTCCCGTCACGATTATCGCCGGACTGAGGGTTGCGGCGTTGTGACATTGCGGTGGTGGTTCGATTAACATCGTGATCACCATCCTGACCACGAGATCCGATCAGGGACACACGGTCGATTTTTTGGAGACAACATATTCGAGGTATTTACCCTATACCCAATCCATATTTATTTTTCCTGAAAATTATTTATGAATGCTTCCGCTGCATGTGACTCAATTAATTCCAATATTTATAAACAACGATATCCAATAACAGTATTGAAGTTGATAAAAATCGATTCAATTCGAAGTAGGTTGGACTTTAAAAAGATAAAACCTTTTTTATAACTATTTTTGCACATATATGAAAATGTAATCTTATCAAATAAAGTACAAGTACTAATCTCACAAAATTGCTCGATGTGTACCCTGACAGGCAAGTTTTTTTTCCCTTTTAAATGAATGTAAGGCAAGCATGTTGATATTGAACAGTCCATATAAGAAATAGTGAAAACGAAAAATGAAATCGTTGAAACATTACTTATTTATCTACAAAGGCACCTAATCTCTTGTATAATATGATCAGAAAGACGGAGTAATAAATTGCCTAATAAAAGTTCAAGGATTGAGCTCACCAACTGCACTACGGCAACTATCTAAATCCAAACTAAAATGATATAGTATTTGATTAAGTGATGTAAGAGTGGTTTCACTGGATCAACTATTCGTAAGTCCCCCTCTCTCTGTCTTCATCACAACTCCCACTTTCCTCCCCTCCCACCTTCACTTTCTCAAGTCCACATTCATTAGAGTTTGGTGACTTTTTGAGTCAAACAGCGAGTCTCCCACTTCTCTCCCCTCCCACTTTCATCATCACAACTCCCACTTCACTACCTTCCGACCTTCACTTTCTCAAGTCCACATTCATTAGAGTTTGATGACTTTTTGAGTCAAACAGCGAATCTCCCACTTCCTTCCCCTCCCACTTTCATCATCACAACTCCTACTTCCCTTCCCTCCCACCTTCACTTTCTCAAGTTCACATTCATTAGAGTTTGATGACTTTTTGAGTCAAA
Organism: Dillenia turbinata; assembly: GCA_037126225.1. Lineage (NCBI taxonomy): Eukaryota > Viridiplantae > Streptophyta > Magnoliopsida > Dilleniales > Dilleniaceae > Dillenia > Dillenia turbinata. The sequence goes on from JBAMMX010000024.1 coordinate 1,826,244, forward strand.
CAGCGAGTCTCCCACTTCTCTCCCCTCCCACTTTCATCATCACAACTCCCACTTCCCTCCCCTCCCACCTTCACTTTCTTATGTCCCCATTTATTAGAGTTCAGTGGCTTTTTAAATCAAATCGAGAGAAGGCAGAAATTCTTTTCTTTTTTTTTTTGCATTTTATTGTAAATTTCTTTGAACTATCCAATACTTTGATGTTTTAATGCATTATCATTGGAAAAGGGGAAAAAAAAATCTTTTAGTATTGCGACGTTCTATTATATGTGCTCATAAAGCATGTCAAAAATTTCTACAAACTTTGAGATGAGATGTGGATTGATATATACTTGACTTTTTCTCTAATTATCATCAAAGAACAACTAATGCTAGAAAACAATATGAAAGGGTGGGATTCTTTTCCAATTCAACCATTTGAGATTGGGTTGAAAATCTTTTGCTACAAACTCTTTTTAATAAAACTTTAGAAGAATTGAATAGAGTGGCTTGCAATATTTGTCATTTCTATGGCCAAAAAATAAAAATTTCGCTGCAATTTTTATTTTACTTTACTTTTTTATTTTTAGTAAAATAATTTTTTTTAACATATAAATTTTGCAATAATTTTTTTTTAAAAAAATTACTCATCATGATATAAACAAATTTTTATATTAAAAACTTTATTATATTTTAATTGAGTCTATTCTCAAAATTTTCAGTGGCCTGATAACCATTTTTCAAATCCAAGTCTTAAAGTTTATAATTTTTATGTTTTGATAAATAAATAAATAAATGGACTTAAGCTATGATAAAGAAAACTTTGATTCGAACAAAAAATGGAGGGCGGGACCATTTGATAGAAAGCTGAGGAAAGAGAAAATAAATAGATGGGCTGCTTTGAAAACAAGTAAAGGGATGAATTGATTTCTTGACAGACTCCGCTCAATTTGTTGAGAAATAAAAGATTTTATTTCCAAGAAATTAATTATTTAATCTCTCAAGCTTGTTACTCTTTATGTTTGGATAGATTTGGTACCTCTTGTAATTCTTTCTCTCTCATTAATGAAAGTGCATTAACTTGCTATCTAGGGTTCTTCTCAATGTTACTTAGCAATCTATCTGGCACATAAGAATGAAAAGCATTAGTTAATTAATCAATTTTATTTTCGAACCTCTCAAACCTTTCATTTGTTGCTGTTGCCAAGCGTTCAATTGCTATCTCCCACGATGTCTTAGTCTCTCTTGGTTGTGGATTCCTTGAATTAAAATCTAGTGGATTCACTTTCTATGGTTTTTCTTGACTCTATGAAAAATTGAGATGGTTCATCCATCAGGGTTATACTTGTTGGAGTAAGGGTTACTCTGAGATCTGCCAAAACTAAAAATGTTGTTTGTTTGCTGCACCTGTGGACACTCAAAAGATACGTGAGTAGAATCACCACAATAATCACAATATAATGACTGGTTAAACATAACATTAAGTTGATTAGTTTTTATACAATTAATCAAGAGTTAATTTTTGCATTAAGCATGCTAAGACTATCAACCTCATGCACACCAACACTTTGCCTAGGAATCTCACTGTCATTATACAAATCATATTGGTTAGAAGCCATACTATCTAATAATGTCCATGCCTTATTATGATTTGCTCATAAAAGCACCTCATGCTGCAGCATCTATGGTAATTTTCACAGAATTTAAAAGATTACCATAAAAAATTTACAAAATCAACCAGTTAGGAATACCATGATGTGGACACCTCCGAATCAAATCCTTAAACCATTCTCAAGCATTATATAAAGATTCACTCTCAGATTGCCTAAAACTAGTAATGTCATTACATAGTTTAGCTGTCTTACCAGATGAAAAATATTTAACTAAAAATGTCTGAAAAAAAATCATCCAACTCATAAAATGATTAACAAAGAATGAGTTCAGCTATACTTTCGCCTTTCCCTTAAGAGAGAAAGGAAATAACCTTAACTTGATGGCATCTATACTAATTCCATTTAGCTTGATTGTGTCATTGATCTCCAAAAAATTTTTTAAGTGGCTGTTTGGATCTTCGAATGCTTCACCACCGAACTGATCTGCTTGCACCATTGGGATGAGACTTGGCTTGAGCTCCAAATTGTTTGCCTCCACAGTTGGCCGTGCTATACTAGTCTGAATGTTCGGAAATCTGGGTATCAAGTACTCTCTCATTGTTCTGTTCTCATGGGCCATTATTTCTCTCTCCTTAACTTCCTTGACTTATCTACAAATGGTTCCTAATATTTTTTGAATCTCAGGATCGAAATCAATTTGGTCAAAGCTCTTGGATCGCAGCATGCACTGTACGGACACAAAAAATAGCATAAAATTCCAACTTCAAAACCAATTACAAGAATCATTCAAGAAAATCTATAATGCCTAGATAAATGTAGAAATCATAAAAATATAGCAAAATAATGCAGAAAAAACTCAAAACAACAATGAAAAAATTCTAAAAATCACGAAAAAAATCAAAAAAAAAAAAAAGAAAATCCTATGAAAACATTAGAATTTGAAGAAAATAGGGTCGTGCCCATAGCTAATGCTACGGGTTTTGTTCAGCAGGTCAAAATCCTTCAAAAAAAGTGGTTGTTTAACCAATTTCCTTAATCCGTTTTCAGATAGCTGCAAAAAAAACCCTAAAAAAAGCTAATTCTATGTGGAAGGAGTAAGAAATATATGAAAAACTCTAAAATCTACATACCCTATTTACCAAGAACAAGAAAGAAACAAGAAATAAAAAAAAATAATGTACAATCTTAAACATGATGATTTTTATCGATATACATGAATATCCCTGACAACGGTGCCGAAAACTTGTTACGCGATTTTTGCGTATCACGATTTCTAGTAAATATACCCTAGTCAAATGTTGTGTATAATATGAAACAAGTGTCGTTTCCATGAGGATATTATGTATTACCAATTATAAAATACCCTATATAAGTTGGACAAAACGAATCAAGATCGTAAAGATATCAAAACTATTAAAATATTAAAAACAAAATATTGATGAATGGAAAACTCTAATTTTAAAAAACCCTAGAATATTGATTTCATCTGTCTCCAATCTTTCACATGGTTGAATTCTTTCAAATCCCTTAAAGTTTATTGACTAAAGATTCATTCTTGATTATGACAGATTTTCTTAAATTAGATTCACCCAATGGTCATACAATGAAACTTTAATTCAACTAACCAAAACCCAATGGTCATACAATCTTGATTAGGCCGAACTGCATTAAAATCTATGGAACATCTGTAATCTAGGGTTTCCCCTAAAATTTTCATACACAGAGTTAATCATCCATCGATCTCATAATCCTACATGGATTCTATTGTATTGGTCAGATTTTATGCAATTTTCTCTCGATCTCATGCATGTAATCGTAAATCATCAAATCGTAGGTACCTATACAAATGAAGCATTAAGTTCAATAATAAAGTCTCATCAAAGAAAAAATATGCCAATAAAAATTTAAGGAAAAAAATAAATCAAACCATACTATTAATCAAAAAACAGAATCTATCGAGTCCTAAGAACAAGAAATCTAAGTAGACATGATAAAGAAAAGCAAGAAAAGTAAAGAAAACATCCCCTTTACACCCGATGGAATTCTCCTCTAAAGGAGGTGGCTACTAGGGTTTCTCCTTTCTCCCTCAAGTACAAAGGATGTATCCTTTTTATAATCTAAGTCCTAAGAGTTTTAAATGACTTAAAATTTATGGGTCATCATAATAACTTAATATTTCACTTGGACTTGGTCTTTTAGAGCTCATGGGTCTTGATTTCACTCGAATTTTGGATATATTTCACTTGAATTTTGGATATATTTTGATCTGACCCAGCCTCTGAGGTCTTCATAAGATTTGTAGGTGTTGGAGGTGGGTTATAACTCCATAGATACCAGCTCCTTCTTAATTCGAACGGTAGCTATCAATGGGTGGATAGACCGGCAGAAACCGTCAGAGGGTACTCCGGTGGGGAGGTTCCGACGCTCAAGTCAGTAAAGAGCGATTTTCAATTGAAAGAAATAGACTGAGAGTTAAGGGAAGGTATTCCTATGATCAGTGTGCCGAGAGTGTTAGGGTTAGAGAGCGTCCCTTATTTCGAGAGTTTTGAGATCTCTTATACCTTTCAGAGTCGTGCGCCGCTGGGGGACTTTAACCCTATCTTCCTTATCGAACTGATCCGAAAATCTCAGAGGCTGATATTATGAGTTGATTACGATCTCCATTTTTCGAGAAAACTTCCATCTTTAGAAGGAATGCTTTCCTTATGTGAACAATCCTGGAGTTGCCGTCATGAGGTGGGAAGTCAAAGTTAAGAAATCTTGACTTTCCTTTAGAATCCTTAGGAGTGTTGGCTATCATTCAGTTGTTTGACCATGAAAGGGTCATTTCCATTGGGGCTCTTTCGATTAACAGGCTGGTGTTTACTTGCCCGATCGGGATGATTACTTTTGCTCGGTGAGTTACGTTCAGTTGGCAGGGTGACTGAGACCCTATCGTTCAGGAGGTCCGGGCGACTAAGATCCTTCGATAAATTGATCCAGGCGACTGAGACCCTTCGGCTGATTATTGTGATGATTGTCAGATACAGGTCCGTAAGTGCCCTAAGTGGGCTTTTTGAGAATTGACCTTTTGGTTTGGGCTTTTGAGCCATATCCTATCATTTGCCCCCGACTTATGATCTTTTTGGATAAAGAAGCGCAATGAGTGACAATCCTTGAAAAAGGAATGTCCATTTTTAATTCAACATTCGCCGCTTCGATTTTCACGAGCCGTCTCCCACACGTCTCGTAAGAGTCTACATTCCTTAGAAAATATCACTTTCCCTCTTTTCTTTGAAAAGCTTTCTCTTCTAACAAAAATATCGACAGACGTCTCCTTATCGCATAGCATAGATAACATTTAGAGCATTATGATCAAAGAGGATCTGATAGAAGTTCAAAAGGAAATGTCGTTCGGAAGCGACTTCGAATTCATTTTACCCGGCGAAGGGGAGAGAGCAAGTCTTACCCCTAAGAGTTATGTCCCGATGTAAAAATAGTGTATGAAATACGGGTTGAAGATTCCATATATTGGTCGATTGACTGAGGTTTTGAGGTATTTAAACATTTACCCCTCATTACTTATCCCAAGTGCTTGGCGATTTGTGATTGTCATAATTTTTCTGTTAGGGTTTTTCCGTATTCATTTCGACCCGGAGATTTTAGGGGCTCTATTTGCCTTAGGGCTATGTAGTTCCAAAGAGTCTATTCACGGTTGGTATAAGTTTCAGACCCGTCGGGAGTCTTGTTGGAAATTTTTCTATAGTGAGTCTCAGGATAAACACTAGATGTAAAAGTTATTTTTCATTAGATTTTTGAATAGGGATCTCCTTCCTGCATTTTTGGATGCTAAACAGGTGCCCTTTTTGAATAAAAAAATCCCACCTCTTCTTCGCTACTCTCGTTTTTTGTGTGTTGTGGCCCATTATTGTGAGGCCCACCGTTGGAGCTTGTGGGTAGATGGTTTGGTGGAAGACAAAATGTTAATATTGTCTGGCTTGCTTATGGGTGAGTCGAGACAAATCACTAGTCCCTTTTTGTTGGCGCGATAGGGAGTATCGTGGGTTGATTCTGTGTCAGTCGTAGATTTTCACCTTCTTAAGGAGATTTCTACCAATCGGGAAATGCGGCCAAACACGAAGAGGAGTACATGTGACTTTTTTGTCGAGTCTCATCAGAAAAGGTCAAAAGCTAGACTGTCTAGTCTTCCTACGGAAAAAGGAGGGTCAGCGAAAACTGGAGGATGTGGACTGCTTTTGGTGCATTTCGAGACAAAAAGATTTGTCAGTCAATAGCCTAGTGATTCCTGGTACGTCTATCAGAGTTGGGGAGAAAGGTACTCCGGAGGAGGGCCCCTTAGAGACGACTAGAAGTGCTCCATACCCAGTCTCTCAGCGGCGAGAAGAGGTCCTAGCAACACATGTTTCTCCCCCTGCTTCAAAGGGAATGTCAGGATGGTCTCCCCAGGAGTCAAGATATCTCCTGTAAGATATACTAGATGAGTGTAGTATCCCACCACCCATTCGAATTGAGTCACTCACAATGGTATAGGAGGAGGATTTTGAGGAGGTGTCAATGGTGATAGGTGTGGGGAGTAGTCAATTTAATGTTATTGATCCTCAAGCAGTGCTTCAACTGGCCGAGCGGTTCGAGTTCCCTCCGCAACTTGCTTTTCGATCCATGCCATTGGATCATATTGACAAGACCATTTATTCTCTTTGTCTTACGGTAAGTATCTCTTTCATTCGAACTACGTTGGGTTTTTGTTACCCAGCAACTTTAATAAGCTCACCTCTTTCCAGGCCTCAGCCTTGACTAAGCTTCAAAGGAAATTGAGAGCAAGCGTAATGAGCAATTTTCTCATATGGGTGGCAAAGTGTTGGCACTGAGGGACACTTTGGAGAATCATGGGAAGACCATCGAAGAAGAAAAAGATAAGCAGATCAAGTATCTTCGTGAAGACCTTACTTTGGCTTAAGCTTGTTGCAAAGAATTAGAAGCAGAGGCTTGCATTCGAGGGGCATGGTTAACAGCTGCCAAGACATTAGCTCACATTCGGGAGGAGTCTCTTCAGAGTGCCGAATGAGAAATAGTCAATCTCAAGATTTTCGCTACCAAAGATGCTGTCAACTTCCAACTTTCTCAACGTAAGCTGCTCGAACGTTTGAAGTGTATTGAGGAAATTCTCTAGGAAGTCAGGAAATACGAAGCTCTTCCTCCTAATGAGGAGTTAGTGAGTTCGGATTCCACCTAAATTACTTCTGGCACTTCTTTTGATTTCTTGTACATTTATGTCTTCTGGGAGAATGTTTTGTTCCCTAACTTGTTGGTGTGTAATGATCTTTAGTAAAGAACCCTCAAGGATTTCGTCCAAAGACCTGATTAGAATTTCATTCTCTCATGGTGTACTTGACTAATTAGGATCTGGTGTTTAGTGGGGGACTTCCACGATCGTGTTTGCCCATCTGGGGAATTTTATTCCAACTTTCGTGATGCACTCGTTCTGGGGATCTGGGCAATTAAGAACCACTGGTTGATTTGAGACTTTAGGAATTGGGGCCATGTCCACCCGTTCAGAGAGTTTCATCCGAACTTTATGACATATTAATTTGGAAAGTCTGGGCAATTAAGGCCCTTCGATCGGTTAAAAACCTGAGGAGTTAGGGCCATGTCTGTCCGTTCGGGAAATTTCATCTCAACTTAATGACACATTTATTCGAAAGGTCTGGGCAATTGAGGCCCTTCGATTGGTTAAAAACCCTAAGAGTTAGGGTCGTGTCCGCCCATTAAGAGAGTTTCATCCCAACTTAATGATACATTCATTTGGAAAGTCTGGGCGGTTAAGACCCTTCGATCAGTTAAAAACCGTAGGTGTTAGGCCCGTGTCCGCCCGTTCAGGGAGTTTCATCCCACCTTAATGACACATTCATTCGGAAAGTCTAGGAGACTAAGACCCTTCGATCGGTTAAAAACCTTAGGAGTTAGGGCCATGTCCGCCCGTTCGGAGAGTTTTATCCCAGCTTAATGACACTTTCATTCGGAAAGTTTGGGTGACTAAGACCCTTTAATCGGTTAAAAACGTTAAGAGTTAGGGCCGTATCCGCCTGTTCGGGGAGTTTCATCCCAACTTAATGACACATTCGTTCGAAAAGTCTGGACGACTGGGACGCTTCGATCGGTTAAAAACCTTAGGAGTTAGGGTAATGTCCGCCCGTTTGGGAAGTTTCATCCCAATTTAATGACATATTCATTCGGAAGGTCTGCGCGATTGAGCCCCTTCGATCGGTTGAAAACTTTAGGAGTTAGGGCCGTGTCTGCCCGTTCAGAGATTTTCGTCCTAACTTAATGACACATTCATTCGGAAGGTCTGGCCGACTGAGGCCCTTCGATCGGTTAAAAACCTTAGGAGTTAGGGCCATGTTCGTCCGTTCGAGGAGTTTCATCCTAACTTAATGACACATTCGTTTGGAAAATCTGGGCGAGTGAAGCCCTATGGGGAATGCTTTCTTTGTTGGACATTGGAAATCTCGGGACTTGTGTAGTTAACAAGTAGTAGAAAACAACGGAGTCTTTTACCAAGGGAAAAGTGTTAGGAAGTCCGGGTCATAGGCCGGACAAATACTAGCGGGAACATATGGCTCGTTCCAATCGTCTTCGCTGTGGACTTGGAGGATCACCCCTCCTAGTTCTTCTCGTGATATTCTGGATCGGGCCTATGAAGTGGCTCATTTTCCTGTAGTGTATTGCGCTTGTCAGGGGAAGGCATATTTCTTCCTTTCGTACTGATGAACTTTTGTAATTTTCCGCTACGGACCAAGAATTCAAATTCATCCTTGAGTCTTTTGTACTTATTGGTCGTATGGCCATAGTCTCGATGGAAATGACAATATTTAGACTTATCTTTTTTAGGGTCTTCTTCCGCCAGGCGAGGGGGCCATCTGACATATGACTTGTTCTTTATTTGATACAAAACACGATTTGGGATCTCGCTCAACAGAGTATAGACGCTGAACCTTTGTGGAGGTGGAACTCCTGGCTTGCCTCTCCTCGGAGAGGGTCGACGGGGTGATCGGCTGCGTTCTTTTATGTTATGGCAATTGCCTTATTGATCAAACACCTCTACTTCTTCCGCGGCAATATATTTTTTCGTTTGGGACTAAAACTCTTGGATCGTTACTGGGGGCTTCTTTGTGATAGAGACCTTCATATTGAAAGAACGTAAACCTGTTAGGAGGGCAGCCAAAGTGATATTGTGGTCCAAAGCGGGGACTTTCAACATTTCTATTTTAAATCTCTCCATGAATTCTCTGAGAGGCTCCTCCCTCCGTTGTTGCAATGATAGGAGGGATGTAGATTTTCGTTTAGCTCCTCGATTGATAACAAAGTGAGTTTCAAACTGTTGTCGGAGCTGTGCAAAGCTCTTCACACTAAACGGTAAGAGCGAATTAAACCAAGCCAGAGTATTATCTTTAAGAGTTATGGGGAAGTGTTTGCACATCGTGGTATCCGAGAGGTCTCTAGAGACCATAATTGTTATGAAATGGGTAGCATGGTCGTGGGGGTCACTTGTGCTATCATACCGTTCCATGGGAGGTAAAAGGACATCCCTTGGCATTGGTTCTAACAAGATCTTGGCATCGAATGACGATTCGCTTAGAAAGTGTAGGGGATCATCTCTATCCTTCATGCCCACTCTTTTAAGTTCGGCAGCCACGAGCTGTTCAATCTGTTTTTTAAGATCTTGGGGGTCATATTGGGAGACCGCCGATGGCTCCAAAAGTTCTCATCTGCGTGGCTGCTTGTATTCGGATTCTGCAGCAGATGAGTCGTTGTCTGGCCCAAGGGCTCGACTGAGTCCTTTCAACTGTTTACTCTAGACACTAATCTTTCCATTTGAGGCTAGTCTACCTGTTCTAGTCCCAAGGCCATGACTTGTCATTCCTGGGTTACATGTTGTGGAATTAACTCCGGACGGGACGATCTAGGAGAGAACAAAGGATAACGAATTAAAGAATTCGTTACTGGGGAAACGATATGTTCAGCGGGCATAGGGATGTACCCCTACAGCAAAGGTGGCTCTTGAAGACGCTCTACTACTTGGAGGCATGATTATCGAAATGATCAAAACTTCTCTAGTCAGTTTCTCATAGATGGCGCCAATCTATTGGAGGTGGGTTATAACTCCACAGATACCAGTTCCTTCTTGACTCGAACAGTATCTGTCAATAGATGGATAGACCTATAGAAACTGCTGGATAGTGTTTCAGCAGGGAGGTTTCGACAGTCAAATCAGTAAAGAGCAGTTTTCGATTGAAAGAAACAGATTGAGAGTTGAGGGAAGGTATTCTATGTGATCAGTGTACCCAGATAGTTAGACCTAGAGAGCGTCTCTTATTTCGAGAGTTTTGAGATCTCTTATATCTGTCAGAGTCGTGCGTCGCTGGGGGACTTTAACCCTACCTTCCTTATCGAGCTGATCCGGAAATTTCGAAGGCTGATATTATGAGTTGATTACGATCCCTATTTTTTGGAAAAACTTTCATCTTCAGAAGGAATGCTTTCCTTATTTGAAAAGTCCTGGAGTTGCCGTCATGAGGTGGGAAGTTGAAGTTAAGGAATCTTGACTTTCCTTTAAAATCGTTAGGAGTGTTGGCTATCGCTTGATCATTTGACCATCAAAGGGTCTTTTCCATTGGGGCTCTTTCGATTGACAGGTTGGTGTTTGCTTGCCCAATCGGGACGATTACCTTTGCTCGGTGAGTTACGTTCAGTTGGCGGAGGGACTGAGACCCTATCGTTCAGAAGGTCCGGATGACTAAGGTCCTTCAATAGATTGATCCAGGCGATTGAGGCCATTCGGCTGATTATTGTAACGATTGTCAGATACAGGTCCGTAAGCGCTCTTCGTAGGCTTTTTGAAAATTAACTCTTTTGGTTTGGGCTTTTGGGCCATGTCCCATCAGTAGGCCTTGAAGTCTTCTTTCCAATCCAACAAGAATTAGGTCAATCGGATATCGGAGTAGAAAGTTATACTCAAAATACTAACAGTTATCTGTGTAGTCCAATATTCTTAAATAAGTCCAATAATCCTTAAATAAAACCCACGAAAATAATCAGTGTAAATTTACGAAATAAAATCTAAAAATAGTTTTAAAAGTCATAAATAAAGTATAAAATAAAATAAAATAAAATAAATTTAAGTATATAAAAATATCATTATCACTTGCCAATTGTGTTTTGCCATGCAATTATCATGCTCGTGCTGCATCATGCTGTGCCATGGGCCAAGAACCCATGGCGAGGTGTGGCCTTTTCTGTGTTGGGCCTGGTTCGTTTAACATCTTTAGTGGTTGTGACCTGATTGATACCTCTAGTATTGTGTCAAACATGTCTTCCCATCTACATGCAACGTGCAACTTGCCCGTGGTACAACTTTTATGATGTTTCTTGCTTGTGTAAGGAGATCCAGTGTGTTGTGAACTTGATCACCAGTACCATATACTGCTGGCGGTTAGCTAGATTGTGCTTTGCTGTATTGTGCTCTTGTTATTATCTTTTCTTTTTCATGTAGCATCTTATAGGTTATAAACTTAATAATGGCATAAGCTCTGTTTTAACATTTTACCATGTACGTCACAATCTTCATCTTCTTAAATAGGCTAGGCTACAGGAGTTTTTGGGTAGACAAGATCTGGACAAACATGTGGATGCTGATGAAGCTATTGTTCTCAGTGCTGCACTATATGCTGCAAATTTGAGTGATGGGATCAAACTGAATCATAACCTCGGGATGGTTGATGGTTCTTCATATGGGCTAGTACTTGAAGTTAGTGACCCAGATAAAAGATGAGAGCGCTAGACAGTTACTGGTATCAAAGATGAAGAAACTCCCTATTAAGGTATCATAGTGGTTAATTTAACTACATCTCTGACTGATGAGAGATGGTAATCGAAGTGCTTTGCCTTCACTCTAAATGGCTCTAAATGGTGTATTTTCCATTAACAAAGTGTAAGTTGATGTAGTTTTGTTTTGAGAAAATTTTCTTAAAATATATCCATTTATAATGTAACAGTTGGATATGCTTTATTATTTATTTAATAACATTTTTATATTATCCTAAAAAACTAGAATGAATATACCAATCTTAAAACAAACTCATTATGAAGGGTCCAAAAAGTAAGATGAAATTGAATTGAAATTAAGCGGGAATAAAATAATAATTGATGTAAATGATAAAAATTAATCTATTTTACAGAAAATTTAATTTTTATTCATAAAATTTTGTATTTTATGAAATAAAATCAAGCTGAAGTTCTCTAAATAATTAGAGAAGATTCAAATTAAAGGTGTATTAGACAAGAACGGGACCTAGCGATTTCAATCTAAAAATGCTATTCATCACGAGTATTAATATTCAAATAAATTCTTTTCACGTGGCTTACAAAAATTAGTGTCGTATATAGCCAATACTATTATTCTTGTTTAAATATTTGTGATGCAAAGAATTATTATTATTATTATTATTGTTCTTGTTCTTGTTCTTGTTCTTGTTCTTGTTGAATCCTAAATGATGTGAAATAAAACAAAAATAAAATTCTATAAATATTTCGTGATCTTTTAAGTTTACTATAATTTTAGCTCTCTAAAAATTAATATCTAGAGCTTGTGTAAACTCAAAGTAAAATCAATATAACACTTAAAATTACTAATTAAGGACTGAAATTGAATATTCAATAGGACAACAAGAGTGGAAAGCTTGAAATCATGGAGTGGACAACAACACTTGGAATCATAGAAAGAATTTCTTACATTCAACAAAGAAAAGCTTCTCCCATCTGTAATTCAAAACTTGAACCTCACCACGAATTTTTTTTCCCAATAATACATCAAAACCCCACCAAGAATGCTCATGTAATAACTAAATAAAGCCACATCAAATCGTTATCACTAACATCTTCTCTCACATTTATAGCATATGGTGGTAATGGAATACCTTGGCTCCAAGTCCCATGCCCCATGGAATTGGCTTTGTCAATATTCAAGTTGTGATTTGAAATACTTAGAAGGATTTTTTCCAAAGAGTTGATTTGATAAAAGGTCTAAACATTCATATCACCCATCTTCTTGGGATTGCTCCACTGAGATAATTTTGTGACAAATTCAATGATTGTAATCCGACAAGGGCAAGGCTAATTAGTTCATTTAAATTATTACTTGAAAGGTCCATGCTACTCACAAGACCAGGAATATTGTCATATATACAAAAGCACTTCCTTTTTTTCTTTTCCTTTTAACTTGCATGTTTTCTACCTGACGCTTTGGCCGTAAAATTCTTGAAAGGAAGTTTTCTAAAGTCAAGATTTAATTTAAAAGCATATTGGACAAGGACCTGACCTACAGTCCCATAAGTGCGACAGGCCTTGCGACTTTTACTTGTTGCAACCATTGCTCCTCCAAAGACTATATATCTCCTTCACTAGTCTTATCCTTGTCATTTGGGCAATGTCTAAGAATGAATACTTTATGGATATTGAATTCGGAATCAAAATTGAAATCTAATCCAATCAACTTTGGAATAATATCTATTTAATTTTGAAGGGCAACGTCTTCCAACATATGGGCATTGGCTCCTTGGAGATCAATGTTGCAGCACCGTGGTAAGGGGTTTCATGTCTGCAAATTCATGAAGAGGAGATTGATATTTGTTACGTGTTTAATATTAATGCCAAACTAGAAAAGTCATTCTTTATGAGTATAAATGTCCTAAACTAATTCTTTCATTGTATTAAAACTGTTGAATCATATAAAAATTAGTAGTGTATATACTGTGATTATTATTATTATTCTTTTTTAAATACTTGTCACCGGAAAAATTATTATTTGTTTTAAATCCTAGGTAGGGAGAAATCAAAAAACAAAGTGTAAGTACTACAAAATCTTTTATGTTTATGCGTAATTTTAATTATTTTTATTTTTGTTAATAAACAAAAAAATTTATTAACGGAAAATTAATATCTAGTGCTTTTTTAAATTCAAAGTAAAAGCAACTTATAATACCTAAACTACTTGAAATACTCGCAAGGACTAGGCAGTCCAATTGTGGAGAATAATGTGGAGCTCATGTCTACAAGTGGGGAAGGAAGTTTAGCAGTTTGTTTTAGTGGAATTAGTTGTTGCACCTATTTAAGAGCCATTTGAGTGTAGTGGGACACTTGTTATTTTTTCTCAGATTTTTAGTTTAAGTTGGTTATTATTTTTTAGGGAGTTTAACCTTAGTTTTGATTATAAATTGTAGATGGTTCTTTAAAATTAATGTGCACAAATATTGTTCTTCTTCTCCTTTCTTTTTTTCTTGATTCTCATTGTTGCCATTAATTTCTATGGCTCTGCTGAAATATTTACCAGTTGTGGTCCAATTGATTAGCCTCTAAAACTCACAAGTGGTATCAAAACTTTTCGAGACTAGAGGAAATGGCAACCAGCAGAGCAGCAATGAGCTCGATCTATTTGATGATCCCCACATTTAAAGGAACCAGGTATGAGGCTTGGAGCATCCGAATGAGGACGCCCTTTGTCTCACAAGATTTCTGGGAGGATGTGAAGAAAGGAGAACCAATTATGGAGGTGGACCCAAGTTTTTGCAAGAACAGAAGAAGGATGCACGATTCTTATTCATCATTCAGCAAGCAGTGGATGATGTTGTGTTTCCATGAATTGAATCTACTAGAAGTGCAAAGGAAGCATGGGACCTCTTGGAGCGGCGTTGCCATGGAATTTTCAACGTGTAGACCATGAAACTTCAAACCCTTCGACACGATTTCGAAGCACTATTTATGAGGGATGATAAATCACTAGATTTCTATATTGCAAAGTTGATAGAAATCGTCAACCAAATGAAGCGACATGGCAAAGATGTCCCAAATAAGAAGATAGTTGAAAAGATCCTCCAGAGCTTGCCACAAAAATTTGAATATATTGTAGCAGCCATCAAGGAAGGGAACAACCTTGAGGAGATGTCCGTCCTGTCGTTGGTTGGATCTTTTCAAGCACACGAAGATCGGTTGAAAAGGTATGATAATCAAAAGGCATTTGAAAATGCATTTCTTACTAAATTGCAGACAAGAAAGGGCAACGAAGGAGGGAAAGAAGGACGACTATATCCTTGGAATCAAAAAGGCCGCGGAGGACACTTGAATCGTGGTCGACAAGGCAATCACGGTCGAGGTTGTGGTAGAGAAGGAAGTCAGAATGGAGAGCCCGACAAATGCAGTAGCTAAATGTTGGCCGGGAGGAATGATGGATGGAAACTGGAATGTTATTATTGTCATAAATTAGGACATGTAGAGAAGGTTTGTTGAATGAAGGAAAGGTATGAGAAGGAGAGAAATGCTTTCCAAGCAAAATTCGTTTAACAAGAGCCTAAGTAGGAAGAAGAGACTCTATTCTTGGCATGCTATCGATCCGAAGCAAGAGTCACCAGATGTATGGTTTGTGGACAGCAGATGCAGACATCACATGACAGCCAATCGGACGACTTTCATAAATTTGGACACATCATATACCACCACAGTCACCTTAGGTGATGGAGTTACTTGCGATGCCCTCGGTCGTGGTGATATCAGACTGGTATTGGGGAAAAAAAAAAAAACAAAATTATCAAAGACATCCTATACATTTTGCAATTAGCCTCTAACTTGTTGAGTATATGACAATTTATTTGGCATGCAGTGTCTACTCTAACTCTACCAAGCAAAATCTCCTATTAAAGGCTCCTTTGAGTAGGAATAACATATTTCCAATGAAGGCATCACTGGGTAAGCAAGCATTGAGGGCCATGTCCTGTAATCCTAGCATGCGTTTGCACTTATGGCTCGCCACATAAACTTCAAGAACCTCATATTTCCAATGAAGGCATCACTGGGTAAGCAAGCATTGAGGGCCATGTCCTGTAATCCTAGCATGCGTTCGCACTTATGGCTCGCCACATAAACTTCAAGAACCTGGACCTTTTAGCTGAACAAAAGTTGGTAGATGGCCTTCTCACCATCCAGAAACCAGAAAACATTTGTGAAAGCTGCATATATGGAAAGCATTATCGCAATCCCTAGCAAAATGAACCTCTAATCTACTAGAGCTGATCCATGCTGATATTTGTGGACCTATGAAGATAACCTCCCTAAGTGATAATCATTATTTTATTACTTTTGTAGATGATTTTAGTAGATTCATTTGGGTCTACTTTATTAAGGTGAAATCTGAGGCATTTTTAGTCTTTAAGAAGTTCCGAAGTGCAGAGGAGAAGCAGTTGGAATGACAGTTGAAAGTGTTTCGCACCATTAGAGCAAGCGAGTTTTTGTACAAGGAGTTCGAGGAGTATTGCACGGAAGCTCGAATCTAAAGACAACTTACTGCAAGCTATACCTCACAACAGAATGGCATGGCGGAATGCAAGAATCGAAGTCTTGTATAGGTGGCAAAGACTCTTCTCAACACTCAGAACTTGCCCAAGAAGTTTTGGGTAGAAGCAATGAATACTGTTGTATTTATACTTAACTGAAGCTATATAACAGCCTTGTCAAACATAATGCCAATGGAAGGCTTGAGTGGTAAGAAGCCAGACCTCTCTCATTTGAAAGATAATAGCTTAAATTGTATTTTCTTGGGATATAGCACTGAAACGAAGGGATACAATTGCTAGATCCCATTTCTAACTAGCTTATCATTAGTCGAGATGTTATTTTTTATGAATAGGGATCAAGGGAATTATCAAAAACTCCAGTGATAAAAAAGAAGTTAATCACATTGTTCCCAATGGAAGATTCTGAGCATTATGAAGCTTTTCCAAAAATTGGCTTCCCAACAAATTCTGTAGAGTTAGGATCTAGCAACTCATCATCACATTCATCTGATGAACAACCTAAAAGATGAAGATCACTCTAAGAGATCTATGATGCCACAAAGGTATGCCAAGCAGCCATAATTCAGGAACCCACAAACTTTGATGAAGCAGTGAAGATTAAAGAATGGAAAGAAGCTATGAAAAATGAGATTAAAGCTCTTGAACAAAACCGCAAATGGGATCTCATTGAGCTACCAAAAGGTAAGAAACCAGTTGGACTTAAATGGATTTACAAGTAGCTCAATCCTGACGGCTCCATTATGAAGCACAAGGAGAGGTTAGTGGCCAAAGTTTATATGCAGGTTGAGAGAATCGACTACGAGGAAACATTCGCAACAATCACCAAATTTGACACAATCTGTATCCTCTTAGCCCTTGCTACATAGCACAACTGGATCATATATCAATTAGATGTTAAATTGGCTTTCCTTAATAGAGCACTAGAGGAAGAAGTGTATGTGAAACAACCAACCAATACTTGATTAAAGGAGAAAAGCGTAAAGTATACAAGCTTCGAAAGGTATTATATGGTTTGACACAAGAACCTAGAGCCTGGTACTCAAGAATTGACGGCTATCTACAGAAGCTCGGTTTCATCAAAAGTTCCAACGAGCCAAATTTATACATTCGATCCGATCAAATGGTCAGCTTCTAATCACATGTTTATATGCAGATGATCTGATTTATGTATCAAATATTTCTAAGCTGATTTATGAATTTAAAATTTTGATGTTGTTTGAATTTGAGATATTTGATTTGGGAACAATGAGATTCTTTCTTGGCTTAAAAATTGAAAAAGGAAAACATGGAATTTTTCTATGCCAGCAGAATTATACACTTGATCTTCTACGAAGGTTTCAAAAGAAGAAAAGCAACCCTTGAAAACACCAGCTAACAAGAATCAAAAATTCAAGTTGGGTGATGAATCCCAACATGCATATGCAGGCCTCTACAGAAGTTTAAGTGGTAGTCTATTATATTTAACTCATAGCTAGCCGAACATAACCTTTGCAGTAAGCCTTCTGTCAAGATTTATGTGCAGTCCAAGTAAAATTCACTTCAGGGCTGCAAAACGTATCCTAAGGCATTTGAAGGGCACCAATCAGCTCAGAATATGGTACGCATCGAACCATAAGCTAGAGCTATGCAGGTATTTAGACAGTGACCGAGTTGGATCACTTAATGATCAGAAGAGCACCACGAGTTATGTCTTTACTCTAAGATCAGGTGCTATCTGTTGGAGCTCCAAAAAGCAACCGATTATAGCACTTTCGTCAGCAAAAGCTGAGTAAATAGCAACCACATTAGGAACATGCCATGCTATTTGGTTGAGAATGGTACTTGAGGAGCTACAATTTATAGAGGAGACATGGACAATGATTTATTATGACAATAAATCAACCATTACCTTGACAAGGAACCCTATCCATTATAGTAGGTCTCGACATATCGAAACCACATTCCATTTATTCAAGAGAAGTCTGCAATTGGAGAAATCAAAGTTGATTACTATACTTCACACGTTCAGATTGCCGATATCTTCACAAAGCCCCTAAGTCTAGCCAGATTTGAACAACTTGGTGATATGATTGGAGTGAAAACAAGTCCACATTAAGGGGGAGAATGTTGTTGAGAATACTAGGTTTTGATGATATCAAAAGAAATGGTTTAAGTATATCAAGAAAAACAGAACTAAAAATCATCAAGCCTGCAAATCCCTTGTCAACCCATTAATAATACATGTCGATCGGCACATATAGGTCCACCAATTTTAATACCCATGTTGACCAATTTTATTCTGCCTTGAACACGTCGACCTATCCACATTAATTGTCAACCTAAGTTGCTTAAGTAAAAGTTTGTCGACACCCCCTGAAAATATGTCAACCCGATATAGTCTTTTCACCTATCTGTCGACATGAGTAAGAGGTTGTCCACATGATAATAAAATAAATCCACATGAATAATTAGATGTCAACCCAAATAGTGACATGTCCCCCAATATCTCTCACAAGTCCGCCAATTTTTAGGCATGTTGACCAGAATACTTCCCATGTCGACCTGATCATATACTTGTCCATCTATTTAAGTACTCAGATCTTCCAAACTCAAATCCCAGGTTGACCCATTAAATCACATGTCGACTCAGACCTTAGTAAAGCATTAAGAAATGTCGACATACTCGAAAAACTATCGACCTATTACACTGGGGCACAACAACCTATGCAAAAAATCACACATCGACACACCAATCAGGTCATCCAATTCGAAATACTAGGTCCACCAATTTTTCATTGAATAGAATTATGTCGACTTGTGACTTACATATGCCAACCTGACCCTCTTGAATTGTGTCAATCTTGAACCCAAAACATGTCGACCTATCACCATCTGTCGACCAATTCAGAGAGCCGTGTTCACCAATTTTAATACGGAACAGAATCGTGTCAACCTGAATACTAGATATGTCAAAAAGTCATTACTTTGAAATAATTCACAGAGAGTTGACATAACACTATTCTATTCGATTGCCAAATTAAATTGGTTCACACGTTTATTGAAATTGGTCGACAAACTTCATTGGTTGACCTGCAAGACCTTGATGTCGACCTACTTATATGGAATTACAATACAAATTTCTTGAAATCAAGTCGATGTGTTCTTTAGTGTTGTTGACCTAAGTCTATCAGAAATCAAATTTGCACATTCTGAGAATCACCTCCTTTGTGGGACTTGCTTTCCGTATTACTTTTTTGATATTAAGGTAACATTTAAATGTAGCAAACCATCTCCCGATTGGTGAAATGAAAAGTTCCACTAGTGGGAATGCAAAGACTAAGCAGGAAACAAGGAATAGTGCAATGGGCAAATGCATTAAATGAAGTTGGAGAAGAACATTAATACTCAACCTTCAAAACCTCACCAACCACTCAACAGCTCTCTTCAATGAGCCTATAAATGCCCAGCACTTGAGAAATGAAGGAGGGGTTAGAATTGTTATGAGTGCCATTTTGATATTCAAAAACCACCACAAATTCATTGTGCTCTTACTCCGCTTGTAATATTTCATAATCTAATCTTATTGTTTACTCTCCTTGAGTACAAATCCAAGTGTGAACTTAAACGTGTCTAATTTGAGGACTTAATCCTCACAACTCAAACCTTTCATTCTTCTTTGTATTGATACTTGAAGAGACTGCTGAGAGTCTCACGGTCTTAACCTCAGTAAGAGAAATCAACCTTTGTGGGTCTTTGGTGATTTTGAAAAACACTGTATAGGTTTAACTTGAATTTATAATCACGTGTCTAATAGTGAGTTCATAGTGAAAAATTCAGAGAGAGTCTAGGAGTGGACATACACCTAGTTGGGTGGAACCACTATAAAAATTCTTGGTGTTCCTTAGTTTGATTTTTTCTTCTTCTGTCAAACATCACTCCTCATTTTCTAGATGCAAAACACTTAAATCATCAAAAACTAGGAAAAGTATTTTTAATCAACTATTCACCCCTCTAGTTGAATAACAATTGTGGAAAATAATGTGGAGCTCATGTTTACCAGTGAGGAAGGATGTTTAGCAAGATTTTTTTTTTTTTTTTTTTTTTTTAGTAGAATTAGTTGCTGCACCTATTTAGGAGCCATTTATAGTGTATTGGGACACTTGTTATTTTTTTTCAGATTTTTAGTTCAAGTTGGTTATTATTTTTTAGGGAGTTTAACCTTAGTTTTGATTATAAATTGTAAATGGTTCTTTAAAATTAATGTGCACAAATATTGTTCTTCTTCTCCTCTGTTTTTTTTTTTCTTGATTCTTATTGCTGTCAATAATTTCTAAGGCTATGATAAAATATTTACTAATTGCAGTCCAATTGATTAGCCTCTAAAACTCACATCAATTCTGTAAAGAAAGAGAATTTTCAACAAATAACAACAAGAATGGAAACCTTGAAATCATATTGTAAAGCAACACTTGGAATCAAGGTAAGAATTTCTTACATTCAAGAATAACAATGGAAAACTTCTCCCATACATGATCCAAAAACCTAAAATATACTAATCTCCAAGATTTTTTCACCAATAAAGGACCAATAATACACCAAAACCCCATCACAAATCCCCATGGCAAACCCAAATAAAACCACATGGAATCCTTTTCATTTAGGTCTTCATCATCTGACACATTTGCATCATATGGTGGTAAAGGAATTTCAGCACCACAAACTCTAGTAAGAGGAGGCCCGCAGAGATCGTTTCCACTGAAACAAGAAGGATCTAGGCCTCTAAGTTGTGTGCTTGATGGAATTAGTCCCCTCAAATTGTTGTCAGATAAATTCAAATGACTTAAAAAATTCAGATTTGAAATGCTCAAAGGAATTTCACCTGATAGTTGATTCGATGAAAGGTCTAAAGATTCTAAAGACCTCATGTCACCAATCTTCTTTGGGATTGATCCAGTAAAATAATTTCGTGATAAATTCAGTGATTGCAATCCATCAAGTTCCATTAGTTCATTTGGTATCTCCCCTGATAAATTATTACTTGAAAGGTCCATAGTGCTCGCAAGACCAAGAATTTTGTCATATACAATATCATTTCCTTTTTCCACAACTTGGATGTAGTCAAACTCTGAAGTTGTATAGTACAAAGCAATACCATTGTATCTTTTGCTGAATGTCATGGCTGTAAGATTCTTGAAACACGTTGGAATTCTTCCAGAAAAATTGTTTTGTGCAATGTCCAAGATTTGGAGATGAGTGAGGTTGCACAGCTCAATCGAAATTCCCCCTTCTAACCTATTTGAACGAAGATTGAGAAATTGCAAGGAGACATGAAATTTTCCAATCCATGTTGGTAGCTTTCCTGTAAAAGAATTTAAGCTAAGATCAAGAGTCCTTAAGGATGAATAGTTTTGCAGAGTTTGGGGGAGTGGCCCAAAGAGCCTATTATTCTGCAAGTGCAATGATCGAAGATATTTCAGGTATCCCATTGAGCTTGGAATTTGACCTGAGAAATAATTATTTCCCAGCCACAAATATCTTAGCTGTGGCCAAGCCATCCAACAATCTGGAATTTCTCCAGACAAATTATTGTTTTGAAGATTCAAAAAAGAAAGCGCAAGTTGTTCCCCCATTCCCGCACAAAGGAAGTGAGCAATATCTCCAGAAAAAGAGTTGTGTGAAATATCTAAAATATCTATATTTGGAGAGAGAATAGGTAATGGGCCATCAAAATGGTTGGAACTCAGGATAATTTGGGTAGAAAGAGGGCCATACAAAATGTTTGGAAGTTTGCCGTAGATTTGATTATGAGCAAGATTCAGATACAATAAGTTTGTGGAGATGTTCCAAAACCACAAGGGGATAACATTAGAAATTCCGGTGTGGGATATGTTTAACCAAATAAGGTCCTTCTGTGTTTGAAGCCAGAATGGGAATTGAGGGCCCAATTTCCACCCACCCAAGTCAAGATGTTGAAGCCCAAAACTCGGGATCCAATTATCGCTTACATTTAATATAAAAGAGTTTTCTGATGCTGATAGTTCTTTCAAATTGGAGAGATTGTCGAGTTGAACTTCGGACACGATCCCATCCAACTTATTGTTTTCAATATGCAGCACTTTTAATAGTGACAAGTGCCAAAAACTCTCAGGAAGAGCACCAGAAATTGAGTTATAACCAAGAAACAATTCCTGAAGACTATGAGATGCACAATCTCCTAACCAACTTCCAAAAATATCTGACATGTTTCCAGCAATAAAATTATGTGACAAATGGAGTACCTTCAAGCGGCAAAGACCCCACAATGACCTTTGCTGGAGCCCAGTTAGGTTATTTTCTGAAATGCTAAGAAACTCCATATGGGTGAAATTATGGAACCAGTCCGACAATGTGGAATTGAACTCATTCCCTTCCAAATTAAGATATCCAAGCAGAGTCAAGTTTTGAAGACCAATTGGAATAACACCTTGGAATTCATTATAGGCTAAATTAAGAGAGACAAGATTATGGAGACTAAAAATCCAGCATGGTATTGAAGGGCTTAACCCATTGTAAGAAATATCAAGAATGGTTAGTGATGAAGAAAAATTCGGAGTCAGAAGCAAAGAAGAGAAGGATGTAGGTAATCCACAACCAGACAATGACAACTCATGTAGAGAAGAGAATGAGCTCATTAAGTGTAGCCAGTCACTTACTCCACTAAGATCCACTCCATCTAGTTGTAACCGTCTCAAAGGGAGACCAGAAAGCCACTGAAGGTTGTTATTCTTAAATATGAGTTCACAATATGATGCCGCAAGGCCAAGATTTTGCAAACTTGAAAGATTTCCGATTTGAGAAGGAATAATGCCTCCAAAACCAGCCTCAGATAGATTCAGTTGTTGTAAATTCATGAGAGAGCCGATGAAGGCAGGAATTGATGTTCCATTGAAATCATTGTAGCTTAGATCCAAGACCCTTAGATGCTTCAAATGCTGAAGCGAAGGATTGATCTTGCCGCCTAATTGGGCCCTCCCATAAGCTAAAAGTTCTGCATCAGTTTCATAATCAGATTTAGATGAAGGATGACCCAGGCAGAGTTCAATTATATGGCCAGTGACGTTGCTACAGAAAACACCGGCCCATTTGCAACAGTCTAGCTCTGAAGAAGCATTCCAAGAGGAGAGTCGATTTGTATCATCAATGATATCTTTCTTGAAACTCAACAGAGCCTCTCTCTCCCTCTCTATGCACAACACATTGGTTTTGAGTCGTTTGTGTACTTCTTCTTCACAGAAACAAGGACTGATGATGAGCAGAATATTAAGGAGGAAAAGAAATGCCAAGAAATTCATATTTGGTTTGAGGGAAAGCAGCAGCATATATGAAGTGGAGTGCAAGAAGGGCTGGGCTTTGAGAGTAAGGTGAAAAACAGAGAAAGGGGAGAAGGGTATTTATAATGAACTCCAAAATATTGTTTTTATTGATTATTGGTTGGGATGATGATGGTTTATTATAAGTGGTCATAGATTTTCCAATTTGAGGTGATGTGGATAGCACTAACTTAACTAGGAACCTTCATTACCATTACACACACCTCCTCTCCTTACATAGTTAAAAACGGATTAATTTAATGATATTATTAATTAATTAATTAATTAATTAATTAATTGATCAATTGGGGGAATATGCGGTCAATCATTTAGTTGAATCCGAAGATGCAGTTATGTTAGCATAGGTAGTCTCAAGCGCAGTTTGACAGGCCGGATTAACAACCTATATGACCTCATTGTCTACCATAACATTAAATCTTCGGAGGTCCAATGATGGGTTTAAAACCTGGACTTCGGTGAAGTGCATGTTGAGGTAGATGGGGACTTCTTGGGTAGAGGGAAGTTCAGTAGCATCGACGATAAAATTGGAGCTTGTGCTGAGAGTGGCAACTGCATTTGACATCACAGCTGAAGGAACTTTGTCTTTTGTTTGATTCACATCCACTGATGAAGCACTGTTTGAAACACTTACAAATCCATTGCTACTAAATATGTTCCAATAACGGTCATAATTATTTTTTGAGTGATATGCAATTTAATATAATTAAAACATGATCCAATTTTCCTAAATTTAACAAAGCAAAGCAAATTAATATTATTCAAGTAATAACACGAATACCCAACATTAAGAAAGAGAGCATATGCGTATAATACCTGATCAGAGTACTTGAACCATAGGCAAATCTTTTATTTAATATCAAAGCATGGCTGGAATCAATCTGGTTGTACAGATATTTGAGTTCAAACTGCAAACTTCAAGTGTAGATATAAAAGAAAACTGTTTAGAGTTAATTTGAGCCAAACACACACTTATATTTTGCCTCTTCGTAACATAAATGATATCCAAAAATAGCCAAATGTCATTCATAGTCTGGACAGTAGCCCATTTGTTCCCATTGAAAAAAAGATCGAATGCTGGTGGAGAGGAATTAGAATCATAATTTCCATAGTAAAAGTATGCTAGCAAAAGAACCTTGAGTCCTTGAAAACTAGGAATATTGTAACAGTTCTTTTTTTGGACCTAAACACCCTCAGCGTGCTCATTGCGGCAAAATACTGACTGTTCTTGGCAGGTTGGGATTCACCGCTTTGAATATATGCCCCATCTCCAATCCATTTTTTACCAGAAATATCTGTAAAATTATTTGACGTCTCACAATCCATACCTAAATACATCGCAAAAAATGTAATTTTTTGAAATAGTTTTGATACTATTTGGGCATACATGCAAAGGAAACTATTTGGGCATATATTTTTTTGATACTTCTGTAAAACATATAAAACTATTTGATCACTAAACTATTTGACGTTCCACAACCATTTATTTTTTACCCATTTTTTATCTTTGATGAAGAATAAAAAAAAAAAAACATAGAAAAAAAATGTAATTTGATCATTTACTTTATTATTTTCCTCTTTACTTTGACGATACTAAATTTAAAATTATTACTGAATTATCCGCCGTGTGAAATGTTGGAATGGAGGTGGAAGATACATATATGGATCACTCTATTCCCTCTTTGTCAAGTTGACTAAACTAAAATATGCCTGCCATGGTCATTTACTCAATTTAAAATAATTATGTAATTCTCCGGTGTGTGAAATGTTGGAATTAATGACAATTTCCGATTCGTCTAACTTGAAATCGTGGGCTTATGAAGTCTATAGATTCTTAGACAAACGCATAACGACATAAAATTAATTTTTATATATAATATTAGCATTGATCAAAGGAGTACCCTACCTATGATGGTTTAAGTCTCCTTTAAATAAATATAAAATGACTTTAGAGTTTGACATCAGATGGTTCGACTTATACGTTTGTTTGGTGAAGAATAAAAAGACCATAAAAGAACACCATAGTTTTTTATTGGATTTCTTGCATCTTGAGAGCACTTGAATGTTTCTAAAGGAATAGTTTATTGATCATAATCTTTTTTTCCGATCTTATGATTTGATATTCAAATAAAAAAATTCACCACTTGTAGCTTGCAAGACTTTGTCTTTTGAGGGATTGATGTTTTAATGTATTAAGTCTTTGCATACTCTAGTCTTGCCGTGTGTAGAATAACAATGGCATGCAACATCGTTGAAATAATAATAATAATAATAATAATAATAAAGAAAAATAATGATCTCTTTACATGTGGTTACAAAGCATTCCAATAACTTGGAGTATTGAATTCTTTTTTTTTTTTTTTGTATTTTATTGTGAATTTCTTTGAACTATTCAATACCTTTTGACAGGTTGATATTTTAGTGCACTAAATCTTAGCAATATCAGTGAAAAAGAAAAAAGAAAAAAAAAAAACTTTTAAGATTGGGATGATCTTTTATATGTGATCATAAAGCATGCCAAAATTTTCCACAAATTTTGAGGTTGGATGTTGTTGGATGTTTGGTGTGAAGGGTAAATGTTTGTTGGGGACGACCGATCATCCCATCTCATTGCCTTTAGAAAAGACTAGAAATCAATCAATTGGACCATGTTAAAGCAAAAAGATAAATTAATACCAGTTATTTTATCCTAACATAACTGATGGACGGTCGGTTAAGTAGGACGGAGTGCTAAATTTCTTAACCAAATCTCGAATTTAAAACTTAAAAATGGAAAAAACTATATTTAGAGAGTTATTCTAAATAAGATCCCTACAAATACTCGAACGGGATTAGTCGATATATAATTTCAGAGAACAATGGTCTGGTACCAAAAAAAAAAGTTTTGGCGTAACGTATGGGCAGAGTTTTGTTGAAACTTTTGACGGGTTGATGTTTATTTATTCAAGGTTTTATTTATTTTTCTTTCTCTTTTGTTAATCTGGGGTTTTGAATTGTATTATACAATTGCTAATTCATTGGGAAGGGCCCAATAATTCAAAATTACTTTAGCTGAGAGCCTAGCCTGCGGGATGTTTAACAAGTCCTAGCTCAAATTATTTAATTGGGCACGATTGCACCCAATAGAGTTGATATTTTTCTTTTCAAATACCACATAGAACAGCTACAAGAAATGTATAATATATGTATATATATTATACATGTATATATAATATATACATTTATAAAATATATATTAAAACGCAAAAGGTAACCCTTCAAAAACCCTACACTTGATTTGGGACATTTTTTATCAACCAATTTTCTTATGGAAAAAAAAATTATAAATTAGAGGAGAAAGAAAGAAATCTAGAATTCATGAGTGATTTATTGTCTATGTATTATCCCATTCAATCTTTTAAATTAAACTTCACATTGATAGCAATGTAGTCTCTTTAAAAATTTTAAAAAGTATACATTATTTACATATTTGGCTTTTTGAAACTTTTACCCTTTTGGAGAAATCAATTTTAATCTGAAAATAAATATATTAATTAGTTTTATGTAAATATTGTTCATTTATTTAATATATAATAAATAAATACTTTTGCACATGAAGATTTTCAAAATTCCAATGAATGACCCACCAACCAATATAGACTCAAAAGGCTTTCAAACCATAAAGCAACCAAAGTCCATTCCCCACGTCTTTCATCTAAATGTTTCTCTCTCTCTCTCTCTCTCTCTCTCTCTCTCTCTCTCTCTCTTTCCCCCTTCTTTCATCATCGCAACTCCCACTTCCCTCCCCTCCCACCTTCGCTTTCTCATGTCCCCATTCATTAGAGTACGGTGAGTTTTTGAGTCAAACAGAGAGAGGGCAGAAATTCTTCCTTTTTTTTTTGCATTTCATTGTAAATTTCTTTGAACTATCCAATACCTTCCTGTTTTATTGCATTATCATTGAAAAAAAAAAATTAAGATTGGGACGATCTATTACATGTGCTCATAAAGCATGCCAAAATTTTCTACAAGTTTTGAGATTAGACGTAGATTGTCATAGACTTGACTTTTTCTCTTATTAGTATCAAGGAACAATTAATACTAGAAAGCAATATGAATGGTGAGAGCTTTTGTAATTCAACCATTTGAGATTGGGTTGAAAATCCTTTGCTATATATATTATAAAACTATAGAAGAATTGAATAGACTGACTTGCAATATTTATCATTTTCATCCCCAAAAAATAAAAAATTCACTGCATTTATTTTTGTTTTATTTTGTTTTACTTTATTAATTTTTAGCAAAATAATTTTTTTGAACATATAAGATTTTGCAATAAAAATTATATGTTTTTTTAAAAATTACTCATCATGATATCAACAATTTTTTATATTAAAAGCTTCATTATATTTTAGTTGAGTCTATTCTCAAAATTTTCAGTAGCCTCAACCATTTTTCAAATCCAAATCTTAAAGTTTATAAGTTTTATGTTTTGATAAATAAATAAATAAATAGATGGGCTTAAACTTTGATAAAGAAAATTTTGATTCCAAAAAAAATGAGGGTTGGGACCAAAGAAAGGGGAAAAAAAACGCAACTTTGAAGGAAAGCTGAGGAAAGAGAAAATAAATAGATGGGCTGCTTTGAAAAAGAGTAAAGAGATGAATTGATTTCTTGATAGAGTCTGCTCAATTTGTTGAGAAATAAAAGATTTTATTTCTAAGAAATTAATTACTTACTCATTGTCATCTACATGTTTCATAAATTTCCTATCCCGAGTGTGGCTTCTCTCAAACCTGTGACTATAGAGGAAATATTTGGAGCTTAATTTATTAAAATATTATAATTTTTATTATGTTTCCATTTATAATTGTTGATCCTACTCTTTTAGACTCGAACAGACGATTGACGCTGGGGTTTGAAACTTGCAACATATCACTGGAGGATATTTCGGTGGGGATACTCTGACGCTCAGGTCAGAGAAAACAATTTTTAAAAGGATGAACAGACTGAAAGTAGATGGAGGACGGATCTCTCTGTGATTCTTGTGTGTCTTCTGTGTCGAGTTAGAAGACTTACATGGCTTGATGCCCTGAGAGCTTTTATAATATTCTCCTTAGATCCGTACCGTAGCGGGGCGTTACCAATCATAATTTCCTTATGGAGTGATCCGGGGATCCCGGATTTATAAATGTCAAAGATTCGATATTGTTGTTAATTAAGAAGTTGAGTCATGTGAGAAGATTCCTATCCCTTGTTGATTAGATTCTCTAGATTTCCTTCTTTATGCAGAAAATACGTTTCGTGTTGAAATAGAAATCTCAATCAAGTTAGTTAAACATTACCGATCAGGGGAAATAGAAACATTTGATTCCTTTGGTAGCCATCGGTTGGGAGAGAGAAACATTTGGTTCCACCGAATGCTATTGTAAATCAAACCGTATAAGTGTCGGTAGGATATCATGGAGCTCGATTCCTTCAAATGGATGGGACAACTGAGACCCATTCAGGAGACGGGTCCCATTAATAAGTCGGGGCAACATAGGCCCATTTATGTCCGAGTGGTCTGAGTATACTGAATGGTAGACTCTATACCCTATTGGACGGGGCCATTCTATATGGTGAGTGTCACACCTCGACTCTCAGATTGAGTGTACGACAACCGCTACGTTATCTCGAAATACCAGTAAATCTAACCTATACATCAAAATATCGCAAGACATTCATATATATTTATTCATTTTCCAAAACAAACCAACAACTCCAAACAAGCCAACATGCATTCAAACACACAAACAAAAACCAACCCAGTCCATCCATGTTCAAACACATGCACAAGGCCAACCTGGTCATCCATAGTCCAATCACATGCATAAAGTCAACGTAGCCATCAATATCCAATCTCATGCACTAAAATAAAATAATCCCTGCTCAAAAGATTCAAATCAAATTCAACAAAAAAAATTCTCCAAATTAAACTTCCAAATAATAAAAAAAAATATAGAGGTCCTCAATATAAGTGGTACAAATTCCAATTGAAAGGTAAAATGCATAAGTTAGAAAAGTTTTCAAGTAAATTTATACAAAATTTTGTCACAAAAAGGTCCAACTATCGATATCTTAAATACAATAGCAAAGTCTACATCGAAAGAAATCTCTGAAGGCAATCACTCCAAAGTCCAACGCTAAACAACCACAGGAATCAATTAAACTTCCTCTGTAAAAATAGAATTAGAACAGATGAGTATAAACTATACTCAGTGAGTGTATAACACGTTATGATAATAAATGAGATAATAAATGAGTAATAATTGTGAACATGTCAAATATTTATTTCAAAATTCATATTATCATATTCATCGAAAACAAGTGTTTGAAATCAAATATCAATTTATCCAAATAAGGCTCAATAAACCATAGAGTGCTAATTATATGCATCCAACCATGTTCATGTGTTTTTTTTAAAGCCATGGGGTTACCAAAAATTAAAGTTCTCGACAATGGTTTACTGCGACCAAGGGCGGAACGGCCAAAAGTTTTCATGCTATTTAGTTCACAAATACCCCAAACCTCGGCGTTAGCTTAGACATCCCCTGGGGTGCTACCAGGCTAGTCTGAAGGGATGACTTCGGAGGCATCTCTCGAGTACAGCTACCTCCTAGGTCATATAAACCCCCAACCACATTGCCCCGTGGAAGAGAAAGACTATAGTCATTAATCATGTATACAACACAATTTCATAATCATTACAATCATATATCAAAATGTGTCAATAATTATTCAATGAATTTTTAATACATGAATTCAATCAAATCATATTCAATATAAATTGATAAACATGACATATTATTTTTTTATTCAACATATAGATGCATTTTTTATTTCAAATTCCCTTTTAAAACACTTCACAATCATAAAACAATTTGAATATCAATTTTGAAAACATTTATAAAATTATTACAAAAACATTTTCACACTTAAAACAATAAGTATGTATCTACTCATCTCTTAGAAGAGTAATCACTTTTAATCCACAATCCAATTCAAGATAAATCCATCATAACCTTTCAATTGTCTCAATCTAAGACAATAAACATAATTTCGTCATTTAAATATATGTCAATACTAGGGTCAATCAAAATTTCCTTTATTTGTCTCACAATTCAAATTTTCCTGCACAACTATATTTTAGAAAAACTATCATATGTTGACCTATAAAATTTGAATTGAGCAAATTCCAATTGGTATTTAAAGTTAAGATATAGGGAACTTTTATTTCTACAACTAGACTTAATTCCAATTATACTTAAATACCCAAGTCTATGAATGTGTTAAACCTAAATTTATGACTCACATTTGTGCTGTCACCGAAAAC
Source organism: Dillenia turbinata (assembly GCA_037126225.1). Lineage (NCBI taxonomy): Eukaryota > Viridiplantae > Streptophyta > Magnoliopsida > Dilleniales > Dilleniaceae > Dillenia > Dillenia turbinata. The sequence continues at coordinate 1,856,932 of JBAMMX010000024.1, forward strand.
TTGTCATAACTTTCACTACACATATCAGATTTAAGTGATTCTTATCTCAAATTAAAACTAAGACATAGATCTACAAATTTGGTGTTTAACATCTAGCCTATATCTCCCCAAAAGATATCTAATTTCAAAGTTAAAGTCATGGCCAGAAACAGGATAGGGAGCAGAATAGTTCTGCAGAACAAGTTTCTTTGAAAAATCACCAAAAATCCAATTCTCATCCAATCCATTCGAATCATATGTGATTTTAAAGCCCTAGATGTCTAGTTTCAATAGTAACAAACCTTAATCCATTTACTATTGTGTAAAGAAAGTTATGATAAAAAAACCACAATAAGGTCAAGCTATCCACTATGGAAATCCTAGTCTTCATGCTTGTTCTAATATTACCAACACTCAATAGATTAAATACTTGCAGAATAATATAAATCTAAATTAAGAAACATGATTTTACCTCGAATGAGATCATCAATTTCGTTTCAAAGTTAAGTTACCATAAATCCTAATTTTCCTCTCTCTACAAAAATCCCAAAAATTATATAAATCATCAATATAATTATAAATAACTCAAATGTACATTGGAAAAGTATTATTACCTTGATTGGAGATATCAATTTTATCCAATATCCAAAATTTTCAAAACCCTAGCTTTTCTTCCCTTTGAACAAATCCTAAAATTTTCTCTAAATTTATCTCTATTTAAAGGTTTGATTGGGAGTTTGGAAACTTTATAAAATGGGTTTAAGGAGAGGTAATTGATTTTTTTTTTTTTTTCGTTTGGAAGAGATTGAGAGAGAGAGAGATGGAGGGAGAGATGAGAGTACAAAGCTTTGGGAGAAGCATGGGAGGAAGAGGGAAGGGAGAAGAAGTAGAAGAGAAGAAAAAAAAAAAAAAGAATAAGGAATGGGTGGTGAGGCCCGTCACTTGTTGTGGTATTGTTTTTTTTTTTTTACTTTTTTTTTTTTGGTTTGAAGATGAAGCCTTTTCAATGAGGGTCTTTAGGTGGGTCCCATCGATAATGAAATTGATTTTATAGAAATCGATTTTCATAATAACAGTTAATTTCTACAAAATCTATTTTACAGTTAATTTCTACAAAATCCATTTTAGAGTTGTGCAATATGCTTCCCTACCGATTAGTTAGAGTCAATTAAAAAAAAAAATTAAAATTGATTTTAAAGTTGATGTCTTGAAAATCAATGCCTTGAAAATGATGAGCAAAATCATAATTTCTAAAATATTGAATAGGACTCCATTAAAAACCAATAAAATATTGCTAAACCCCCCACACCATCCCATACCCCCTTCTCTCTCTCTCTCTCTCTCTATAAAGTGCTTGTTTGATGTTGGTACGGAACAAATAAAATGATATAGAGGTTCTTTGCTGAACCCAGGTAAGTTGCATGAATGCGATATTATATCATTTAAGTTTAATAATTTTATTTCAATTTTTTCTTAATTAAAAAGAAATATTAGCAAATTAGGAAGTAATATAAACCTTAAAAGAAGATTACAAGAATAAGTAAGTAATCTTATCAATAAATTCTATAAATTCTTTTTACTTACATAAGTTGAGCTCAAATTAAATATTAAAATAAAAATAATTTTCAATACTTTTTATTTTTTTCTTTTAATTTTTGATAGTTATATTGCTAATGAAAAATATAAATAAAAAATATCGATAATGTTCATTTTTTTCAAAAATTATAAAAATGATGATCACACCATATCAATCATTAGTATCATTTTTTTTTATTTTGTTTCATTATTATTAAATGTGCAAAAATTTTAATTAATTAAAGCTAATTAATTGAATAATTTAGTAGCCAAATCATTGTTTAGGTAATATTTGGTAGAGAATAAAAAAATGGTCTTAAGATTTTCTAAATAATCTTTTATATAATTCTTTCTCATGTTTAACATGTAAAATTCAACTCGGGAATATTATAAAGTGGATAAAAACATTCACAAATAGAGATTAAAAGCATACTCATTTTTTAAGTGATTAAAATAATAAATAAAATTAATCTATTTTATTTTTAGAGAAAAATCAAAATTTTGTTTTATCAAAAAAATAAAACTATTATAGAGAAAAATATATGAATTAAATTAAATTAAATTTAAAATTTAAAACTAATGTACTAAGACAAAATTTTAATTTTAATTTTTTTTACTATCTCAAAGATAATTAAAAAATGATTCATTAAGATCATATTTTAATAGGTATTTCTAATTTAATAAATATTGTATAACAATACCACGAGAAATAGAAATATTTGAGAAAAGCATAATTTTTTTTCTTTAAACTTTGGATTGAATATAAATGAGGCCCTAAAATTTTTCTTTTTATGCAAAGCTTCCCTCTCTTTAGCTATAAAAGTCAACTAGTTTAGTCATTATGTTATGCTATTACATAATAAAAATAATAATAAAATAAAAGTAAATAATTACAAAAATTAGAACCAAATGAAAAAAATATGCTTCTAATCACTCTATCGCCTTTGCTACACACTTTCACCCTTTCACACCAATCCTATGCGCATCTCTGAAGCACACCAAACACACCAAACGCCTTTTCACTTTCTCCCTTTCCAACATGATGTCTGGATGCAAAACACACCGAACACACCAAACCCCTTTTCACTTTCTCCCTTTCCACCATTATTTCCAAGACATCGATTTCCAAAACAACAATTTTAAAATCGATTTTGAAAAAATAATCAATTTTAAAATATTCATTATAATTTTTTTTATTAACTTAATTGTTTGGGAAGTAGTTCGGATAGCTCTGAAAGAGATTTTGTGAAAATCACAAAATTGATTTCTTTAAAAATGGTAACCCATTAAAAAATCATAATATTTTAATAAATTGAATTCCAAATGATAATATTTTGCGATATAATCCTTCGTTTGTTCATCACTATTTAATTTTTGTTTTAAAGCATTCAACATAAATGATAAGTTTTTTTGTTCTTTTCAAATTTTGTTAATAAATTGCACAACATATTTTTATTTTCTTAAAATTCAAAAAAAAAGACAAAAAAAATAATATCCATAAAGTACTTTTGGAACATTGACAGCAAGACTGTTCAAAACAGCTTTAACATAACTACGAACTTCTTGAGACATCCACTGTAGGTCTCCTGGCCAAAGTATCCTGAGATTGAACAATTCAGACTGTTCAGAGACAAAGCCCCCAGATTACAAAGGTGTTGGATTTTAATTTGAGTAAATAACTTTTGGAAATGAAGTAGATCGGATTGGATATGTATCTCAATATAGGGTCTCTAAAATTGCACTGATCTTTGAACCACGAATGACAAATCTCTTAAAAGGATCGCACGATCAGGATGATGATTACAAGATTAATCAAATCATCATCACAACATCACGATATCTTAACCCATAATCTAGTGTATCGAAGTGAGAAATTTTTCTACACTAAAATTTCTCGTTCTCTCAAAATATTTCTCACCCTAGAGAATTCTCTCTCTACCTCAAACAAAAATGAACTTATTCATTTCTCCTCACCACTTATGTGAGAGAGAGAGAGAATATGAGAGATTTTAGGGATATTAAGGATAATGGGAGTTATCCCATTATCTCTCTATTAATTTCAAAATTAATTGGAATTTTTAACCCATGGTAAATGCCCCTACGTGGGCATATTCACCAACATCTTCCACTTGCATATGAGAGCATTTTACGTCCGTTACAAAATCACAATTCATGCGATCTATTACTTCACCCAACTTGAGTTTCATATAGGATTAGATATCGTGCAACCGACGAGTACATCTACAATCAAAAACCTTTCGATGTACCTGTTAGGATGATCGATAAGTCACCGTTAGTATAAAAAAGAACTCGTCGTACTCCAAATTCAAGATTAATTACATCTATCGAGTTACTTTCCTCATCGAAAGTGAACCCCAATTATTACTTGACTGTGTATCCACTATTATGTTTACATCTTAACATGGACAGACATAATAGGTTAGTCGATGAATACAATATAATGATATAATGTCGATTGGTCTCCATTTTTCCAAACTCGAATCTATTAGCATCAATTCAGCTACTTTTCTAGATTTGCCCCTTAGACCTCAATTTATCTTTTAGGTCATAGGTAAAAAAACTAAAATAGCAAACACTGAACTAAGACCTCTAGAAACAGCCGAAAGTAATAAGGGTACAAAAGATTCTATCCAATGGATCTCGGGTCTCACACAGTAGGAACGGAGATCTAAATCATATCAATATCTCAAATAATGCTCCTACTATCCCTAGTTGTCTTATCACATGTGGTATGAAACGCGTGTCACAGTGTTATTCCACTATCTCTCAAAATGACATATATTAGATTTCTCTAATACTGTGCAAGTGTGTGACTTAGTCTACACATAAGATTTTATCCAGAAATCTTAGAGAAAGTATTTCAAAGACAATATCACTAGTCGCAGGTGATATCTGAGATCTCAAATCTGGTTACTTACATACAACGTGGATGTGGGTATGTCCATGTCGGTTACATCGCATATGATCTCATCCTGAACACATATCAGAGCGACTATATTCTAGCAGGGCCACTTTCAAAACCTCTTACAACTAGAAACCGTCTCACCTCTGCCCACTCAGAGCTGGAGGTGATCATTCATGTAAGAGAGTCGACCACGCCTGCCTGACATATCATTTATCATAATAAATCACAAATATATGACAATAAAACAGGTGCAGCAAATAAGTGATTGAACAATGCATATATGTCATATATATATAACACAATAAGTATCATTACAAAGTAAGAAATGTCAAAAATACATATAAACCCAATAATTCCTATATCTCATACAGAAATCTCTCACAATAGACTTAGTGAAAGGATAAATCACCATGTTATATGGAAGTGTACTTAATTGTCATATCATTCTTCTCGGTAATGTATCTCATAAAGTGATATTAGGTATCAGTATGTTTGATCCTACAATGATACTTAGGGTTTCAGGTGTGGTCAATGGCTGTTTGATTTTCACAATAAATCATTACTGGCCTCCCACTATCTGCTACAACCCCTAAGTCATCTGAAAACTTTCAGAGCCAAACATTCTCTTGAACTACCGCTAAGTATGCCATTAGTTCAGCCTTTATTGTAGATAAAGATACACAGCTTTCTCACAAAACCTATCGATTTGTATCTATCTAGATCATTATCTCAGTTGGTGTCTGAATACCCAACGAGATGCAAATCACCTCCTTCTAATACAAGGAGAGGTTCACAGTTCGCTCGAGATATCTCTGAATCCTTTTCAATGCTTTTCAGTGATTACCTCTAGGATTCGATTGATACCTACTCACCAGACTGACTATAAAACAAATGTCTAGATGTGTACGCAACACTACATATATCAGACTATTCACTTCTTTGGTACAAGGGATTTTACTCATCTCCCTTATCCTTTCTTGAGTTTTAGGGTATATGTCAAGACTTAGACTTTAACTTTTTAGCGATAAGAGTATATATAGGGTTATAATCATTCTTCTCGAAGCGTTTGAGAACTCCCCTGATATAGGAATCTTGTGAAAGAGCCAACATCCGTCTCGAGCGATCTCTTGGATCTTAACTTTGAGGAAGAACTAAGCCTCATACATATCCTTTATATCAAAACTCGACAATGACCATGTCATCGTGATCATCAGATACTTTCTGTTGCTTCCAGTCAATAGAATATTGTTCACACATAAGGACATGATCACAAAAGAGTCATGAGAACGTATAAGGTATACGTGATAATCCTACTCGATCATCACGAAACCGTGAGATATCACATCCTCGTGAAATCTTAAGTGTCACTGTCTGGATTGATGATTAAGGTCGTATGTCGACTTCCGAAATCGACAGACCTTACCATCTTGATCTACAGGAATAAAGCCAGATGACTATTCCTTGTAGATCTTCTCATCCAAAACTCCCACTCAGGAAAACAGTCTCAATGTCCATCTGGTGTCAGTTCAAATCCATCTCTATGATAATCGTTAAAAGTAAACGGATCGAGATAATTTCGCCCCCAGTTTGAGTGTAACCCTTGGGTATCAGACGGGTCTTATACCTCTCCACCGATCTGTCGGTCTTTCTCTTCATCTTGAAAACCCACTTGTTCTCAACGACCTTTTTACCCTCAAGCAAATCAACTAAATCTCATATTTTATTGATTCTCATCAACACATTCTCTCATCCACGGTTTTTAACCAATGGTCCTTCACAAAACCCTCAAGAGCCTTTAGGACCGTTAAAGGTTTCTCATCATCCTCAAGAGTCACAATGACAACCTCTCCCTCAATCGGAAAGCAACGGTTAGGTACATATACTCGACTACTCTTACGAGGAGGGAAAACCTTTTCACCTCTATATAAATCGCTTCTACTAGGATTAAGATCCGTAATGGATCCTTAGATCCTACCGCTGGGCTAACTGGGCCTCAGCTCATCCATCTCACAAAAGGTCAAGTCCCATTCGATTTTACCTCTCACAAAGAAATCATTTTCAAGAAACACAGTATCATGAGACTCGATCTCAATAATAGTGCCGTCCGTATGCTCACCTAGAACATATTTTCCTTAGAGTGATCTTAGTATCTCATAAAAATACATATCGTTTTTCGCAGCCCTAACTTGTCGTCTAGATACAAAAAACCATGAACATACACGACACAACCTCATAACCTCAAATGGTTAAGGTTAGGCTATCTTCATATTCAAAGCTCATATGGGGTACTGATTGCGGATTTCGATGGGACATGGTTAAGGATATAAGTTGTGCCATCATAGACCTCACAATCTCCAATAGAGTCCTATTTTTCCTCACGGCTACTCTACTCCACTGAGTAGTAGGAACAGTCATTTATCTCGTAATACTCTTCTCAAAATAGAACTTTTCAGAAAAATACTCGTGCCCTCGATCGGTTCTAAGAATCTCTACTTTCAAATCTAACTGATCTTTAATCTCGTTAATAAACCTCCTGAAACATTTAATGTTTCAGACTTGTGCGAGATCAGATAGACGTAATCGAGATACGTGTAATTGTCTATTAACGTAATAGAGTACATAACTCCATTTCGGGTTCACACGTTCATAAGGTCACAGATATCAGAGTGAACCACTATAATAGAGTCTCAGCTCTCATTGCATTGTTTAATGATTTCCTTGTAGTTTTACCATCTAGGCAAAACTGGCTAGCGGGCCCTATAGACCACTCACTGCTAACCGGTTCATCCTTTCTCACCCTAAGAGGATAACAAGAAACACCATTAAAAGCAGTCACATTCAGTGCATATAATCACTCATAGACTAAACCAGAACCAATAAAAAAACTATCATAATAAATAAAAACTATAAAGTTTCCAAATAACAAAATATATCCTCAGTTGAGATCAAGTTTCGTCAAACATCCAAAGCGTAAAGAACGTACAGAGTCTAGCAATTTTGCAATTCCAACTTGCAAGTGTCATTCCCTCTGATGTCGACAAATACTCCGTTCCCCACGTAAATCCTCCTACCTAAGGATTTATTCGACGAAACTCTTTATATGTGCTCCTGTCTCAAGTTACGTGGTCGGTAGCTCCTGATTCTACAATTCACTAAGGAGAGAAATCAGTGAACATCTCAAACCACATAAAGAAGGAAGAGATAATTCCCACTCGTCACACTTACGAGCGAAATGACTAAATCTGCTACAGATGTAACACTTCACCTTGATCTCATCTAGCTCTTTCTTCCTACGCTTTAATACTTAGTAGTCGGGTTTCATGGATGGTTTCTTCTTACCTGAATCTGTAGTCTTTTACTCATACTTATGCCATTTATGCTCAGTGCCACGGGAGTCCTTACTCGACTCTACTACATAAGCATGACCCAAATTTGTCCTACCGCCTCCAGATGCTCCTACTTGAACTCATTGTACCTATTTACATTAACAAAAGTATGAATACTTTCTTCGTATATGAAATAGGTTTTTATAGTTTTCCATGAATTAGGTAAAAACTGAATCACATCCAGTACTTGAAAAAAAAACATCCGAAATAAGTTCGTTCACATTCCCTAACTCGGCAATCATACTCGACATCTGTATCAAATGTTGTATAATTGTATGATCAACCATTTTCTTATAAGTTATAAACTTACAAGTCGGCATTCTCACCTCAGGAGCTGTAAGAGCACCATAATGCTCTCTTTAAGGCGAACCAAACTGACATAACCATAAGATATTGCTCATCGATTGGGATCACATCATCGTGCTTGCTGCTCAGGAGGATTGCCCTAACTCGACCATCTTTCCTCTTCCATCCACGTAACGCCTCATAATCCTGTCTACCTAAGGTGTGGTACCCTTCTCGGAGTCCACCATCTTATACCTCAAAATTTTAGATAGATTTTACTACTCAAAAACAAACTAAATCTACTGGTATAAAATTTCGTAATTATCACCATTCAGTTTTATCAACCTTACAAAGATCTAATACGACAATTTTTTAAACAGTTTTGGAGATTTTAGTTACTTATCGATACTTATTCTTATATTTTGTATACTCTACGAATCAATAAATCCTAAATGATCCAAGTATAGACCCTAAAGCGAACGAATGAATCAACGGACATCATACATCGCAACCTGAGATCGCATCTCACCATCCAGATTTGGACTCGGCATATAAAAACCCCCAAAAAGTCACAAATATAGATGTGAGACTCTCAAAAATTGAAAAAATCCATTTCAGGTCGACCTCATGTGCCGCCATGCACCAGCGCCGCGTCTTCACGACCCTATAAGTGCGGTTTGCACTAGCACATGTGTTAGAAGCGCAACACGTCAGTCAAGCGCCTGCACGCACGGACCGGCTTCCCGGGTCATGACCCGGGTCGGGTGCGAGTCGGGATGCAGATTCGGGTCGAAAACCAACCCGGACCGCACCTACTCGGTTCACGTTCCTCACCATGCATGAACTTCATACGCCTATACCCACGGGCGTCACGCACCTCGGCGCGCTTGCACGCCACATGCCCATGGGTCTTCTTCACCCGTTTCTCTGTAATCGGGTCTACAATCGGATCTTTTGACCTGACTGCCTGAAACTCCATTTTCGATGACTTTTAACTTCATTTTTCGACTGAAAAATGTAATTTGGACCTTCCCCCATCATCCTAAACTCAATTTTTCGGAGGATTAAAGCCTAAATCTATTGAATCGAACACTCAAAGTCGCGACCCTTCTTGGCCTCACCGAAAAACCCTAGTTTTTGGTGCCGGAAACACTCAATACATACACCTAAATGTAGATTAGGTTATTAGGAACACATTTAACCCATTTTTATAAATCGATTAGTTTTTAAACTTGACAAATCTAAAATATAAGGGTTCGGTCAATTTTTGGGCTGAAAATTTCAACCCAACATTTTATGCCCTAAATGTACTCGAAAAAATAAATAAAAATCATTTTCATGATCTACAAGTCATGGGTATTCTCATGGTGTAATCCGATTCACGAAACTCATCCGTAATCCAAATTCTAAATTTAATACCCTACATTTTTATTAAAAAAAAATTCAAAAATTATTTTAATTAATCCAACTAAAAGTCTGATACCAACGTTGGATTTTAATTCTCATATACAGCGGTAGTAAATAATTTTCAAAAATGAAATAGATCGGATCGGGGTATGTACCTCAATGTAGGGTCTCCAAAATTGCACCGATTTTTTAACCACGAATGGTAAAACCCTCGAATGGATCGCAAGGTCGGAATGATGATCATGAGATTAATCGAACCATTACCGTTACATCACGACGTCTCAACCCATAGTGCAGTATATCGAAGTGAGAGAAATTTTCTTACACGAAAATTTCTTGTTCCCGCAAAAGATTTCTCACCCTAGAGAATTCTCTCTCTACCTCAAACAAAAATGAACTTATTCATTTCTCCTCACCACTCACGTGAGAGAGAGAGAGTAAGAGAGATTTTAGGGATATTAAAAATAATAAGAGTTATCTCATTATCTCTCTATTAATTTTAAAATTAATTAAAATTTTTAATCCACGATAAATATCCCCACATCAATGTATTTACCAACAAAAGCAATTCAAAATATTATTACATCTGCCTTCCTATCGTAAGGTCTTTCAGATTAATCCTTGACAAACTTTTCAGATGAAATACATGATTGGCCTATTCAAATTAGAGGGAGAAAGACCCCCAGAACAGTACAAACAATTAAGATTTGCATGGCATATTGATAATAGAAATGAGGGTTGTGTTTTGCATTTGTATTTCTTTGGACAAATGAATCTTCATCTCAGTATTTTAAAATGACATCATTAATTTTAAATATATCATTACTTCAACATGACCTCACGACAAGGAGATGTGATGTGATGTGATGTGATGTGCCCAATTCAACATGAGTTGGGTCATATGTTATACACACCACTGACAGTATCCATTACCAAACTTATGAATGTTAAAAGAAAACGGGGAAAGGCCAACGTTTTACTCATTACATTCCACGACACCTTGAACTTAATGTCGGTCATCTCATATCCTACCATACAAAAAAAATAAAAAATAAAAAATAAAAATCTACTTTCTATTCTTATATTTTAAAAATTTTTGTATTTTTTTAAGTTAAACATTATTTTTATGAATGGCTGAGATTAAAGCCGATTTCCGTTGATTAGGGCATGTTGCTAGACTTCTTGTAGTTGATATTAGATTCAAATCGACTTTGAGCATTAAAAATGACTTATTTATTTATCCTTTTCTTTTGTTAATCTGGTGTTTTGAATTGTATTACTTAAAGAAAAAATAGATCACAATTGCTAATTCATTGGGATGGGCCCAAAAATTCAAAATTACTTTAGTTGAGGGCCCAGGTTGCGAGATGTTCAGCATGCCCTAGCTCAAGTTGTTTAATCGGGCACGTTCACACCCAATAGAGTTAGTATATATATTTATATACTAGGTGGACCCTGGCCGCACAAGGTGCAACCGAGGGTAAAAAGTTTTTATAATTTTTTAATATTTTTATTTATGCCTGATGAATAATTAAGTTTAGAATTTATATAATATATTATTAAGTATAATTATTCTTATACAATATACTAATTAAATAATATTTATAATTCTTGTCAAAAAAATTTTATTGATAGCAAATGTATCTTAATTTTCTTTTTTGTAAACTAATTCTATCTTTTTAATATATTTAATCTCTTTCTTATATTTACATTGAATAATATACATATACGTATACATATATAATATATATATAATATTGAATTTTTTAAATTATTGACATTTAGGCATGTTCTTACAAATTTATTATACTTCTTAATTTTTAATCGGGCATGTTCACACCCAATAGATATATATATATACTAGGTGGACGCCGGCCACACAAGGTGCAGTCAAGGCCAAAATATTTTTACAATTTTTAAATATTTTTATTTATACCCGATGAATAATTATGTTTAAAATTTATATAATATATTATTAAATATAATTATTCTTATACAGTACACAAATTAAATAATATTTATAATTTTTGTAAAATTTTTTTTATTAATAGCAAACGTATCTTAATCTTTTTCTGTAAACTAATTCTATCTTTTTAGTATATTTAATCTTTTTCTTATCTATGCATTGAATAATATACATATACATATACATATACATATATAATATATATATAACTGTTGAATTTTTTAAATTATTGACATTTAGGCAAGTTCTTACAAATTTATTATACTTCTTAATTTTTAAATTATTCTTATTAAAAAATTTTAGTACGATTTAATTTATTTTCATTAGAAAACCTATAGTTACTATTTCTTTTTAATACACAAAAAAGAGTCAAATTTAAATTCTTTAAGAGAAAGGGAATAGTGTTAGTTATTTTTAATTCATTAACAAAATATGTAAGTACAGTATGATACAATTAAAGTGAACTTTCTTATAAAATTATTAAATAATTTATAATTATTATTAGGATTCTAAATTATTTTATTGAAAAAAATTATTTAATATACTTTTGACTATATATATTTGTGTATTGATTTAAAATTTTTAAGATCTTGCAACTTGTTTGGAAAGAGAGGGCTATTTTTTACCACTATTCTTGTAGAACACAACTTCAGCTATTATTAATTAAAAAAACTTATTGAAATAAGTTTGATTAAATAAGTTTTTTTAATCAAATAAAAACATAAAATAATAAATTTTATATTTTTATTTTTATATCTCTAATGGTACCAGTATCTCTATTTCATTCAGCCATTATTACAAGTATAAGTACAATTAGAGGAACAATACAAAAGAGATATTTTATACTCTATTTCAATCTTTATTTTTTTACTCAGATGAAGAGATAATTAATAAATTTGAATATAAAAAAATTTAATTTGTATTTTATAATTTTAAAATAATCTATTTGAATATCTTATAGTTGGTGTCTTAAACAATATAGAAAAAAGCACACAAGACAAAATATGTAGGTATTTGCTTTTGTTTGTTGGCTTTGTTTCTTGTCAAACAATTTAATAATTTACAACATTCGTTATTTTTTAGAAAGTTATTCTAATTGTTTTTTATACTTTCAAAGCATATATTAAACTTGCAAATTTTACATTAATCAATTATGAGTTCTTTCTTTCATAAGCCATCACCAAAATATAATTTGACAACAATCATAATTTAAATTGTGCAAAAATAAGTCAACAATTATGTTAAAGAAATTTATTTATTTATTTATTAAGAAATCAAATTAAAAACTTAAAAAAATTATTTATGAAATTATTTTTTTCACAACTGAATGATAATTTTATAAGATTATTAACATGAAAACATTTTCTACCCATTGTATATTAAATTAAATTTAAAAATATGTTTTTTATATATTAAACTAAATTAAAAAAATAAATTAAATACATATTTAAAAAAACACGTCCAATTTTGTGGGTTAAAAAACAAATTATTTTACTTCAATATTTGTTGACCATTGTATATTAAAATAAATTAAAAAAAACATACATCATTATCGAGTCGTTTGAGTGTGAATGTGATAAAAAATATCTTTTAACACTCCTCTATTTTTTTCTAACCTTGCTGACTACGTGTCATATTCCAAGTAAAACACGTGGCTGAACATGGAAGAAATTTTCTTACTTTTTATATATATGTAGAAAAAAATGAAAATAGTGAAACCCATAAAAAAAAAGAAGTGAAAAAAAAAAGTGAAGAGAGGGGAAGAGATGGATTAACAAAGAAAAAAAAAAGAAGGATGAAGAGTTAAAAACAAGAAGTAAAAAAGAAAAAGAAGTAAAAAAAAAAAAAAAAAACAAAACAAAAGGGGATGGTAGCAAACCGGAAATAGTGAAACCCCAAAAAAAGAAGTAAACAAAAAAGTGAAAAAAAAGGAAATGTGAAGGGTGAAAAAAAAGAAGTAAAAAAAAGAAGAAGAAGAAGAAGAAACCCAAAAAAAATAGAAAAAAAAAAAAGAAGGGTGAAGGGCAAAGAAAAAAGAAGAAGAGGAAAAAAAAAAAAAAGAAGAATGAAAAAAAAGAAGTAAAAAAAAAACAAAAAAAAAACCAGAAGAACAAAACCCAAAAAAAAAAAACAAAAAAGAAAAAAGATGGAATAGTAGCAAATTGTTCCCAACCAACATGGCAACTCCTCCCACTCTAAAAAATAAAAAAAAAAAACAATGAATTCCAAAAAAAAAAAAACAGTGAAAAGAGGAGAAGAGATAGATTAATAAGGGAAAAAAAAAGAAGGGTGAAGGGTAAGAGAAAAGAAGTAAAAAAAAAAAGAAACAAAAAAAGAAGTAAAAAAAAAAAGGAATAGTAACAAACTGGAAACAGTGAAACAAAAAAAAAAAGAAGTGAAAAAAAAAAGAAAGATGAAGGGTGAAAAAAAAAGTAAAAAAAAAAAGAAAAGAAAGGTGAAGAGTAAAAAAAAGAAGTAAAATTAAAAGAGAAGAAAAAAAAAAGAAGTAAAAAAAAGTAAAAGGAAAAAAGGAAGAACAAAACCCAAAAAAAAAAAAAAAGATAGAACAGTAGCAAACAGTTCCCATTCTAGGTGGTGACTCCTACTTCCCCCTCCCCACTTATATTTTTATTATATTGTGAGAATATATATATATATTTTCCCCGGATAGAATTGCTACAATGATGCTTCAAGCTAAAGCAAACATTGAGAGTGGGAAAACCCAAGAAATATTCATACATACATACATACATATATATATGTATATATAATAAATATTAAAAAGCAAAAAATACATATATATTCTTCAAAAAACCCCACACTTGATTTGGGACATTTATTGCAAACAAATTTTCTTATAAAAAAAATTATGTATTAGAGGAGAAAGAAAGAAATTTAGTGTGTTTCGCTTGGATTGACGAATCAATTTAAGGGAGTAATTTGGAATTTATTAGTGATTTATTTTCTATGTATTATCCCATTCAAATTTAAAGAATTATACATAAAAAAGAGTTAACCCTGTACACTAAGTGTTCATTATTTTATAAGGGTAGGGGAAGGATGGATGTATATGTACGTAACCTTTCCCTTATATTTTTTTTTGCAAAGAGACTATTTTCACGTCTCGAATCAATGACCTTACACTCACAAAAAAGTAACTCCACCGTTGCACCAATATTCACACCTCTTAAAGAATTATACATAATTTAAGAAAAAATACACTCACAACTGGCTCAACCGATAGCAAAATAAAACAAAACAAGATGAGTACAGAGGATAATACCATTAAGACAAGAGACTTAAGAGCCCTGCCAACCTATTCCAGGAACATCCTATGTAACTCCAGGTCGCAGTGATAAAAATCAAGTCGGTTGACTATTCTCTCTATCTCAGCTAAATCCACATAGTTGTATTGTTTTTCCCCTGCACTAATAGCAACCGTTCCCCTCTCTTTTGAACCCTTAACACCATGAAAAGATCGAATAGGGATAGAAGAAGGGATGACAGTCCCGTCAGGCTCCTTGTATTTTTCCTTGCGAGAAGGCCATAGTGGAATAGCACACGATAGATGTTCTGGCAGGGAATGAACACAAGGCTGATGAAGTGGCATCCAAGTGGATTGATGAGGTGGATCCCAAGATGCTGCACAAGGAGGCTCCAAAGGTTCTACTGGTTTATAACCGTAGAAGGGATAAGAAGAATATGTAATGTAACCAATTCCATAACTATGAAGACAGAGAGAGAGAGAGGAATCAAAGTAGTTAGAGGTAAGTTTATAAATGTAAGGGGTAGTGTAGTAGAAGGGGGGATAAAGAAGGAAATTGTATTCGGCCTTAGGCTGGGCAGCCTTGCATTGCAGGCTGAGTATCTTTGTAACTCTCAGAGCATATCTTTTTTATGAATGAAACTTTATACAACTTTTCACTCTTCTGAATTATTCCATTGTCTGAGTTCTTCCAATTGAATTCTTTTTGTCCATTGTGGATATTCTTTCTGAACACAACAATAGACTAGACATTTTTTTCATCATTACGGCTCGAGCTTCTATCCTCCTCGGTGGCTTTGCCTCAACGACAAGGGGTGGAACTTCTTTGGACCTCCTCATTTTGGGTGCCCTAGACACGGAAGCACTCTCACCATCTGTGGGTGACAAATGGTCAGTCACTCTTGGCTTCGTTGACTTAGATTCGGGATGCTTCGATGTGACCAAGGACACATGCCGCCTAGCTTCCTCACTTCCTTCTTGGGCAATGCGATCTTCCTCCTTTTTGCTGAAGGAGACGTGAGTACTTGTTGGGCCTCAGGCGCCTTGTCAATCCCTTTCGAAGGTTTCTTGGCATTCATGTCCTTATCGATCGTGATCTTTTTCAACAGAGCATCGTCTACGAAGTCCAAAATGTGGACCAAGCTGACTCCCTCCCTATTGACTAGAAAAGGCCTATCAATTTTCTTTTCCTCCCTAATTAGCAAGCCTGCTAACAATAACATTTGATCATCCATCAAGGAGTCAACAAAAATGATCCTTCGAGTAGATTTAGAGTAGCTACCAATCGACCACATGAAATGGAAATGACAAGAAGGATTTGAAGGCTTTAACCCAAGCGAAGGCATCCCATCGGCCCTGGGGAGCACCAACACGAGGTCTTTGTCCTTGAACTTCATGAAGAAGTACTTATGTATCCACTCCTGCAAGTGGACTTCTTATAACAAAACCCACAGTCAGACTTAAGTCGGGTTTGCAACTTATACTAGCCTTAGGTTGAACCATTATTCCGGCACCTCACCAGAGAGAAAACAGCTGTTAGGATATCAAAGTCAAAACAAAGATGATAAAATCCTAACAGAGAAATCACGACAACAACCAAATGCCAAGCACTAGGAGTCAACAAAGTTAGAAATATGTTCCAACGACGTAGCACTTCAACAAATGGGCCAGTGTATGGAACTTTCAAACCAAATTTCACCATTTGTTATACATTGGAACACATCCCTCTTGCTCTTTATTCGTCCTGTTCGCATCTATAGCTGACACCAGAGTATAATCATCACTCATCAACATATTGGTTTGAACTTCTTAAAGTTCCTCTATTGATATAACGCTTCTAATATCGTCAATGCTTAGATAGATTTGAAGAGCATAACCATTTGCCATTTCCCTCGTGGAAGATCTCCTACACACAGTGATAGTTCACAAAAAAGCAAAAAAGAACGCAAAAAAGAGGAAGTGCCAAATTATCTCCCACGATAGGCCTTATAAAGAACACCGGAGACGGTTTGTAGAATGTGAAGTAACACATGTCACAACAAAGGTTTTCATCTTTCCAATGACTGCTACTCATGGTGTTTATCTCAAGAAATGACATCACGAGTCGGGGACAAATGATGAGACCCGTTCAAAGTATTCAATATGAAAAGTGTTCAATCCTACGAATCTTATGATTAAAAAAAGGCTAATATGCCTAGACATGTCTATAAATCAGGATCTATCTCTCAAAACGAGCTTATGTCGTCATGACTTAGCGATGGGATCTATCTCCTCGAAGGGCGAACACGACCCGACCCATTAAGAGATCATTATTGGCATTTACCTGACTGACCGATCGGCTAACTCCCCACGAGTGTAATTCAATTGACCCATAGAAGCATTCGGCGTGCCCGAACCATGTCTCCTCATCCTTAACCAATGTTCGATAGCTCCCTAAGACATCGACCTCTTCGGCTCTTACCAATCATAGGTAATACTCAACTGAATCTCACAACAATATTTGTTTCCTATCCTGGCATGAAGTATATCTTTCAGATAAGGAAAGAAATCTCCCCATATATTCAAACTTTCTAAATGATAAAGATCACAAATCTCTCGAATATTTTGACTATTAAATTCTAAAATCTTCAGATCTCTTCATAAAGAAACTAGGGTTATAATACCCTGAATATACACGGCTCTTGTGGGACCTCATATAAAAGTTTTTGATACATCAAAACTCAGGTACGCTCTCTCGACCTAACACTTGATACACAAGTCACAGGGAGACTTTCTCTCTAGCTCTCTTACTCTCAATTTGTTTCATCCAATCGAAAAACCGTTCTTTCTGATTTGAGTGTCAGAGATTCCCCTACCGGAGCACCCTTCGGTGGTCTTTTGCAGGTTTCAAATCATCTCCTAAAGTAACTGTTCGAGTTGAAAGAACCAAAATCTGATGAGCTAAAACCCACCTCCAATAGAAGGTATTGATGCTTCCACCGTGGAGGAGATTAATCTAGCATATTCCATCTATGATGAAGGTTGAAACAAGGAGACCATGTTGAGCCAATGATGCTAGACAAAGGTGATTATTGGGAGGCAATCCAATAGTTTTATGATTTTTACTTAATATTTGTTTTTGTAGATTTAATTTGGATTTAAATTTTGATAATATTTTATATGTGAATAAGAGCTGAGAAGCTTGAATGGCCAGATCCACTCAATTTCTAACACGTGCCCATGCCTTACAGTTACGCTGAAGTTTTGTGCTACTTGAATTCTTGTTCAAAAGACTATGCATATTTTAGACGTGCCCACGTGAGTTTTGTAGTATTCAGTGAGTCAATTCTAGAAGTGATCTATATGGTAGGACGTGCCTACACCTTAACTCTTTCTTCTAGTCTATTGAATTTGAACCTCCATTCTCTGCTTTACCCTAGAGAAGTCTTATTCTAACTTTAACTTTTTATTTTTGTTTTTATTTGGGTTAGTTGTTTTTGTTTTTTTCTCTCAACCTGTCATACATTGAGAACAATGTATGATTTAGATGTGGATGAGAGTGTTAGGTGTTTATTTATTTATTTTTTGGGTAGTTTGTTTGATTTTTTTTTTCAATGGATTAAGTTTAAGTTTTTTACTTTATTATAGTAAAGTCAACCAAAAAAATGATCAAAATTAAAAAAATTTAAAAAAAATTCTTTTTTTGAGTTTTCTAGTGGATGTGTATTATTTAGTTGGACTGAAAATTTATGAGAAATGTCTTGTATTAATGGTTTTTATGCTAGGAATGATCTTCATTTCTTTAATAGTTTTCTTTGAAGGATAAACATGCAAAATTGGACACCAAACCTTTTTAAATGTGAGGTTTTGAGTCTGAAACGATAAATTCATTCTATGTGCTCGAAATTATTTCTTGTTGAGTGAATATCACACTTGGATAGGACACTCTAGAATTTGCTCTGTTATGCACGTTGAGACCATATTTTAGAATTTTATGTATTAAAATGCAAAGACACATAAGTTTAACACTGTTTGACTTTTGTTAAAAGCCTTACTTTGATTAAACCCCTTAATGAATCAAGTTGAGCCCGTGACCTTTTACTTCATTTATAACCACCACAATACAACACATACCCTTTTATTTTGGCTTTCTTTTTTAAACAAGTGTACTAAACGTCTATGTAATTAATTGCATAATTTGGTTATTTGTTTGCCCCAAGAAAACGACGATGATTGAAATTTTGGTTTTAAAGTGTTCATGGATACAAAAGGGAAGTTTGTGTTGTGCAAGAAAGAATGAAGTTTTATTATTCTTTAGATTATTCAATGTTGGGTGATTGTTGGAAAAAGAAAAAAATGATAGTGGGAATTATTCAAAAAAATGTATCTCCTTGAAGTTTCATACATTCACTTTTCATGGAGATGAATAAAAAACAAAAAAAAAGAAAAAAGAAAAAAGAAAGAAGAGAACAAAGGGGAGAACGAAGGAAGAAAATTTCTATCTTATGTATTGTTTGTTTGGGGTAAAAGTGCTCAGTACGAAAAAAAAGTATGTGGTTAATTATATATTTCATTTGGTACATGTTTAACCTTAAATATCCATTTTATCCTACTCTTAAATTTAATCTCGTTGCAACCAAATAAGAAACCTTTTGATTAGTGCATGAAAATTCAAACTTTTGAGTGATGGAGATTTGATATATTTGTAAACTTATGGTAATGTCATTCCATTGTGTTTATTTGAGTGATACATGATCTATACTCAATTTTGAGTGTCTTTGAGTGAATCCATTGAGTGAATCATTGAATTTTGTAGTTTTGATTTCGAAGGAGTTGTTGGGATATGTAATGGTTATGTTAGTGCCAAATGCTGTGAAATACTTATTGTTTTGCTTATGTTTTTTTTTTTGATCTTTATGATGCATGTTGGTTAGGGAGTTTGGAATAAATGGGTTTGCTTACAAAGTCATTTTTTGTTTTCGTTTATTTGAATTAGGAGTACTTAGGGATAAGCATTATCTAAGTATGAGATAATTTGATAGAATTTAAATTGGTATAATAATTCGAATTGATTTTGGTTTATTTTTGAATAAATATTACACTAATAATTATATTTTATGATATTTGATATTTTAGGATTGCTGGAGAAGAGTTACTAAGAAAAGTGAAGAAAAAAAGAAATTAATGTATAGAACAAGAAATTTGTGGACAGTAGTGCTCTTACAATTATTGCTGGACACGGGGATCTCGGGATTTTTTGCAAGAACTTTCCGGTGACCAAATTAACATTATTCCTCCCTATTTACACGTGATTTTAAGGAAAAATTGAGTTTGATTTGAAAGCATTGAAGATTCTCATTATGTTGATTTATTCCTAATATTTAGGAATAGGCTTTTTTATAAATTCAAATTTCATAATCTTTTATCTTTTAGGAAATCCCTTTTTTTAAACCAATTAGAATATTTTTTCTTAGTAAGACATTTTCTTTTTGGTGATTGTCAAGATTTAAGAAGACTTCCTCTTAAAATAAGAGATCTACTCCTATTAATAGAGGCATGAAAGCCCTCCAAGACACACACACGTATTATATTTTCTTCTTCCTGAATTTATTTTTTTGAGTTATTCCTCCATGTCTTCTTTCTAAACCTCTTTTCCAGTTGAAAGAGTATTAAAATCTTGATTCTTCATGGTTGTGAAATCTAATTAAACACATTGTATCAACATCTTATAAGTATTTATTTAATTCCTATAATCTAATGTTTATTATTTTTTTAGGGTTTATTGAATAGTAGCCAATGTTTGATAATCCTAAAATAGTATACAACCAATTAAAATGGTAAATTCGTAATTATTTATTTGTTTTAATATAGTGGTGCATGATATAAATTAACGACTTTATAAGTAGTCAAATCTATATCATGGAATTAAATAATTTAATTTAAACAAATCAACTTGTGAGTTTATTAATTATAATTGATTTTCTCTAGATCTTAATGTTGTTGGAATACTAAATCCTACGAACTTCTCTAGTGGTTGTCTTTCGATTAAAGAAATAATTAATGATATTCTCTTAATTATCGATGAAATAAGGAGAGATTGGTAGTTCGGGGGTTATTGAATGATTATAACCAATTTATTTATTACTTGTTAAAATTCATTAGATAGATCGATGATCAATTAACTCGAATCAAGGTGGATATAATTTCTTTGATTAGAAATTGATTTTTTATTAATTTTTATTATTTTGATTTTGAGTTATTTATTTATTTTTAATTAATTATTTTCTTGAATTAATTAATTAGCTTAGTTAATGTTCAACCCCATATTTTATTATTTTTATTGCCTTAGGAGAAATGAATCCACTATTCCCTAAGGAGATGGCTTTGCTCGCTTTATACTCATATTGTTTGAAGTAAATAAATTTAATTTTGTTTGATTGATACCCACAATAAAGCACCCCGAAATTTTTAAAAACAATACCAAATTGTTTCTTAATCCCTACTCTTTCATTTGCTAATGTGTGAAGAAAGAAAGAAAGATTTTTAGTTCTTGTAAATTCATCGTTTACTCTTTGACATCTACCTCTTTGATAAATATCCTATCATGAGTATGGCCACTCTCAAACTTGTGACTATAGATGGAATATACCTATTTATTCGACATTATTTAATTTTTCTTTTAAACCATTCAGCATAATTTTTAATTTTTAATTTTTTATTACAATAAAAAAATTAATTTTATAAATTATTTTAATTTTAATTCTTATTCTCATTTATTTTTTATATTTTCTTAATATTTTATTCTAGTGTCATCTCTCTCAACACTGCATAGGCAAGTAGGTGGTATATTTGATACACTAATCATATTTTTATTTAATACTCTATTAAACAAGAGGATCGCATGGATGTAGACTGAGACATGCGGTGGGATCAAGAACAAATGGATCAATGGCTTTGGGAAAAACGGCAGGTTTATACAAAATACAGACGAATAATTTTCTTATCACAAATTTTAGCAATGAAAATTTTTGTAACAAAAAGGTTTTGCAACACATATTTTCGTTGCCAAATCGTGGCAAAGACATTTAGGGACATGTTTTATTTACTTGGGTAAATGGTTACTCAAGTGTACTGACAAATATACTTCACCATGTCTAGCCATTTCTCATTTATCTCTCAAGCATAACGAGTGTAATGTTTTATTTACTTTTTTTATTTATGTTCATAATTACTCTTCCAATTTTCGTTAACTTATATCATAGTGCAATTATCCTTATCCTTATGTTGCTCTCTTTCTCTCCCGCCTCCCATGCATAACCAGGTAGGCTTTCATTGCTTTGATTGCTACGTGTTCTTGAGAGTAAGCATCACTAGATTGTGTGTGAAAGCGTGGACCTCTTAATTGAGATCCATTTGTATTTCACTGAATATTCCATTTATTATTGTGGACTATTTCATGCCCCTTCCCCCCCCCCCCAAAAAAAAACCCTTCCTTACAGAATGGAGGTTAACGAATAATTGGATATGAAGTAACCATCATTTGAAGAGGTTAGGGTGTTATCTGTCCTTTCAATGAGGAAGAGTTGAATATTTAACTGATCATTCATTCTAGTAGGTTCCTTAGGAAAATGGCTACGGATGTTGTTGACCAATATAGAGCACATTGGGAGAATGAATATGAAATGTGGGTTAGATCACAGTTTTTAGGTTAATGAATGGTGGGAGCATCTGAATGGGCAATTCAGATAGACTTCCCAAAGAAATTTGATTTCTTTGCTTCTTTCTCGCATGGCCATTTTGCCTAAACATATATACTGCTTGACTCCGTTTGCTGAATAGAGATGGACTAGCTTTTGTGAATCTGAACAAGAGATTTTCTATCAATGGGGGTACTGTGATTTCTTTCTGTGTAGGAAGTCTCGCAAGAAGAAACTGAAGAATTTTAGCCTACTTTTATATGATGTGTCAAGTCAATATCAAATTGTATAAACAAGATTTGAGTTGTCAGGGCCCAATCACTGCTAGGTTGGATCATTATCATTTGACAAGCTTACTGCTTTAAAGTATATGAATGGGTATATGGTTGGGGAAAAATGCTATAATCTTGTGGTTAGGTAGGTGTAAAGGATTCTTCATTGGGTATATGCAAACGAAACCATATGCATAATTATTAACATCTTGGTGGCATAAATTGGTGTAGAAATAGTAGTTATTTGATCTTTTGGTTTTTATCAACATTTAGATCACCTGCGTAAGATCTTGGCTTATTGACTTCAGTCTAGAATGGAATGCAGCAATTGTTCGAGAAAAAAAAAAAATTCCTTTTTCTTTTCTCTTGGCTGTGTTTCATTGGAAGGGCCTTTAAATGATGAATATCTAGAGGAATTAGAAAGGATTATTGTACAAAATATTTGTCTTATATCTTTGCTTTTATTTTATTCCTTTATTTATTTCCTTGTGGCATTAGGTTGTTTATGGGAGGACACTTATCTTTCTTTTTCATTCTTTTCTCACTTTTACGACTTCTTTGCCCATAAGAAAATCATGTAGTGCTGGTTCTAGATGTAGTAATGTGCATTAGATATTTTCCTTGGATGTGCCCCTTCTTAGATATATTTATATTCCTTACAGGCATAGCTTCCAAACCTAAATTCTAATTTAAGTCATTGTGTTGGTTTCTTCTATATCTTGCAACATATTTTATTATACATGCATAGTAGTTGATAATATAATTTTTCACTTAATGAAACAAGACAAAATTTTATTATTATTGTTATTGCTGTTGTCGTGTCGTCATTGTCGTCATTGGGTTAAAGTACAAAAAAGTTTTATTTATTATTCTTTTTTTTTATTGGTTTTGCTGCGTATATTGTTTGTTGGACATGAT
Organism: Dillenia turbinata; assembly: GCA_037126225.1. Lineage (NCBI taxonomy): Eukaryota > Viridiplantae > Streptophyta > Magnoliopsida > Dilleniales > Dilleniaceae > Dillenia > Dillenia turbinata. The sequence continues at coordinate 1,880,587 of JBAMMX010000024.1, forward strand.
AATTAAACATTAATAAAAGTTAAAAGCTTGAATTACGGTTTCACACTTGTGCTGAAAGGCTAATGTATCTAGGGGCTCTCCTGATGTGCTAACAACTTCTTTGTTCTAGGAGCTCCATAACTCGTGAAAAGCTTGAAGAACTTTGTCAAGATTTGTGGGAGAAATCTCTTGTTTCCCTGCAAGAAGTGCTTAACCATTCTGGTCAGAAAGTTGATGACATTTAAGCTGTGGAGCTGATGGGAGGTGCCACTCGAGTGCCAAAGTTGCAGGTGTTAGATTTGTTTTTCACTGTTATTGTTATTGTTGCTGCAGTTATTTACTCAAATTTTATTTTCTTTTTATTTTTGGGGTTAAAATAATATAAAGTTTAACTCGAACAGTGATCATCTTTTATGGTGGAAATTCCTTGTAAATAATTGGCATGTGTCAGAATTTCAAAAACATGAATAATAAATAAGTTAACAAATATGATTATAAACCATAATGATTAACTTCAAACTTGCCGTTAGGTTATTAACATATTTTCGTATATGAAAAATTACATCATGCTGATATTCTTATGAATGTGGTGTAATCGTGTTTATGTCCTAGTCACATCTCTTGTTTGTCTTCAAAGAAACCGTATAATTGCCTCAAGAAGGTATACTTGTGAGATGTTTTAGCATTTCAGGCAAGGATCTAGCTATCGCTCGAAGATTAAGATTAAACCTTTTTGCCTAGTTGGGGGGCGGAGGGTGGACTATAAGTCAAATTAAATATGATCCATTGAGAAATATATCATACACGAAAAATATATCGGCTGGAGTGCTGGACATAAGGCCCATTTGCAAAAACAGGCAGCCTTATACGAAGTATGGTCCTGTGCGTGGACCCATGTGCCAATCAATGGGCTAGCCGATTGTGTTTTGCCATGCAATGGCCATGTTGTGCTGCGTAGTGCTGTGCCATGGGCCGAAAACCCATGGCGAGGTGCGACCTTATTTGTGTTGGGCCTGGTTTATTTGACATCTTATAGTAGTCGTGACCTGATTGATACCTCTAGTATTGTGTGAAACATATCTTCCTATTTGCATGCAACGTATAACTTGCCCGTGGTACACCTTTTATAAAATTTCTTGCTTGTGTGAGAAGATCCAGTATGTTGTGACCTTGTGATCACCAGTACCATGAACTTAATCTTCATATGCCTAGTACTCGACAATGCTTTCAAATTGTCCAGACTAGGCCGACCCTGTAACACCGAAAATTCGGTGTTAAAGATATTTTGTAAATATCTAGATAATTACAAAAGAAAATTTTAAATTTCAAAAATTTATTGATTTTTTTGATTTTGGGGTTTTAAATTAGAATTTTTGGTATAAATATATATATATATATATATCCGTGTTCCGATTTGAGGTACATTCTGTGTTGATGATAAATTTAGAGTTTTAAATAAAATGAGGGTATAAATATATATATATATATATATTGATAATTGTTTATTAATTAATTAATTAATTTGTAAAAAAAAAAAAAAAGAAAAAAAGAAAAAAAAAAGGGGGGGGAGACGCAGCGTTTCAACTTGAAACGCCGCGTCCCCGTTTCCCCAATTCGATTAGGGCTTTCAACCCTAATCGATCTCCCATCCCTTCGTCTCTCTCTCTACACACTCTCCCGCTGCTCTCTCTCACCCTCTTGATCTCCTTCTCCTCCGCCCCTCTCCGTCGCGAACAGCATCTCACGGTGGTTCCGCCATCGCCGCTGTCTCTATCTCACTCTCTCTTTCCCCTTCGAATCTGTTTCTCCCTTCTCTGCTCTCAACACTCGCTGTCTCACTCTCTCCCTCTCATCTGTCGCTCTCTATCAGCCGCTCGCAGTGGCTCCTCGACCACCTCACACGGCCACGATCGCTACTTTGTCTCTCACTCTGCTCACTCCCGCGCGCGATAGCCCCCTGTCTCCCTCCTCCCTCGCGCGCGACTGCTGAGCCTCTTTTCTCCCGCGCGACTGCTGGTTCCCTTGCTCACTTGCGCACGGTGTTCTTTGCTGCTGCAACCCTCTTGTGCGACCGTCGCAGAGCTCCAAACCGATAGGAGCAGTAGGTTTAGGTTACCCTAGGTCGAGACTGCAACTCATTCTCTACGCAAGTAAGAGCTGAATTCTAACCCTAGCTCTAGGTTTCGATTTCTCTTGATAATTAGGACTAATTGTTAAACTTTACTTCAGTCTAGGAGCATTGCAGGGCTTGGACAGCGTTGTGGATGCACGGAAGTTAGGGTTTTGGACTGCAGTAAACCCTAGGTGAGGTAAAATATTAACTCATTCGATTTAATTGGATGAATTTAGGATAAATTTGGATAAGAAATGTTGTATATGTGTAGGATGTATGTTAGATTCAATTGGAATGCATTGTCTGATGATTTTAGGTAATTATTTAGGTTAATTATAAGATTTTATATGAATTGGACTGTTCCGAAGGATAGAATTGTATTGACTTGATTAGAATAACTTCTCTTAGAGTTTAATTTGACGAATGCATGAAAACAGTCGGAATTTGGGATTTAAGTTAAGGATCAATGCAGTCTTTATCATTTTAAGTTGTCCTGCATATAGGAAATCAAAATACAACTTCTGTATTATGAAAATAGATTTCAATACCTTGAAAATGATATATGGTTTGAGGAAATCGGATGGGAATCGAAAAGTGTATGATTTTTCAAAGATTTTTCCATTTTGTAGGAAATTTATCTATTTTAAGTGTATTTTCGACTTTGATTGGTTTTAGGGTTGAATCAGGTTTGATTTTGAATTGATTATTTATTTATAAGTGAAATGCAATCGATGACATTATAGTATATCCAAAAATTGAGGAATTAAGAATTGTATAAACTTAGGGAAAATGACAAACCCTAAAATAATTGGAAATTTGATGACAAATTGTGATGATTTGACTAGGCTGACCTTTTGGAGACTCGAAAGGAGTCATTTGGGGATTTATCGAGGAATTGGGAGTGATCACCCTCCCAAGAGGTGAGTGGATACATGCTTATGATTCTAAGTGAGAAAATACTTTATACTGATTTTACAAAATGTTTCAAATGAGTTTACGAATGTTTTAAAATTATTTTATGATTGTGGAATGTCCCAAAAGGAGATTTGAATCACCGAATGCATCCATGTGTTATTTGAAAAATGATGTGCCATGTTTATTGACTTGCGTTGAAAGCGATTGATGTGAACTTATGTACTGAGAATTTGAATAACTATTGGCACGTTTTGATATGTGATTTGATGATTGTGAAATGGTGCTGTTGGCACACCTTGGTATATGATTTGATGATTGCGAAATGGTGCGGTGTGCAAGGATAATGGCTATAGTCATTCCCTCCACGGAGCGACCCGACGGGGTGACGTGGTTGGGCTGTTATATTGGATGACGAGGTAGCTGCGCTCGAGAGGTGCCTCTGAATCCCTCCCTTTGGACTAGCCTGGTTGCACCCCAGGGGAGGCCCGAGCCAAAGCCAAGGAAGGGGGTATTGTGTATGATTTATTGACATTGATGAGGAATCCCTTGGCGATTTCACCATTGGTCTGGGCCAAGCCTTTGGTGGAAAGATTTTGGCAACCCCGTGATTTTGAAAAACAAAAATGTGATAACTGGATGCATATGATTTAATTATCATGATTTGTTGAGATCTTGTTTACATTGAGATTTATTGATATGACCGTATGATTTTGAGAATGATATTTGACATGTCCACAATCATCACTCATTTATTATCATAACATGCTATACACTCACTGAGTATTTCCCAATACTCACCCCTCTCTTTCAAACCTTTCAGAGGAAGTTCAGGTCTGTGACAACAGTTGGAGCTTGTGAAGATTCATCCGCTGACTTGTTAGGTATAAGAGCGATGTAAGGTTATTTTAGTTTGATTTGAAATCCATGGAAGGGAGACTTGTTCATTTGTTTTGAAATTTCATGTTGGTAAAAACTTATTGTATAATTGGGACATTTGGACTTTATTCGATTTTTGAAAGGCCGAGATGGTCGGATACGTGTATGTGATTTGAGTTGGCCGGGTTGGCCTTGTGTGTGTGCTGATTTGAGTTAATGGACCGGTGCGTCCTTTGATTGCTTTTGTTGAGAATTTTGGGTGGCTAGGATGGCCACATCGCATGCGTGCATGTACAGGTTCCCACTCCCCGTTGTGTGCTGAGATGTACTCGTGCATGTACAGGTTCCCACTCCTTGCATGTGTATTGTTTATATGATTTCATGTTTTGAAGGGTTTATGTTTTTTTTTATGATTTATTGTAAATTTGATAGCCTTGCGGAGTCCCGGTATATGGGGAGGTTCTGCCCGTGTACCGAGACTACGCGGCGGCTGTCGCGTGGTCGATCCGAGGATCGGGGCGTGACAGCTTTAGTGGTATCAGAGCTTAGGTTTACGATTTTAATAGTTTGATGGTTTTGAAATGTTTTCAGATATTTCCAAATGTCCCGAACGTTTTCTAAAGATTTTGAAATGTTTTATTTTTGAAAAAGGTTTAGATCTTTTAAAGATCTTCGAAGAATGTACAGAAACTTCCATGGATTTCTTAGGAAATTAGAAACATTCTTTTTAGGGGGTTAAGTATTAGTCTTAGCTTAATCCTTTGACTTAATCATAGCTTTTTGTTTTGTAGACTATTATGCCTCCACGAAGGAGAATTAAGAATGTGAATGAGATTCCTCCATCGGAGCACGAGGATGAATCGTCTTCGCACGCTCTTCCTCTTTCTGTGTCCACACACCCGGCTCCTTCCACCGGGATTCCAGCTCCTCCTATTGCCGCACTCCAGCAAGTAATGGAGTGGTGGAGTACGTTCGGAGCACAGTACCAAGCTTCGTCTGAATATTCAACCCCTCCACCGGCTCCTTCAGTATCGGCTGCTGTATCTATTACACCAATAGCTCCTCCTCCTCCGGTTGTTACAACAATCGATCGCCCTAATGTGGAGTTGTCTAAATTGATAAAAGAGGCAAGACAACTAGGGTGTGAAACATTTGCAGGTACTTGTGATGCTTCAGTGGCCAAGGAATGGATTGGCCGAATTCAAGAGACTGTCTCTGACATGAGATTAAGTGATGAGATGAAATTATGGTTGGCGGTAAAACTGTTGGATAAAGGTGCAAGGACATGGTGGGAGAATGTGAAGGGTAGAACTCCTGTTCCTCCTACTTGGACAGAATTCCTTAGGGCATTCGAAGAGAAATATTCCACCCGATTCTATCAGGATCAGAAAAGAGAGGAATTCTTCAAATTAGCTCAAGGAAACAAGACGGTATTTGAGTATGAGACAGATATGAGAGAACTTGCGACTTATGTTCCGGAATTTATGAATTCTGAGAAGTCCTTGTGTTCAAAGTTTGAGTCGGGACTCAATTTGAATATAAGAGAGAAAATACCTATTACTAAGGGGCATACCTTCGAGGATATTTTGGAGTTGGCGTTGAGAGCTGAAAAGATGGTTATTGAAAGAGGAAAGGTTAGAGAAGACCATGGGAAGAAAAGGAAGTCTAAATTCTCGGCGAGCCAAGGGTCCAAGAAGAATAGGAGCATAAACTTCTCTAGTGGAGTTACAGTTTCAGGGTCCGTTGGCTCTCCACAAGGCCAACAAATGCCAAGATTTGACACTCCTACCTCTAGTGCAAAGTCCAGGAGCCAGTCAGCGAAGCCAAAGAGAGAACCCTGCCGAAATTGTAAGAAACACCACTTTGGACCATGCCTTGAGCGTTTGAAATGTTTTCATTGCGGGAAAGTGGGGCATTTCAGAAAATCTTGCCCCGAATTGGGTTTAAGTGGATATAAAGGTCCATCGAATGTCCCTATGCCATCGGCTAGTACCGCTCCACAGACTGGTATTGGGAGTAATACCATTGCTGCACCTTCTCAACGACCCTGATATAGCCGCAGGTAAATTCCTTAGAACTTGAACTGATGATTTAGAGATTTGGATATAAATATTAAGTGATCATGATTGCATGATAATGAATTTAAGGAGAGATGATTTTGATGTCTTGAGATACTCATGGTGTTAGTGATAATTATATACCTTGATTGAAATTGGTAGAAATCGTCATTTGACTCTTTTTCCATAGACATATAGTATTATTCATTGGTGGTCAACTCATTGAGATTTTGAGTTGTTTTGTTTCCAAATTTAGAGATATTTGGGTCAACTCGTTGATAATTTGGTTAACTCTCTTATAGGAGATGTGAATGGACGGCTTTGATGCATATGAATGGGTTAATTGTTTTCAATTATGAATTATAAATTGAGTTTTGAAATGACTTTGCAAATGGATTCGAAATTGATTTGTGAAATAAATTTTGAAAGAGGATTAAAATATTTTGTGAGTGTGGTGTGCCTGAAATGAAATTGCAAAATATCCATGACTCATGACTTTAAATATTGAACTATTTGCACTTGTTACATTTGGATACTTATGTGAATTTTGAAGACTAGCTATATCTTATATTTGAGAGTGTGAATCGATTGATAACTTAAGCTTGGGAACATGGTGCTGGAAAACCAATAATGACTAAGTCTTACCACGGATCGAGGCCATGGAGGCAGCGTGGCAAAGGCTGGGTAGGAGAGTGATTTTGGACAGACCCGAAAGTTATTGAAGGGAAAATATAAAATTTGTTTATTGAATTGGAGAATATGAGTCATGGAAAATTTGATATGAATTTATGTTATTACAAATGATTTTGGCATTACACGGAAATGAATTTTGATATATGTGTTTGGCACAACCACTTTCACCCTTCATTCATGCTCAATATGCCATGCCGTCTATTCACTAAAAAATTTCCATGCTTACTCCAGTCCTTCCTAATACTCTTTAGAAGAATCTTAGATTCGAAACATAAATTTTGATTTCTAGCAACGGCTAAAGTCAGATTTTGAAGAGCACAGATATGCATAACTAGTGAAATACGATAGTATTATTAAATGAGACTTACAAAGATAGGTACCTGTGATGAAAATGATTCGCTTCAGTAGGTCTTTTATTTTGTTTGGTGAATTAATATTACTTTAGAGAGAATGATTGATAGTAGAGAGATTTTGTACGATAATGCATTGAGAAGATCTATATGTATCTAGGATATGTTTTGTTGATTTAATCGTTTTGGTGACGTGGCTTTGTTTAATGAAAGGTTTGTTTGTAACCCTAGGAAAGACTTATTGCTACTCATGTTGGGAGTTTCTTTCATATAATAATGAGCAGTTGGATTTTTAGAAAGAAATTGAAAAGGGAAAATTCAGAATTTTATCACTAATTAAGATTTTTTTTATTTTAGTAAATCGAGACCATCAAGTTGTTATGGGAGAGATCCAAGTAGTTAGGATTTTATTTCTCTAATTTCTACCGGAATGGAGTCTTTGAGTCGATTAAAGTCGAGTGACAAGTGGATGTAGTTGATCGAGTGAGTAAAGTTGAAGGGATCGAATATAGGAAACTGTTACAAGATAGATCCATAAGCAATGTGAGGTTTATGAGTAATATTTAAGATAGTTTAGATCAAAAGCAATTTGAACTCAAGTAGAGGTTTAAGTTTAGATAGAGTACAAATTTCAAGTCGCATGATTTCATTGAGTTTACTCTCTAGAGAGGTTAGCCAAAATGTATATGGCGGAGATTGTAAAGCACCACAGGATTTCGGTGTCAATTGTATACGATTGTGACTCTCGATTCATATCTTGATTTTGGGCCTAGGCATAGGAGATTGCGGAACGGGCAATACCCTATTGTTAAGGTCTAATACGAAAACGATTAGGTGGATGAAGAGATTTGAGGACCCGAAGATACTATGAGAAAGTAATAAACACATCTTCTTAATATAGAGCATTCTTTTGAATTTCGAGGACGAAATTTGTTTTTAGGGGGTTAAGAGTTGTAACACCGAAAATTCGGTGTTAAAGATATTTTGTAAATATCTAGATAATTACAAAAGAAAATTTTAAATTTCAAAAATTTATTGATTTTTTTGATTTTGGGGTTTTAAATTAGAATTTTTGGTATAAATATATATATATATATATCTGTGTTCCGATTTGAGGTACATTCTGTGTTGATGATAAATTTAGAGTTTTAAATAAAATGAGGGTATAAATATATATATATATATTGATAATTGTTTATTAATTAATTAATTAATTTGTAAAAAAAAAAAAAAAGAAAAAAAGAAAAAAAAAAGGGGGGGGGAGACGCAGCGTTTCAACTTGAAACGCCGCGTCCCCGTTTCCCCAATTCGATTAGGGCTTTCAACCCTAATAGATCTCCCATCCCTTCGTCTCTCTCTCTACACACTCTCCCGCTGCTCTCTCTCACCCTCTTGATCTCCTTCTCCTCCGCCCCTCTCCGTCGCGAACAGCATCTCACGGTGGTTCCGCCATCGCCGCTGTCTCTATCTCACTCTCTCTTTCCCCTTCGAATCTGTTTCTCCCTTCTCTGCTCTCAACACTCGCTGTCTCACTCTCTCCCTCTCATCTGTCGCTCTCTATCAGCCGCTCGCAGTGGCTCCTCGACCACCTCACACGGCCACGATCGCTACTTTGTCTCTCACTCTGCTCACTCCCGCGCGCGATAGCCCCCTGTCTCCCTCCTCCCTCGCGCGACTGCTGAGCCTCTTTTCTCCCGTGCGCGACTGCTGGTTCCCTTGCTCACTTGCGCACGGTGTTCTTTGCTGCTGCAACCCTCTTGTGCGACCGTCGCAGAGCTCCAAACCGATAGGAGCAGTAGGTTTAGGTTACCCTAGGTCGAGACTGCAACTCATTCTCTACGCAAGTAAGAGCTGAATTCTAACCCTAGCTCTAGGTTTCGATTTCTCTTGATAATTAGGACTAATTGTTAAACTTTACTTCAGTCTAGGAGCATTGCAGGGCTTGGACAGCGTTGTGGATGCACGGAAGTTAGGGTTTTGGACTGCAGTAAACCCTAGGTGAGGTAAAATATTAACTCATTCGATTTAATTGGATGAATTTAGGATAAATTTGGATAAGAAATGTTGTATATGTGTAGGATGTATGTTAGATTCAATTGGAATGCATTGTCTGATGATTTTAGGTAATTATTTTGGTTAATTATAAGATTTTATATGAATTGGACTGTTCCGAAGGATAGAATTGTATTGACTTGATTAAAATAACTTCTCTTAGAGTTTAATTTGACGAATGCATGAAAACAGTCGGAATTTGGGATTTAAGTTAAGGATCAATGCAGTCTTTATCATTTTAAGTTGTCCTGCATATAGGAAATCAAAATACAACTTCTGTATTATGAAAATAGATTTCAATACCTTGAAAATGATATATGGTTTGAGGAAATCGGATGGGAATCGAAAAGTGTATGATTTTTCAAAGATTTTTCCATTTTGTAGGAAATTTATCTATTTTAAGTGTATTTTCGACTTTGATTGGTTTTAGGGTTGAATCAGGTTTGATTTTGAATTGATTATTTATTTATAAGTGAAATGCAATCGATGACATTAGAGTATATCCAAAAATTGAGGAATTAAGAATTGTATAAACTTAGGGAAAATGACAAACCCTAAAATAATTGGAAATTTGATGACAAATTGTGATGATTTGACTAGGCTGACCTTTTGGAGACTCGAAAGGAGTCATTTGGGGATTTATCGAGGAATTGGGAGTGATCACCCTCCCAAGAGGTGAGTGGATACATGCTTATGATTCTAAGTGAGAAAATACTTTATACTGATTTTACAAAATGTTTCAAATGAGTTTACGAATGTTTTAAAATTATTTTATGATTGTGGAATGTCCCAAAAGGAGATTTGAATCACCGAATGCATCCATGTGTTATTTGAAAAATGATGTGCCATGTTTATTGACTTGCGTTGAAAGCGATTGATGTGAACTTATGTACTGAGAATTTGAATAACTATTGGCACGTTTTGATATGTGATTTGATGATTGTGAAATGGTGCTGTTGGCACACCTTGGTATATGATTTGATGATTGCGAAATGGTGCGGTGTGCAAGGATAATGGCTATAGTCATTCCCTCCACGGAGCGACCCGACGGGGTGACGTGGTTGGGCTGTTATATTGGATGACGAGGTAGCTGCGCTCGAGAGGTGCCTCTGAATCCCTCCCTTCGGACTAGCCTGGTTGCACCCCAAGGGAGGCCCGAGCCAAAGCCAAGTAAGGGGGTATTGTGTATGATTTATTGACATTGATGAGGAATCCCTTGGCGATTTCACCATTGGTCTGGGCCAAGCCTTTGGTGGAAAGATTTTGGCAACCCCGTGATTTTGAAAAACAAAAATGTGATAACTGGATGCATATGATTTAATTATCATGATTTGTTGAGATCTTGTTTACATTGAGATTTATTGATATGACCGTATGATTTTGAGAATGATATTTGACATGTCCACAATCATCACTCATTTATTATCATAACATGCTATACACTCACTGAGTATTTCCCAATACTCACCCCTCTCTTTCAAACCTTTCAGAGGAAGTTCAGGTCTGTGACAACAGTTGGAGCTTGTGAAGATTCATCCGCTGACTTGTTAGGTATAAGAGCGATGTAAGGTTATTTTAGTTTGATTTGAAATCCATGGAAGGGAGACTTGTTCATTTGTTTTGAAATTTCATTTTGGTAAAAACTTATTGTATAATTGGGACATTTGGACTTTATTCGATTTTTGAAAGGCCGAGATGGTCGGATACGTGTATGTGATTTGAGTTGGCCGGGTTGGCCTTGTGTGTGTGCTGATTTGAGTTAATGGACCGGTGCGTCCTTTGATTGCTTTTGTTGAGAATTTTGGGTGGCTAGGATGGCCACATCGCATGCGTGCATGTACAGGTTCCCACTCCCCGTTGTGTGCTGAGATGTACTCGTGCATGTACAGGTTCCCACTCCTTGCATGTGTATTGTTTATATGATTTCATGTTTTGAAGGGTTTATGTTTTTTTTTATGATTTATTGTAAATTTGATAGCCTTGCGGAGTCCCGGTATATGGGGAGGTTCTGCCCGTGTACCGAGACTACGCGGCGGCTGTCGCGTGATCGATCCGAGGATCGGGGCGTGACAGACCCAAAATAAGATTATAAGGAGACGCCAACTTAACTACATTGAATGTGATTGTGGTGGTGGAATGATTAGGCTGTATCCCAGAGTTACTAGAAGTAAGATGATGTCCTTAGGTTATATCTACTCACCAGAGAGTCCCTTCAAAAGCCCGACATGGGGTTAGAGATCTGCATGGCTGAGGCCCAACTATCGGAATGTATCCCAATAGAGAATGTCGTAACTTGCTTTTTAATCGATGAAGATTCTCTTGATAGTAGATTGGCCTATCTTAGCGTTGACAACCAGAGGGTCATCTTGTCCCAAGTCGATCTCACCAGTTCGTCGTTGTCAAATCCTATTATTGGTCTTTTCCTTTTCTGCTCCTCTCAACATAGTTAGTGTGAATTTCTTTAGAAGCGGGTGCCTCTATTGTCTAGAGCGCCAGAGCAACCATTCGATTGGTGGAGTATTGCAAGGCAGGCACTTGGTCAGCCGAATCCTTGGGTATAAGGAAGTTACCGAAAGTAGAGGATGTAAACAAGCTGTATGGTGAAGGATCATCTCTTCGTACATGAAGAATAACTCCTCCGAACTGGTTCTAGACGGCACCTGTGACTAGTGGCTTGGCCGGTTCAATGTGGTTAGTATTTAGCCAGTCCCTTTCTCTCGTCTCCATGGGGGATTCCCTTCCTGCCATGTATCAGCGAATCTTTGGAGTCTTCCTTCCCTAACCAAGGCTTCATGTTCATCTTTCAACTTTCGACATTCATCTGTCATATGGCCATATTCTATGTGGAAATTGAAATACCATGTCTTGTCTCTCTTGGAGTCATCTCCAATCGAACAAAGGGGCCAACTAATATAAGGCCTGATTTGCATCATGATTTGACTAGGTATGTCATTTAGGAGAGCATAGTTGGTAAACCTGTAAGGGGGTAGATGTCCTACTCAAATCCTTTTTTGTGAATGTTGGCACGATGGCAGTTGGGTATGCTTGTTTTTCCCTTGCCCGTTTCAGCGCCTGTCGAATGCCTTAGCTTCTTCAGTGGCTATGTACTTCTCTGCCCGATAATAGAATTCTTGAATGGTGGCTGAAGGGTTCTTGGTGATCAAGGTCTTCATTCCCGAGGGCTATAATCCAGTGAGTAGTGATGCTAAGGTAATGGAGTGATTTAGGCCTGAAACCTACATCATTTCAGTCTTGAACTTGTCAAGGAAGTCCTTCAAGAGTTCATTGTCTCTCTTCCGGAGGGATAAGAGAGAGGTAGATTTTCTCTTAGTGCCTCGACTAATTATGAAGTGGGTTTCAAACCACTACCTGAGTTAGGAGAAACCTTTGATGCTAAACTGTGGGAGCGAGTTGAACCATGCCAACATATTTCCCTTTAGGGTTGTGGGAAAGTATGTACACATGGTTGCATCCGACATGTCTCTTGAGATCATGAGTATAACAAAGTGGGCCACGTGGTCTCGAGGATTATTGGTGCCATTGTACATCTCCATAGGGGGAAGGAGAACATCCCGCGTTATCAACTCGGTGGCAATTTTAGGATCGAACAACGAAAAATTAGGGATACAATGGTTGATGCCATCTCGTCTTGTGCTAGCCTGTCTAAATTTGGCGGCTATAAGCTCTTCAATTTGCTTTTTCAATCTATGGATTCCCGTCAAGAGGTCATCGAGGGTTCCGGGTGTCTGTGAGGCTGAAGTTTGCATAGATGAGAATGCCCTATCTTCCTGGAGGAGAATGGAGCTTCTTGTCTGAGGGCGCGGCTGAGTTCCTCTTATTACTTGCTCATGCCCGGTATCCAAGACTCCAGTTTTTCCATTTGAGAGAGGTTGATACGATCAGGAGAGGCTAGAACAAGGGGAGGTGCCGGCCATGCTTGAGGCTGAGCAACAGGAAGCTGGAAATCTTTATGTAAGTGTGGTTCTGCCTGTTCTATGTGTGTATGATTGAAATATCTTGCTTAACAACTAGAACTGCTAATGGAAGGGGGTCTACAGGATTGGACATCTGTCCTCCGACCTTGGACGTGATTTTGGAGGTGTTATCTCTGTTACTTTTCTTTAGTGGCATGGTAATGGGCACTGGAGAGATAGGGAGAGAACAAAATAGGGCTTAAAGTTTCCTTGGCTAGTCAGTCAGTCGTTCGCACGAATGATACCAATTTGTTGAAAACAATTTAGGCTCCATAGTTGAACTACTCTATCGATTCAAGTGGGAAATTGGCTCTGATGCGTCCACTGTGTCCTCGTGGTGAGAGTACCTGCAAAATTCTCATCGAAGCATATCCAAATGAAGAAATTTGACACTTAAGTCAGAAAGAGTAATGACAGAAAAACTAAAGAGAGCCTGGGATATAGCCCTGTGTTATCTAAGTGTGAAGTGTATAGAGTTGAGAATATTGCGTACCTTTGCGAGTCACCTTTGCTATGTATATATTGTGTGCGTCTATATGGTAAGAGGTGTAGAAACCCTACTTATCTTATGGAGAGACCACAGGAAATCTTCCAAGATTACAAAAAATATCGTCAAAGACATTTTAGTAAGCTTAGAGTCCTTTGAGGTTGAGGAATGTCCAGGTTGTCGTGGAGATTATAGAAGGTTACTGTAGAGATTTCCTTCCTTATTGAGCTAGATTGCAAAAGATTTATATCGAATTAAGGATAGTTTGAATTTGTTAGGAGATTTCCTTTCTTATCAGATTATCACATCCTCGATTCGCTTTAGAGGAGATATTGCACAATGGGAGATTACTTCTGTAACAACCGAGAGAGTTCAATAGTGAGATGGAATGATCGAGAAGCCAAATGACTAAGAGGTCGGATGAGTAAAGTATACCGAGAGAGGATAACTGAGCGAGGTGTACTGAGAGAGGTAAAGAAGCAATCGAGTGGTCGCTTGATCGAAAGATCAGACAACTGAGAGATTGAGCGACCCAACCTGTGGGCTTTGTGATTATGGGCTACTGGGCACTATATTGCTTATGTTATGATCATGGGTGGTTGTGTAACACCGACTAATGAGAGGGAAAAAAAAAAAGAAAAGAAAAGAGGGAAAAGTCAAATACGGACCTCACAACCACCACTCTCTCTATCCTTTTTTTTTTTCTTTTCTTTTCTTTTTCTTTTCTTTTCTCTTTTCTTTCTTCTTTCCCTGCTTCTTGGTCGAAGACTGTCTCTCCTCTCTCCTCTCGCCTTTCTCTCCCTCTCAACTGCCTCTTCTCCTCTCTTTTCTCTATCAAAATTTGATCAAATTTTTTTCCAAATATCTATAGATTTGAACTACAAATCCACCAACAAATCCCTAAAATGTTGAATATTGAGGGAGATTCAAATTTTCCTAGAGAAAGAAAAACTTAGGGTTTGGAGTGGTTCAACAAGGGTCCCCATAAAGGTAAATTTCCTCTCTTAATTTATATTTGTGTTGTCTTTATATGAATTTGCAATTTATTGTTGAAATTTGAGATTTTGTAAAGAGAGAAAATTTAGGGTTTTGGTGTAAACCAACTTAGGAATGAAATTGGTATCTCCATTTAAGGTATTCTCCTTCTCTTAACTAGATTTAAGTTGTTTAATCATGTTTTTTAAATTATTATGTTGAAATTGGAAGAATTAAGTTTAGGGGTTTAAGCCTAGAGTTCATGTATTGATGAAATTGAGAGAAATATTAAATTAAAATTTATTTTCCTAGATCTATCATATTTATTAGAAGTATTTCATTATAGAATTAGTGATGTTCAAAATCTAGAGTTAGGAAAATTTAGGAGAAAATTAATTAACTGCAAATGTGATTTATGATTAATGGTAAAATTATATTTATTGATTTAGATTGTGACAATTGATAGTTTAGAGAGAATTGATTTAGTTTTGGATTGTGCATTGGGATTGTTAACCCTCCCACAAGGTGAGTGAATTTTATGTTATGATTTAAATGAGTAAAATATTTTACTTGATTTTTAAAATGATTTAAAATGAATTTTGAAATGTTTTATGTGTGTGGAATGTCCTTACATGTAAATTTGATATAGTTATGCATCCAAATTATTGTATATGAATGATGTGTCATATTTTATGCGATGTATTAACTATGATTTGATTTAAAAAATTGTTGAATTAAATTTTAACATATTTGTTGCATTGGTTGAATATGGAATGGTGTATTATTGGCTTGGGATGTGAGTTTGAACCCCTATTAGTGGCTATTGTCATTCCTTACCACAATGTAGTTCAACGGGGCAACGTAGTTAGGGTTTTATTAGATAGAGAGATTAGTTGAGCCCGGGAGATGCCTCATTTGTTTCGTCAGACTAACTTGGTTGCACTGTCAAGGAAGTCCCGAGTCAACGGCAAGGTTAGAAGTATTTGATAAATGTGAAATATATGAAAACTTGGCAGATTTGCCCTTGGTCTCGGAAGACCATTGTCGAATAAAGTGTTTTGGCATTCCCTTATATTTGTTGAAAATTTTGTTATAACTTGGATGCATAAAATTTGTTTTATTGCGATATTTAAATTTGACTGAACAATTTTGATACTTATCTGAACATTTACAAATTTGAATACGATGAAAATGATTTTTTTTTGGAATATTATTTGACATATCTACACCCACCCCTCATTCATTATATATCATGTTATTCCACTCATTAGGTATTATTTATATTCATTCTCTTTATTTCATTTTTTTCAAAAGACGTTTAGTTTGGAGTTTAGCTCCCCTGTTTTGAGCAGAACCAAAGATATTTTGAGGAACTTTTCGGGTATCAGTTCTTTTGATTATATTTTGAGGTATTAGTTGACCCTTGTGAAGGTGTTGCTTGTAACTGTTTTTGGAAATATTAATTTGAGTTCTATCTTTATTGATTTTGAATCTTGAATTTCATTTAGTTTTGTATACGTTTATTGAGGACCTATTTGATTTCTGAAACTATACTTGAGAAATTATCTTTGTTTGAATTAGTTTTGATGGCTTGAGTAGGGACTTATTTTATTTTCGGTATATGTGATTGGATATTGACGGCCAGTTGGTCTTATGCATGTGATTAGACTATGGATAACCGGGTTGGCCTCGTGCATGCGTTTGAACAAGGACAAACTGGGCTGGTCACTTGATCGTGTGGAATGTATATTGACTTATTTGAAATTATTGAAATATGTTTGGAAAATGGATAGACATTGATGAATGTCTTACGGTATCTTGGTGTAGGGTTAGGTTTACTCATAATTTAGGATAATGCGACAGTTGTCGCGTACCAGATTCGAGAGTCAGGACGTGACAAGTTTATTGGTATCAGAGTTTAGACTCTTGTTTTTATAAAAGTTAAAAAAGAAAATTCATTTATTTCCAAATACTTTCAAAGGTTTTCAATTATTTTCAAATTATTTTAAAGTCTTGATATCCAAAGTGTTTTCAAAGGGTTTTACAACACCTCTTATGGGTCTTAGGAAATTGAGTTTATTTTTTTTAGAGGGTTAGCTATTCAATTCTTCACCTAATCCTACAAACTAAGCATAGCTTCTCTTTTGTAAAAGATAAGTCTCTCATGGTTTTCCTTTTGATAGTTCTATCATTCGATTCCTAACGTTTCCATCTCAGTTAGTGATTACCTACCGAAGGGATCTATCTCCCCGAATGGGTGTGAGTCTCCCTATCCTACCGAAGGGATTTTTCTTCCCAAACGGGCATCAGTCACTCTATCCTACCGAAGAGATTTATCTCTCCAAGTGGGCCTTAGTCACCCTGCTCTGGTGAAAGAATCTAATCTATTGGACGAACTTTGGTCAAAAGAGCCCGTGCCATCAATCGAGTTTATGGGCAAACAGAACATACTCCTAGTAACCTGCGTAACATAAGAACAACACCCAGTATCGTCCATATAAGCGATCAATCATTAGAAAACAATCTCACTAGGCATAACAAAGGACAAATAAGTGGAATAAGTCTTTTTTATTACAACAAATACATGATGGATTACATGAGCAATTATATTTTACAAGTCCCTTGGTTGGATTGATTACTCTAAGGAATGACTAAATCGTCTCTATTATTTAACAACGCTGGAGAGTACGAAAATAGTAAAAAAGAAGAATAACGATAAATAAATAGCAACCCTAAACATCGAAGACCACATGAATCGCAGAAGAAGCTTACGCACAACAATCTGCAACCCAACAAGCACAAAAGAACTACCGAAAAGGGGGGACGAGCTGATTGGGAAGAGAGTCTGAGGATGCAATGGGATATCATCAAACTCTGTAGCTCCCTGTACACAACCGGTACCCTTACCACCCGATTCAGGAACATTGCTAAGGCGCGTCGCGACATTTGGATAGTGAATGGCATGACGAGCCTTCATACCAACAGTCCCTACTCTTGCCGAGACCTCATACCAACGGAAACAACTCATACGACAAAGCTCAGCAAAACTGGGGCATCCTTTCGAAAACCCTCATGAGTGACGACTCTCAAAAGAAGAAAACCCTTAGGCATAGAAAGAATTTACTAAAACAATACTAAGTCCTGCAATCCCTATTTATAGGCACAAAGAGATCTCTTTAAAATCTTGGGATAGTTGAAACGTCTCTCTCAAAAGCGTGCGAATCAAAGGGAGGAGTGCATGTCGCTTTGTCTTCCCATGCCACATTAATTGAACCAAATAAAGAATGGAACATCTTAATGCCAAGAAAAGACAAAATGGTTGAGTCAAAAGAGGGATTCATATCCCATCCACTTCGATTTCGGGTTAGTTACATGCGATTCGGATGACCTTAGGTGACACGCGCCATCAGCTCTCATACCTTTCCAACTTCTCGAGAAGCGAACTTCACTCATTGTGCCTCTTATACAAATCGACACCATGAGTCGGGGATAAATGATGGGACATGACCTAAACACCAACCACTATAGCATTCGGGTACCCGATACCTGACATAGCACTCATGGTCCCAAAGGGCTAGTCCCTTCGATCATAAAATACATTGACTGTCACGCCCTGATCCTCAAATCGACCACGCGACAACCGCCGCGTCGTCTCGGTACATGGGTAAAACCTCCCCATCTACCGGGACTCCGCAAGACTATCAAATTCACAATAAATCATCAAACTCATAAAATTCTTCACAAACAAGAAATTTCAAAATCAATACACATGCAAGGAGCTCATCCGGCTCATCAAGGATGTACAAACATACACATTGACACACATCGGGGAGTGGGAACCTGTACATGCACGATTACACAGCAACACACAACGGGGAGCGGGAACCTGTACATGCACGCATGCAATGTGACCATCTTGGCCACTCTAAAAGCATTTAACAAACAAGAAGTCCCAAAACATAGCCGTCAGATTTTATCAACACTTACCCGAGGAAAACAGGCCAGTATCGATAAAATCCTAACGGTATGAGTTGTACAGAACTTCACAAAATCAAAGAAAAAGCATTGAAATTAAGATTTACAGTCCAAATGTCCCAGTACAAATATAAACAGTTTTCCAAAACTAAAGAAATCAAAAGAAATAAAAACAAATCAAAAATCGACGGATTTTATCAATACTTGCCGATAACTCAGCCAGTATCAATAAAATCCGCACGGCTGGAATGTACAGACTTCCCTTTCCATGGTTTGCAAGCTACCAATCCCCAAAAGTAGTCCTGCCTGCCAAATACCTATACAGTCTGCAAAAATACTTCGCAAGCTCCGTCGAGTAGGCTCCCAACTAAGTCTCCTCTGAAAAATGGGGGGAGAGAGGGGTGAGTATAGGGGTATACTCAGTGAGTGGAGTGCAATGGTGTGATTGTGTTCATAAATAAGGTGTGAATGTGGGGCAGTCAAAGTATATCTCATAAATCATTTCATATACATAAATTCATTTCAATAAATCACATTTCACAAATATGCATCCATATCAATCATATTTTCAGAAAATCCTGGGGTTCCATCGCAAACACTTCCGTCTTAGGGCGGCCAAACCCAGACGAAAGTCCGCCAAGGGTTTTTCTATCCAATGTCTCAAAACAAACCCCCTTCCCTGGCGTTGGCTCGTACATCACCGGGGTGCACCAGATCTAATACGACTGCGGCAGAGGGAGGGACGTCTAACTCCCCCGCACATCCAACCCCAACCCACGTTGCCCCGTCGGGTCGCTCCGTGGTGGGAATATGACTATAGTCATCTACGACACCCTTCATTCTCATTCAATCCATTTCTCAACAATGTGCCATGATTTTCAACAACAAATAATCCATAATCTCATGCCAAAGCAGTTCATAGAGCAATATCAAATAGCACATGGCACAAAAACATTTATAAACACAATGGATGCATTCATATTTCACAATTCAGTTCAGACAGCCCACAATCACGAAACAATTTACATAAATCATGTAAAATCCTTCAAAAATCATTTATAAAGTAATTTTAAAACAGATTTCTCATTTGCGAACACAATGAACCGTCCACTCACCTCTAGAGAGGGTGTTCACTCTCTATTTCCAAAATCAACTCAAAACTACTCTTCTCGAGTCTCCAAAGGTCAACCTAGACCAATCAAGACGAATAAATATCAATTCAAGCTCTATTAAAGGGTGTTCAAATTCCCCTTTTATTTACACGTTCCAAAACTTTCGTTTCCTCAAGCTAGTATCATTTCAAATCACCAACAACTTTATATTTCCAATATTCCTCAATTTTATCAATTTCTCCCGAATTTACATAATCCTAATTTAATTCACGCCAATTTATATCAAATTCTAGAATTAACCGCAATAAATTTCATACAACCACTTAGGGAAGTATATTTCTTTCAAGTCTAACACATTTCAGAAAATATATCGATGTAATTTCTAACTCAATTTAACAAAAATAATTCGAATTGCTTAAAGGATTGAAAATCCCTCACCTAGGGTTTCTTGATTTACAATCCTAGCTTCCAATCACCAGTGGATCAAACCTGTAACAAGTTCAATTTACAGCAATCGTTAGAATTAAACCTAATAACTAAGAATATTCAACCCTAGAATTTGGATTAAGGACCGAGCTTTACCTATGCAGGACAGTGGGTTGCAGTCTAGGGTTTTCAAAGCCTCGATGGTGGGTTGCAGTGAGGGCTCTCGACCGGTGAAAGCTACTCTCAGAAATCACCACGCGAGTGAGCAGTGGAGTAGGAGGCAAAGATCTCTGCCGTCGCGCGAAAGAGAGACGAAGGGCAACTCCATTCGCGCGCGGGAGAGACGAAACAGAGTGAAACAGAGGGAGAGACGAGTGAATGAGAGACAGAGAGATGGCGCGAGATCGTGATAGAGAGAGAGACCGAGAGATTGAGAGAGACTGTGGGATACAGAGAGACTGAGGGACAGAGCGAGGTTGAGAGATGGTGACGAACGACGGCTGTAGGCGGTGGTGGAACCACCATCAAACGGCGAAAGAGGGAGAACGCGTGAGCAAGAGGGAGGGAGAACAGAGCTCGCGAGAGAGAGACGAGGGAGAGAGAGAGCTTCGATTAGGGCTATTAGCCCTAATCGATTTGGGGAAGATGGGATGCTGCGTTTCACCCCGAAACGCAGCATCTCCTCTTTCCTTCTTTCTCTCTGTTTTTTTTTTTTTTTTTTAACCATTAATAACTATATATATATTTTTGTTTTTCTCATCTCATTGGAAGTTTTAAGTACTTTCTTATAGAAATATTTCCAAAATACTGAACATCAAGTTTCCGGTATTACATTGACTTAGACCGCACACCTGACGAGCGGATGCATTCGGTAAAGACCGAACACCTATCATCGCTATTCGATCAACGACAGTCGAATACTAAAGGAACCGAATACTTCTACTCTCAACCGGTAATACTCAAACTGAATCTTGTCTTGATCGACTTTCCTATTACAATAGGAAACGTATTTCTTGGATAAAGAAGGAAATCTAGAGGATCTAATCGATAAGGAAAAATAATCTTCCCGTATAACTCAATTTCCTAAATGATAATAATATCAAGTCTTTGACACTCACAATCCGGAATCCCCAAATCACTTCACAAGGAAACTAGGGTTGCAACGTCCCACGATGGCACGGCTCTAAGAGGGACATTATATAAGAGCTCTCGAGGCATCAAGCCAAGTAAGTGCTCTAACTCAACATTGGACACACAAAGTTTACAAAGAGATCCGTCCTCCCTTTTTCTCAGTCTATTTATTCTTACGAAAATTCTCTTTCTGATTTGAGTGTCAAAAGTTTCCCAATTGGAACACCTTTCGGCGGTCTTTTGCAAGTTTCAAGTCTCTTTATCGAGCTATTGTTTGAGTCATGAGGAGCCGAATTTGTAGAGTCAAAACCCACTCTAGCAGGTATATTAGACAAGAGCGGACCTAGCAATTTCAACTTATCCTTGTGTTTCATGCAATGCTTAGAATGAAAAAGTTGGATTTATGGAGTTTGGCTTGAAATTGTAATGTATTTCCGGATAGTGTCCAATCAAACTGAGGGGCAATGCCCTCTAATATATTGGCATTGGCTCCTTGGAGATCAATATTGCAAGGTGCTGCAAATCAATGAAAATTCATAAAGAGGAAATTGTCATTTTTTGCGTGTTTTTTTTTTTTAATTTTTAATTTTTAAATTATTAAAAAGTAAGTATATCTTGCTTGATAAAAATTTACAAAAGTGCATTACATATAGATAGAAAGATTTATTGGTAACATTAATGCCAAACTAAAAATGTTATTCATCATGAGTATTAATACTAAGTTCTTTTCCTGTGGGTTACAAAAAAAAATTAGTCTTGTATATAGTCAATACTATTATTATTTTTTAAATACTAGTGATGCAAAGAATTATTATTATTATTTTTTAATATTGGGTTGAGGTGAAATAAAAAAAGTAAAATTCTGTAAATATTTTGTGATCTTCTATGTTTAACATAGTTTTAACTGTACTAAGAGTTAATATCTAGAGGACCGAAATGGAATACTCAATTGGATAACAAGAGTGGAAAGCTTGAAATCATGGAGTGGACAACAACACTTCCAATCATGAAAAGAATTTCTTACATTCAACAAAGAAAAGCTTCTCCTATCTGTAATTCAAAAAATTGAACTTCACCATGAATTTTTTTACCATTAATATGCCAATACGCCACCAAGAATCCTCATGTCATAACCAGATAAAACCATATCAAATCTTTATCACGAAAGTCTTCTCTCGCATTTATAGCATATGGTGTTAATGGAATACCTTGGGTGCGGCAATTTCTAGTGAGAGATTGTTCCGATAAAGCCAGATTGATCCACATCTTCAAGTCTGGTGTCCCATGGAATTGGCTTTGTCATTCAAGTTGTGGTTTGAAATACTTGAAAAGGAATTTTGCCGATGGTTTGATTTGATGAAAGGTCTAAACATTCATATCAACCCTCTTTGGGATTGCTCCACTAAGATAATTTTGTGACAAATTCAATGATTGCAATCCAACAAGGCCAATTATTAGTTCATTTAAATTATTACTTGAAAGGTCCATGTTGCTCACAAGACCAGGAATATTGTCATACATACAAAAAAAAAAAAAAAAAAAAACACACGCACACACACACACTTCCTTTTTTCCTAACTTGCAACCCTAAACTCTTTTGTTGTAAAATTCTTGAAAGGCGAAGTTTTCTATGGTCAAGATTAAGGCATCTTGGACAGGCCTATAGTCCTAACAATAAGGGTGACAGGCCTTGCAAAAGAGTGTATTGATAGCGTAGAAGTTGGTGCTTCGCTTACACCTTTTGTTTTCTCTTTATGTTTGTTGATAGCGTAGTATTCTTCTTTATCTTCTCAAGTAAATCCATTCATTCTTTAATTCTTCTGATGATATAGCAATCTAGCAGGTGTGATCTGAAAAAGAGTGTATTGGCACTGCTCTCATCTGTAAATACACCGAAAAGGCAGAGAACAATTTGTTATTGACTTGATGAAGAATTACTTTTAAGATGCGAAAGTGCACGTTCTGTTTCCTTTGAGAAAGGCTTGCAGTTGAGTTTTGTTGTATCATTCCATGAAAAGACTACATGAATTGGATAATAGAAAATGTGCCTTTTTTGCCGATTAGCTTGCATTGTATCTTTGGAGTCAAAAGATTTCAAAATAGTAGAAGAAAAATATAGGACTAACATCATTCATATCTCTGAGAACAAACATGGAAAAAGAGGTCCTATGTTCAATGTACAATCTTGTACCAGTGTTTTTGTGTGCTAGGATGATTACTCCGCTTTATATCATTTTTCTTCACGACTACCATTTTTTTAGGATGATTACTCAACAAGATGCTAATAGTAAAAGTTTTTATCTCCATGCAAGTCTTAGTTTCAATGGCTAGGAAACAAGCATGTTGTTGGTCGTCAAAGAAGGATACAACTGTCTCCAGCTTGAATCTTAAGTTTAATGGTTCAACCCTTTTGTTTTAAAATGCTTTTGTAGTATCAAGCTAGAGTAGTTGTGTGCACAAACAAGAAGCAAATATACCTTCAGCCACCTAACCACACCATCCCTTGAGATGAATTATATATATATATATTATCAAAGAATTCAAAAAAGACCGACCCATCAATTCTTTCTGCGTGCTTTTTCTAGCCCGAGCTTGACGCTGTTGTTACCTAAGATATGTAACATAGCCTTAGATAATTCATGTTGACGTACATCCGTGGAACTTGGAGGAGTCCGTCCATCCCATGACCTTTGGTGCATATATCTACTTCACCAGTCTTATCCTTGTCATTTGTGCAACGTCTGAGAATGAATACTTTACGGTTATTAAGTTTGGAATCAATATTGAAATCTAATCCAGTCTACTTTAGAGTAATATGTATTTAATCTTGAGGGGCAATGTCTTCCAACATATCGGCATTTGGCTCCTTGGAGATCAATGTTGCAGCACTGTGGTAAATTCATGAAGAGGAGGTTGCTATTTTTATGTGTTTGATATTAATGCCAAACTAAAAAAGTTCTTCTTTATGAGTATAAGTGTCCTAAACCAATTCTTTTCTTGTATCGAAACCATTAAATCATATAAAAAATTAGTAGTGTATATAGTGTGATTACTATTTTTTTTTTAAATACTTGACATTGAAAGAATTATCATTTATTTTTAAATCCTAGGTGGGGAGAAATCAAAAAACAAATTGTAAGTACTTCAAAATCTTTTATGTTTATGCATAATTTTAATTATTTTTATTTTCGTTAATAAACAAAAAAGTATTAACAAAAAATTACTATCTAGCCCTTTTGCAAATTCAAAATAAAAGTAACTTACAGCACCTAAATTACTTGAAATACTCTCAAGGATTAGGTAGTTCAACCCTGTAAAGAAAGAGAACTTTCAATGGATAACAACAAGAATGAGGACCTTGAAATCAGTGTAAAACAATATTTAAAATCCTGGTAAGAATTTTTTACATCCAAGAATAACAATATAAAGCTTCTCCCACTTGCGATCCAAAAACCTAAAATACACTAATCTCCAAGATCTTTTCACTAATAAAGGACCAATAACACACCAAAACCCCACCACAAACCCCCATGGCACACCCAAATAAAACCATATGGAATCCTTTTCATTGAGGTCTTCATCATCTTGCACATTTACAGCATATGGTGGTAATGGAATATCAGCACCACAAAATCTTGTGAGAGGAGGCCCGCAGAGATTGTTTCCACCGAAGCAAGAAGGATCTAGGCCTCTAAGTTGGGTGCCTGATGGAATTGACCCCCTCAAATTGTTGTGAGATAAATTCAGATAGCTCAAAAAATTCAAATTTGAAATGCTCAAAGGAATTTCACCGGAGAGTTGATTCGATGAAAGGTCCAAAGATTCTAAGGACCTCATATCACCAATTTTCTTTGGGATTGTTCCAGTAAAATGATTTTGTGATAAATTTAATGATTCCAATCCATCAAGATCCATTAGTTCATCTGGTATCTCCCCTGATAAATTATTACTTGAAAGATCCATGGTGCTCACAAGGCCAAGAGTTGTGTCATATACAATATAATTTCCTTTTTCCACAACTTGCATGTACTCTGCCCCCAAAGATACATCGGACCACCAAAAGATAAGGTCATTTCTTTGGCCAAAAGTCATAGCTGTAAGATTCTTGAAACACATTGGAATTCTTCCTGAAAAATTATTTTGTGCAATGTCTAAGATTTGGAGACTCGTGAGGTAACACAGCTCAATTGGAATTTCGCCTTCTAACCTATTTGAATGAAGATTGAGAAATTGGATGGAGTCATGAAATTTTTCAATCCATGTCGGTAACTTTCCTGTGAAAGAATTTATGCTAAGATCGAGAGTCATCAATGATGAACAGTTTTGCAAAGATTGGGGTAGTGGGCCAGAGAGCCTATTATTCTGCAAGTGCAATGATTGAAGATCTTTCAGGTATCCCATTGAGCTTGGAATTTGACCTGAGAAATAATTATTTCCCAACCATAAAACATTTAGTGATGGCCAAGCCATCCAACAGTTTGGAATTTCTCCGGAAAAATTATTGTTTTGAAGATTCAAAACAAAAAGGGCATGATGTTCCCCTGTTCTCAGACAAAGGAAGTGAGCAATATCTCCAGAAAAAGAGTTGTTTGAAAGATCTAAAATTGATACATTTGAAGAGAGAGTGGGAAATGGGCCATCAAAATGGTTGGAACTTAGGATAATTTCAGTAAGAGCATGGCTATGCAAAATGTTTGGAACTTTGCCGTAAATTTGATTATGAGCAAGATTCAGAAACTTTATGTTTGTTGAGATGATCCAAAACCACAACGGAATAACATTAGAAATTCCGGTGTTGGACATGTTTAACCAAATAAGGTCTTTTTGTGTTTGAAGCCACAATGGGAATTGAGGGCCCAATTTCCACCCACCCAAGTCAAGACGTTGAAGCCTAAAATGAGGGATCCAATTGTCGCTTACATTTAATATAAAAGAGTTTTCTGACGCTGATAGTTCTTTCAAATTAGAGAGATTGTTAAGTTGAACTTCTGACACGATCCCATCCAACTTATTGCTTTCAATGCTCAGCACTTTTAATAGTGATAAGTGCCAAAAGCTCTCAGGAAGAGGACCAGAAATGGAGTTAAAAGCAAGATACAATTCCTGAAGACTAGGAGATGCACATTCTCCTACCCAACTTCCAAAAATATCTGACATGTTTCCTACTATAAGATTATTAAACAAATCGAGTACCTTCAAGCGGCAAAGACCCCACAATGACCTTTGTTGTAGCCCAGTTAGGTAATTCCTTGAAAAGCTAAGAAACTCCATATGAGTGAAATTATGGAACCAGTCTGGCAATGTGGAATTAAACCCATTCCAGTCCAAATTAAGATGCCCAAGCAGAGTCAAGTTTTGAAGACCAGCTGGAAGAACACCTTGGAAATCATTGTTGCCTAAATTAAGAGAGGCAAGATTATGGAGACTAAAAATCCAGCATGGTATTGAAGGGCCAAACCAGTTGCCAGAAATATCAAGAACGGTTAGTGATGAAGAAAAATTCGGAGTCAGAAGCAAAGAAGAGAAGGATGTGGGTAATCCACAATAAGACAATGATAACTCATGTAGAGAAGAGAATGAGTTCATTATGTGTAGCCAGTTACTTACTCCACTGAGATCCACTCCATCTAGCTGTAACCTTGTCAAAGGGAGACCAGAAAGCCACCGAAGGTTGTTACTTTTTAATCTTGCTGTATAATACGATGCAAGGCCAAGAGATTGCAAACTTGAGAGATTCCCAATTTGAGAAGGAATAATGCCTCCAAAACCAGCCCAAGATAGATTCAGTTGTTGTAAACCCATGAGAGAGCCAATGAAGGTGGGAATTGATGCCCCAATAAAGTCATTGCCGCTTAGATCCAGGACCCTTAGATGTTTCAAATGCTGCAGTGAAGGATTGATCTTCCCGCCTAATTGGGCCCACGTATAAGCTTGTAATTCTGCTTCAGTTACATAATCAATTTCATAATCAGGTTTACATAGAGGATGATAACCGAGGCAGAGCTCAATTATATGGCCAGTGATTTTGTTGCAAACGACATGGGCCCATTTGCAACAGTCTAGCTCAGAAGAAGCATTCCAAGAGGAGAGTCGATTTCCATGATCGATGATATCTTTCTTGAAACTCAACAGAGCTTCTCTCTCACTCTCTATGCACAACACATTGTTTTTTAGTCCTTTGTCTACTTCTTCACAAGAGCAAGGACTGATGTTGAGAAGAATATTAAGGAGGAAAAAAAATGCCAAGAAATTCATATTTGGTTTGGGTGAAAGCAGCATATATGAAGTGTAATAGAGAGAGAGAAGGCAGAAGGCTATTTATAATGAACTCTATAATATTTTTTTATTGATTTTTTTGAACTATCCAATATCTTTCTTAAGACGTCAAAACAGTGAACATGAAGGTTTTAAAATTCCAATTAATGACCCACCAACCAATATAGACTCAAAAGGTTTTCAAACCGTAAAGCAACCAAACATAAATCACAAACACAAGAGTAAAAGCCCATTCCCCACCATGTGTCTGGCTTTCCTCTCTCTCTCTCTCTCTCTCTCTCTCTCTCTCTCTTTCTCCCTCCTTTCATCATCATAACTCCCACTTCCCTCCCCTCCCACCTTCACTTTCTCATGTCTCCGTTCATTAGAGTTCGGTGACTTTTTGAGTCAAACAGAGAGAGGGTAGAAATTCCTTTTTTATTTTCATTTTATCGTGAATTCTTTTGAACTATCCAATGGCTGATATTTTAGTGCATTATCATTGAAAAAGAAAAAAATATAATCTTTTAAGATTGGGATGAGGAAATTAAATGCCAAGAAATATAATCTTTTTTTTTTTTTTTTTTACATTTTATTGGGAATTTCTTTGAACCATCTAATACCTTTTGACATGTCACGCCCCGATCCTCAGATCGACCACGCGACAACCGCCGCGTCGTCTCGGTACATGGGTAAAACCTCCCCATCTACCGAGACTCTGCAAGGCTATCAAGTTCACAATAAATCATCAAACTCATAAAATTCTTCAAAAACAAAAAATTTCAAAATCAATACACATGCAAGGAGCCCATTCGGCTCATCAAAGATGTACAAACACACACATTGACACACATCGGGGAGTGGGATCCTGTACATGCAATCATACATTAGCACACATCGGGGAGTGGGAACCTGTACATGCACGATTACACAGCAACACACAACAGGGAGCGGGAACCTGTACATGCACGCATGCAATGTGACCATCTTGGCCACTCTAAAAGCATTTAACAAACAAGAAGTCCCAAAACATAGCCGTCAGATTTTACCAACACTTACCCGAGGAAAACAGACCAGTATCGAAAAAATCCTAACGGTATGAGTTGTACAGAACTTCACAAAATCAAAGAAAAAGCATTGAAATTAAGATTTACAGTCCAAATGTCCCAGTACAAATATAAACAGTTTTCCAAAACTAAAGAAATCAAAAGAAATAAAAAGAAATCAAAAATCGACGAATTTTATCAATACTTGCCGACAACTCAGCCAGTATCAATAAAATCCGCACGGCTGGAATGTACAGACTTCCCTTTCCATGGTTTGCAAGCTATCAATCCCCAAAAGTAGTCCTGCCTGCCAAATACCTATACAGTCTGCAAAAATACTTCGCAAGCTCCGTCGAGTAGGCTCCCAACTAAGTCTCCTCTGAAAAATGGGGGGAGAGAGGGGTGAGTATAGGGGTATACTCAGTGAGTGGAGTGCAATGGTGTGATTGTGTTCATAAATAAGGTGTGAATGTGGGGCAGCCAAAGCATATCTCATAAATCATTTCATATACATAAAATCATTTCAATAAATCACATGTCACAAATATGCATCCATATCAATCATCTTTTCAGAAAATCCTGGGGTTCCATCGCAAACACTTCCGTCTTAGGGCGGCCAAACCCAGACGAAAGCCCGCCAAGGGTTTTTCTATCCAATGTCTCAAAACAAACCCCATTCCCTGGCGTTGGCTCGTACATCACCGGGGTGCACCAGATCTAATACGACTGCGGCAGAGAGAGGGACGTCTAACTCCCCCGCACATCCAAACCCCAACCCACGTCACCCCGTCGGGTCGCTCCGTGGTGGGAATATGACTATAGTCATCTACGGCACCCTTCATTTCTCAATCAATACATTTCTCAACAATGTGCCATGATTTTCAATAACAAATAATCCATAATCTCATGCCAAAGCAGTTCATAGAACAATATCAAATACCACATGGCACAAAAGTATTTATAAACACAATGGATGCATTCATATTTCACAATCCAGTTCAGACGGCCCACAATCACAAAACAATTTACATAAATCATGTAAAAATATTTCAAAATCATTTTCAAAGCAATTTTAAAACAGGTTTCTTATTTACGAACACAATGAACCGTCCACTCACCTCTAGAGAGGGTGTTCACTCTCTATTTTCAAAATCAACTCAAAACGACTCTTCTCGAGTCTCCAAAAGTCAACCTAGACCAATCAAAACGAATAAATATCAATTAAAGCTCTATTAAAAGGGTGTTCAAATTCCCCTTTTATTTACAATAGCCTTAACTTGCATAATTACGTTCCAAACCTTTCGTTTTCTCAAACTAGTATCATTTCAAATCACCAACAACTTTACATTTCCAATATTCCTCAATTTTATCAATTTCTCCCGAATTTACATAATCCTAATTTAATTCACGCCAATTTATATCAAATTCTAGACCTAACCGCAATAAATTTCATACAACCACTTAGGGAAGTACATTTCTTTCAATTCTAACACATTTCAGAAAATATATCGATGTAATTTCTAACTCAATTTAACAAAAATACTTCGAATTGCTTAAGGGATTGAAAATCCCTCACCTAGGTTTCTTGATTCACAATCCTAGCTTCCAATCGCCAGTGAATTCAAGCTCAAACCTGTAATGATTTTAATTGTAGCAATCGTTAGAATTTACTCAGAATATGCAAGTCCTAGAACTCAAATAAGAAAATCTCTTCTTACCTATGCAGAGGAAAATTGACAGTCTCGCAGCCTAGGGTTTTCAAGGCTCTGCTATCCTGCGGCTAGGGCTTCTGCAAAGACTGCAGAAGGGTGGTGCTTGCAGAGATCAGCAAGCACGAACGAACAGCGCGCACGGGAGAGAGGACTTTGTTCGCGCACGGGAAAAGAGGGAGAAAGGATCGTCGCGCGCGCGCAGAGGAGAGAAGAAACAGGTGGCTGCGCGCTGGGGATTTCTGCCGGAGGAGTTTCAGCCGCGGGTGGTGGAGAGAAAGAGAGAGAGAGAGACTGTGAGTGACGGAGAGAGAGATTTCGCGAGAGAGAGAGAGAGAGAGAGAGATTAAGGGTGACTCGAGGCCGAGAGATGGTGACCTGCGGTGGTTCGCGGTGGTCACGGTGGTGGTTGCAGCGGCGAAATCGTGAAGGAGAGACGAGAGAGAGAGCGCAGAGCTCACGCGAGAGAGACGAGGGAGAGAGAGAGCTTCGATTAGGGCTATTAGCCCTAATCGATTTGGGGAAGATGGGGTGCTGCGTTTCACCCCGAAACGCAGCATCTCCTCTTTCCTTCTTTCTCTCTGTGTTTTTTTTTTTTTTTTTTTTTTTTTTTTTTTTTTTAACCATTAATAACTATATATATATTTTTGTTTTTCTCATCTCATTGGAAGTTTTAAGTACTTTCTTATAGAAATATTTCCAAAATACTGAACATCGAGTTTCCGGTATTACATGACAGGTTGATGTTTTATTGCATTAAATCTTTGCAATATCATTGAAAAAAAAAGAAAATATATATATATATATCTTTTGCAATATATATCTTGAAAATTCAACTACAAGGTCATAAAATTTCTGAAAATTTGAATCTTCCAAAGAAGCTTTTTTTTTTTTTTTTAAATACCTACCATCGGTATTTGAAATCATGACTAATCTGGTTCGAGTATCTGTGGGACACTATATAGGGGATTGTTTTTCCAGTATAGTTTTTTCTATTATCAAGTTTCAAGATAGAGACATGGTTAAGTGACCTATCATACAATCCCACTAGGTTGACTGTCTATCGACTCCAAAGAAGCTAGATTGTAGTCTTTGTCATTTTCTACCCGAAAAAAGAAAAAGAAAAGGATTCTGAAAAAAGAAAAAAAGGAGTGTGAGAACATAGATACCTTGCAATTATTCCATGAGCCAACTATCCATTGACTCCAAAGAAGCTAGATTGCAGTGTTTGTCATTTTCTACCCCCAAAGAATAAAAAGAAAAGGATTCCGAAAAAAGAAAAAAAAAGGAGTGTGAGAACATAGATACCTTGCACTCTTCCATTAGTCTGTCTCCCATGATACTTTTGTAGGTCATGCCATACATATATATATATACATATACATATACATATTTATTTATTTTTTACATAGTAAGATTTGAATTTGAGATCTCAAGAAAAGAAGAAGGGGATAGTGCCACTTCAGCTATTGCTCATTGGCGTACACACACACACTTTATATGGCATTTTCATGTATAGCACATATAGTTGATGTCTCATTTATTTTTGGGAAAAAATTATGTTTCACTATTCAAAGGATCAAAAATTTGGAAAACAAATAAAGCAAAAAATTAAAATTATCAAAAAAAGTGCTAAAGTCATCCGTAAAATTTCAAAAGTTAAGGTTCATCGATAAGCTCATTGCTTAATGTCAATTCCACCAAAAACTTCGAAAAAATCAAGCCACTCTTGTCCAATTTGTCTCTGAATTTGGCAATATGCATTTTTCATCCATGCTAAGATTCACCTCCAAATTTTATAGTCTTTTCAGCAATAAAGACAACTTTTAGGGACCAAAATTTTATTTGTTGCAATAAGTTTTACAGCAAGCCATTTTGCAACGAATATTTTTTGTTGCCAAATCGTGTGGCAAAGACATTTAGCAATGAATTTGTTGTTAGAATAGCCACTAATTTTCATCCATAATGCCATGTTTTATTGTTGTATGTTCCTCTCCCCTCTTGTTTCATCCTTGCCTGAAAATTATGAAGAATCAAATAAGAGAGCGCTTTAATTTGTGATCATCATAAAAAGAAAAAGGAATGTCCTCCCAAAAACCCAGCCGTGACAGCCTATAAGGATGTATCAAGGAAAATCATCTTATCCCATTTAAAGTTCTCTTGCCAAATACACCACAGAAGTCTAAAGGTC
This sequence comes from Dillenia turbinata, assembly GCA_037126225.1. Taxonomy (NCBI): domain Eukaryota; kingdom Viridiplantae; phylum Streptophyta; class Magnoliopsida; order Dilleniales; family Dilleniaceae; genus Dillenia; species Dillenia turbinata. The sequence goes on from JBAMMX010000024.1 coordinate 1,912,903, forward strand.
TTAGAATCCCTCACTGTGGAGGTCGGGGATTCCATTCCCTCTAGGTTAATCCAATATTAACTAGGTTAAGGTTCATGTTTCATGGAAGAGTTACACCATGATAAGAAAATTACACGATATTATTTATGGGATTCCCTAACAACTCTTGCTCCATAAGAAATTGATTGTTTATTCTTTGTGATCTACCCTCTCTCAAACTCGTGACTATAGATGTAATATATCTATTTGTTCATCACTATTTAATTTTTTTTTGTTTTTTAACTATTCAACATCAATGATGTAACTGTGATATACAACTAAATAAATGATATATTATATTAGAGACTTGATTAAATTTCTTTAATATGGTATCAGAGCTATATTAAAAATTTCTTCTTATCACCAACGAATTCAACACTAAGAGTTCTGAAGATTAAGAAACTACTACCAAGATTTATAACCACAAAACTAACATTTTTAACCTTGGTAGAGATTCTGAGAGTTCATCAACTAAATAGTTATCCACATATTCTACTCGACAAGATGAGTTATTGATGAAACATATTCAGTGATTCATAGAAGAAACTTGACATACAAAAGAGTTTACGGTCACCCCTGTTTCAAGGAAGCCTGCACTAATAATCATTCTTGTGAGAAGGAAATGATCAAGCTTTTGTTTTACTTATATGTATGGGGCCTGTGTTGCCAATCAAAGCTTGCACTTTGAGATTTTGATCAATTTCGTCATTGATAAAGTGTCAACTGATATAGTTTTATTTTTACATTAATTGAATATATATATATATAAAATCGAGAACGGGTATGAATCAAAATGCAATTATGTTTCAAAAATTAACTTTGGATATTCATCAAAGAGGAAAGAAAGGAAAAAAAAAAGAAAAAATTGGAGAGGGGGAATGAATCAGAATGTAATTGTTCTTTTATTGATTTCATGTGGGCTTTTCATTATTTGTTTCATTTTATTGTGAGTTTCTTTAAACTATTCAATACCTTAGAGTCAAGATTAGTTGTCTTGGCTTAACATATGTAAATGGGCAATATTAATTGGCAAAGTCTCGTTGACTCCAAGCGGTGAACCTTTTGACAGGGTGATGTTTTAATGCATTAAATCTTTGCATTCTCCAAGTCTTGCAGTGTGCAGAATAGCAATGACATACATCATTTGAAAAAGAAAAAAATAAAAAATTTATTTATTCTCTTAAGATTGGAACGATCTTTTTATATGTGGTTATAAAGCATGCTAAAATTTTCCACAAATTTTGAAGTCAAATGTGGAATGCCATAGACTTTCTTTTTCTTTAATTAGTCTCAAAAAACAATTAATAATAGAAGGCAATATGAATGGTGGGATGTTTTTCTAATTCATCCATTTGAGATTGAGTTGAAAATCCTTTCCTGCATTTGGACATAAAACTTTCAAAGAATTGAATCTTCAAATGAGACTAGCTTGCAATATTTGTCATTTCTATGCCCAAAAAATAAAAGAAACGGATTTCAACCAAAAAAAAAAAAAAAAAAGACGGTGAGAACAAATAAAGGGGGGAAATAAAAGAAAAAAGACAAATTTGATAGAAAGCATAGAAAAGAGAAAATAAATATATGGGATGCCTTGAAAAAAAGTAAAGAGATGAACTGATTTCTTGATCAACTAGTTTAGAGAGAAACCAGTTTGATAAATTGTTTCCCAAGTCCTTTTTTCTATTTTTTTATTAACAAAAATCACATAACTATTTTATAAATAATAGTTTTATTACTGCACATTCTGTTTACGCAGAAAAAATCAACTCCTTATTCACACATGTGATATATACTCTTTCTGTTTTCACTTTTCTAATCCATCTTCAGCAGACAAGTGAGACTCTTGAATCTATTTGCACATATTATGGATAAATCTTGAAGCTTGTGCTTTGAGCCACATGAATGATCTGGTTTTGATTGAATCATGGATTCCCTCTCTATTGTGTTATTTTTTCCCTCTATAAACTATCTTATATTTCTAGAAAAATCAAATCACAGCAAAAGAAAGACAATAATATAGCCCTCCTCCACCCGTCATGAAAAAGAAAATTTGTTGCTTTTACATTCTAGAAGATGACAAATTTCAAAGTCCGTGGTGAATCTAATCAGCATGACCCCATCGTAACCTATTCCACCATCTCCTTTAACAAGCCTCATCCACAAAGACCACCAACTTTTAATCACGTATTGTCCAATTTCAACCACCACCCTCCAATCCCTCAGAATCAAATATGATACAATTGTGAATTGACACCTACGTTTGCCGTTTGCACTGACCAAACACTTCTTCATATCCATATGTCAAACGATTTCTTTAGGCACAAAAGACATTCCAATCTTATATATGCTTTCTTTCGCAATTGATACTTTTAGGAAACCGGGTACAAAAGTCTCTATTGCCATGTCTACTCCAAAAACACTGGTTTATTTAGTCTTTATTGGGCATAGAGGTCAATGATGTCCTGTCTTATTAAAGTACAACTAACCTGGGGCCGGATGTTGGTGAATAAATGATTTTGACCATTCAAGCAATTATTTGAATCTAATTATGATATTCACAAAATTAAAATTAAAATAGATTTTGACCCCTTTTCACAGGATGTCCATTATGATCCATTTCATTTGTCCATAATGCATCCAGATCACGTCAAAGATTGAGATTAAACATCCTGTGTTTAGAAATGTCAAGATGTGACTCAAAGAGTCAATGTCCTATCCAACTCCGACATGCATCAGACATCCCAACTCCCAACTCCCAACTCCCAATTGATGGGACAATGATCCATATGACAATCAGTGAAGTACCTAAATGACCAAAGACTCGAGTCAATGCACAGGACAACTCCCGATGACAAGCAATGGATCCATCAATCAGAACCGTTCAACCAATCCCAGCTTGCATTCGGTGAACCCGCATGGCCGACTCCATATGCTTGACGGCTGACTAATAATACCTTAAGAAATCGATCACTCTGATCAAATTAGAGTTACAATATCTCGACTGCGCATGTCTCTTATAACACTTCATATAAAAGTCTTCATGTCAACGAAGTTAGATACGCTCTCTAGATCTAACATAGAACACACAAGTAACAGAGGAGACCAACTATCTCTCTCTCTCTCTGTGGAGCTCTCTTGTTTTCAGTCTATTTTATTCTTTTTAAAAATTGTTCTTTCTAATTTGAGTGTCGAAATCTTCTCGTCAGAGTATCCTCCGACAATCTTTTGCAGGTTCAAACCACTTCAACTATCTACTATTTGAGTCGAAAGTAGCCGAATTCTATAGAGCTGAAATTTACCTCTAACAGATTAGTACCATCCGTAGAAACAGACTGATCCCCTAAATGTGACAAATCACCTGTCTTTTATCGTTGCTCAAAATATGACAATGACCAAAAGAAAAAGGCTAGTTATCGGCTTTAGCGATGACGATCTAATCAGAGTCGATCCCAATTACCATTAGAGTGGAGTCTTATATAGTCAAGAGAATCCTCATCGATCAGAGTGCTGACTACGATCTTATTACTTGGGATGTCTTTCGGTGAATGGTTCTCAACCCTTCTTACCTTCAACCCTCAATTGGATCCCTCAAAGGACTATTTGACAAGTGTATTCATCCGAAGGGGATCATCCCCCTCACCATAACTTTGGGGACCCCCCTAATCATACGACTGCCAAAGTCATCTTCCATGTGGTGAAACCATTCCCACCATACAATGTCATTCTCGGCCAACCAAATTTAGACGAACTGGAAGACTGCCTATGAGACACATGAAGATAAAGTTCAAAACGCCAGAAGGGGTCGCTACTATTTGGACTAACCCTGATCCTTATACCCTCTTCACGACCGAGAGTGGATAAGAGGATTTCCCGAGATTATTTCTGATATGCCCTAACAACACAAGACTCAAAGACATATGAGATTATTAAATTATCGGCAACCGGTTCATCCATCAACAGAAGCAAATTATTTTTTAACTCATTAATTTCTACCAATATATTTTTGGTTTCCTACCCGCTTCGTGTATAATACAAATGCACTCCCACATGGCATGAGAATTTGAACTCAATAATCATCCGGATAAAAGGGATTTGCATCATCATCCTCTAAATGGTACTCTGGCCCTTCAAACTGAGAGGGAATAATCAAATTTTTGCTTTGCATATATTTCAATAGACAGCATTTGCTACCGACAAAGCTTGCGCTTTTAAATTTTGATGATTCTTGTCATTCACGAGGTGTAAGCTGATGTATTTATTTTAGAAAATTCAGATGCAATAGACTTATTCCCAAAATTTGGGGTCAGCAAAGAATATAAAATATAGCAATCTATTATTTATAACAAATTCTCATATAATATATCTATATTTAAAATGTAGCAGTCTAGCTACTAGTACTAAGAGTGATTATTAAGAGATGCTTCGGATGCTTTATTATTTATTTAACAACATTTTATGTCATCCAGTAATGAAAAAATCAATGTTAAAAAAAATTATATGTGAAGGGTCAAAAAAATTAAGATCATATTGAATTGAAATTAAGTGAAAATAAAAAAAAATGATTATTATAATGATAATTTTAATCTATTTTACAGAAAAAATAAATTTCTATATTGTATTTCATGAAATAAGTGGAATTGAAGTTTTCTAAAGTTGTGATTCAAATTAAAGGTATATTAGATAAGGATCAGACCTATAGTCCCACCACCAGAAATGTCACAAGCCTTGTAACTTTTACCGGTTACAACCATTACTCCTCCAAAGACTATGTATCTGTTGGAAAATTTTAATCTTGATATTAGACTCCTCGTATATTTCTAGACATGCAATCTAGAACTAATGTTACGTAAGAGAATTATATCAAGATAAAATTTGAAGAAAATGAAGAAGAAAATGAAAAGAACTTTCTTTGTATTGATTGAAGAAAATTACAAGAGAGAAGAAAGAGAGCTAATGCAAGAGAGAAGATTGTCTCTTATTGCTTGATTACAAAATGTGGAGAATAGCCCTATTTATACAAGAGTTTAGCTAGTAGAGAAAATGAAAGAAATTTGAATAAAATTAGTAAAAAGGAAAATAGTAAAAAATAAAGTTAATTTTCTAAATATATAATGATTGAATAAATCAATCATTATTTAAATCAATTAAATATAGAATGATTGATTAAATCAATATTAATAATTGATTAAATCAACCAAATATATATAATTGACCAAATCAATTGAAATGGTTAAATCAATCATAATAATTGAGTAAATCAATTATTATGATTGAATGGTTGATTAGATCAATCATGATGGTTGACTAGATCAATCAAGGAGTCTCATTTTGGTCTATTTTAACACTCCCCCCCAAGTTTGGCGAATAGATATCTATGGAGCCTAACTTGTTGAGAATATTTTGCATGTGACTTGTCGCGGTTCCCTTAGTAAAAATATCAGCAAGCTGTTCACTACTCTTCACGTGAGGAGTGATTATGGTCTTGTCTTCAACCTTTTGGCGTACAAAGTGCAATCAACTTCAATATATTTTGTTCTCTCATGAAAGACAGGATTAGAAGCAATGTGAATGGCAGACTGATTGTCGCAGAAAAGTTTGATTGGAGAAGTGACTTGAAATCCTAATTCTTCAACTAGAGCCTTTAACCAAACGATTTCACTGGTTGCTACTGCCATGGCTCTATACTCAGCTTCCACACTAGATCTTGAAACTACGGATTGTTTCTTACTCTTCCAAGACACGAGATTCCCACCAACAAACATGCAATAGCCTGCGGTGGATCTTTTGTCTGTTGAATCTCCGGCCCAATCCGCATCACAATAGCCTACTATTTCTAAACTTTGATTGTTCTTCATGCAGATTCCTCTTCCAGGAGACCCTTTAAGATACCTAAGAATTCTTTCAGCTGCTTTCCAATGGCACACCTTAGGAGCATGCATATGCTGACTGATTTGACTCACGGCATATGCAATGTCGGGTCTGGTGATAGTTAGGTAAATGAGCCTTCCTACAAGTCTCTGGTACTTTTGTATATCTGTGAATAGTTTATCAGTATCATTTCCTTCATTAGATGTTGAGATAGGGCTAATGACTGGTTTTGCTCCCAATTTACCTGTTTCCTGCAACAAATCAAGAGTGTACTTTCTTTGGGATAGGACAAGCCCCTTATGAGAGTAGGCAAGTTCTATTCCTAGAAAATATTTAAGTATCCCTAAATCTTTAACATCAAAACTAGATTTAAGAAAATTTCTAACTTGATCAATATGACTCATATCACTCCCAGTAATAATAATATCATCAACGTATATGAGCACAATAGTGATTCTTTCATTATCAAGTTTAGTAAATAGAGAAGAATCACTATTGCATTTTTTAAAATTGTTACTGAGAAGTGCAGAGCTTAGTTTTGCATACCAGGCCCGAGAAGATTGTTTGAGACCGTAGATGGCTTTCTTCAATTTGCACACTTTTCCTTCGTGACCTTGGTTGAGCCCTTGAGGTAGATGCATGTAAACCTCCTCTTCTAGCTCTCCTTGCAAGAAAGCATTCTTTACATCCATCTGGTACATTGGCCAGTTCTTATTGGTTGCAAGAGACAAGAGGACCCTTATAGTGTTCATCTTCGCTACGGGTGTAAAAGTCTCTGTATAGTCCACTCCATAGGTCTGGGTAAACCCCTTGGCTACAAGTCTAGCCTTGTAGCGATCAATTGAACCGTCACTTTTATGCTTGATCTTATATATCCATTTGCATCCAACTGCTTTCTTTTCTCTTGGCAGAGTCATTATTTCTCAAGTCTTATTCTTTGTGAGAGCATCTAACTCTTCTTTCATTGCTTTCCTCCATTCTGGGTGATTATTAGCCTCATTGAAACTTCTAGGCTCCTGTACTTGATCAATGCCACTCAAAAATACTTGGTGACTTGAGGAAACGTTAGTTGTAGTATAATAGTTAGCAATGGATAAGATGTGACCTTAGAGACATAGTGATCCCATCTTGATGGAGGGAATCTCAGCCTTGTTGACCTTCTAAGTAGCGGTCGATATGATGACGGATCATTAGATTCTGCATTTGCTTCTAAGGGAAGTAAGTCTTCTTGGATTTGGTCTCCCCCTTGCTCCTTACTTCCTTCAGTTTTGGGGGAACTTCTATCTTTGCTTTGCTCAGAATTTTATGATAATTCTCTCTCTTGCTCTTGCTCTGAGTTGTCCTCTTCATTAGATTGGTGAGAAGGGTTGCTAAGTTCTTTAGGAGTTAACAAGAAAACATATAGATCTTCCTTTTCTGGTGTTCTCTCTTCATTTGTATCTGTAAAATAAAACTCATTTTCTACAAATATCACATCTTTTGATGTGTATATTTTGTTAGTCATAGGATCATAACATATATAACCCTTTTGAAATGATGCATATCCTATGAAGACACACCACTTCCCTTTTTTATCTAATTTATTTCTAAATTGTTTTGGTATATGTAAATAGCATATGCATCCAAACACTTTTAAGTGAGTAATATTTGGCTTGGTTTTAGTGAGAACTTCTAAGGGAGATTTATCTTGAAGTATCTTAGTGGGTAAGCGGTTAATTAGATGAGCTGCGGTACTAACAGCATCGCTCCAAAATATTTTAGGCATGTTAGCATAGAACATGATTGTTCTTGCTATTTCAAGTAAGTGTCGATTTTTTCTTTCGGCTACTCCATTTTGTTGGAGGGGTATATGGGCATGAAGTTTGATGAATTATTCCATTTTCTTCTAAAAAGTTTGTAAATGTATGATTAATGTATTCCCCCCCATTATCTGTTCTAAGCATTTTTATGTTTGCATTGTATTGCCTAGTGACAAAATTATAAAAGTTTTTAAATGCTTCGAATGCTTGTGCTTTTGAAGTGAGCATATAAACCCATGTGTATCTAGTCTTGTGATCAATAAAGGATATAAAGTATTTAAAACCTCGTCTAGATATTACAGGAGATGTCCAAATATCAGAATGTACAAGATTAAAAGCATTTTCATAAATTGTTTCTGAAATCGGATAATGCATTCGAGTCTCTTTTCCAAAAATACAAGCTTCACAATATCTATCTTCACAATTTTTTGTTGGAAACAGATATTTCAAAATTTGCTTACTAGGGTGACCTAATCTAGCATGCCATAAAATATAACTTTCTCCTTGATGTGCCGTATATGCATAATTATCTTGACTCAAAAAATATAGATTGTTTCTTCTGAATCCCCTACCAATCACTTGGTTTGTTTTGAGATCCTGAAAAACAACAGTATCAGGATCAAATGTGACTTTACAATTTTGGTCCCTAGTAATTTAGCTAATAGACATAAGATTAGAGGAGAATTCGGGAATATATAAAGCATTAGCCTTTTTTCCGAAAAAAATTAATTTTTCCAAATTTTCTTATATTTAAATTATGCCCATTAGCAACCTTGACTATCTTATAGTTTGGTAGAGATTTCAGTTTCTTAAATTTATCCTTATCTCTAACCATATGATGGTCGCAACCCGAATCTACCAACCAATCTTGAAAATTCAAAGTTGAGTTTAAGCAAGTACCTGGATTAGTTGTTTCTTGCTTGAGTAGCATCTTTAATATGATACTTTCGATAGTTGACTCAAGTGATGCATTCTGGGCTGTATTTGAAGATATTTGGTCCTTTCTCTTCATGTGTTCAGGCCTTAGGTGAGGATGAAGAAACCAACATCTTTCTTGTGAATGATTTGATTTTTTGCAATGAGCACATATCTTTTTGGCCATGTGGTGCACCTTATTGGCCACTTGTCCTTCTGTGGTTGAGTTGAAACTATACCCTTCTATTTTGGATTGAGGAGTATCCTCAAATTTCATACTTGCTTCTGCTCGTTGGATCATGGCTCTTACTTCTTGATAGGAAGGAAAATCCTTCATTCGAAGGATTTCTTGACGAACATGTGCGAACTGTTCTCCAAGAGAAATGAGGAGCCCAAAGGACTTGTCCTCATCCTCTCTTTTTTGTAAAATTTTGAGATCGGTTGTGATCGGTCTCAAAGTTTTGATCTCGTTCCAAAGGTCTTCATATTCGCCGAATAGTTGGGAGAGAGTTTTTTCATCTTTTTTGATATTGGCAATTTGCCTCTTTATCTCAAAAACTCTTCCTAAATTTGACTCTTGCCCATAAAGATTATGCATTTGATCCCATAGGGCTTTTGAATTTGGAGAGCAAGTGACCATAGTTCTATGAGTTTGATCCATAGAACTTGTGAGTAGGATAAAAACTTGGTCATCCCTCATTTTCCATTCTTCAAATATTGGGTTCGACTCCTCAAGAGAATCCTTTGTAATATGACTCAAGAGATTTCTTGAGTTTAAGGATCTCTTAATATGAGCAGCCCATTGGAAATAATTTGAAGATGTAAGAAGAATGGAAAAAAAGGGTTGTGAATGAAAAGAATTGATTTGAGAAAAAGGATCACTTAACCTCGAAGAAGAAGGAATCGAAGTTTGCTTTGATACCATGTTGGAAAATTTTAATCTTGATATTAGACTCCTCGTATGTTTCTAGACATGCAATCTAGAACCAATGTTACGTAAGAGAATTATATCAAAATAAAATTTGAAGAAAATGAAAAGAACTTTCTTTGTATTGATTGAAGAAAATTACAAGAGAGAAGAAAGATAGCTAATGCAAGAGAGAAGATTGTCTCTTATTGCTTGATTACAAAATGTAGAGAATAGCCCTATTTATACAAGAGTTTAGTTAGTAGAGAAAAGGAAAGAAATTTGAATAAAATTAATAAAAAGGAAAATAGTAAAAAATAAAGTTAATTTTCTAAATATATAATGATTGAATAAATCAATCATTATTTAAATCAATTAAATATAGAATGATTGATTAAATCAATATTAATAATTGATTAAATCAACTAAATATATATAATTGACCAAATCAATTGAAATGGTTAAATCAATCATAATAATTGAGTAAATCAATTATTATGATTGAATGGTTGATTAGATCAATCATGATGGTTGACTAGATCAATCAAGGAGTCTCATTTTGGTCTATTTTAACAGTATCTACTTCACTGGTCTTATCCTTGTCATTTGTACAGTGTCTAATAATAAATACTTTGCAGTTATTGAGTGTGGAATCGAAATTGAAGCATAATCCAATCTACTTCAAAATGCTATCCATTCAATCCGGAGGGGTAATGTCCTCCAACATATCGGCATAGGCTCCTTGGAGATTAATGTTGGAGCAACATGGTAAGATGTTTCAAGTCTATGCAAATTCATTAAAAGGAGATTACTATATTTTTACATGTTTTATTAATATTTAGGTTGTTACGTAATAAATGATTAAAAAAAAATGTATACCATGATTTTGAAACAAATTTACAAAAGTACATAAATAAAGAAAGATTCATTGGTAACGATAAAGCCAAACTAAAAATGTTATTCTTTATGTGTATAGATATTCCCAAAAAATTCTTTTCACGTGGGGTACAAAATTAAGGCCGTTAAATCATGAGTATGCTCTTAAACTTGTGACTATAGATGGAATATATTTATTTGTTGAGCACTATTTAATTTTGAAATGTATCGAAATGTAATTATGTTTCAGAAATTAAATTTGGATATTCGTCAAAGAGGAAAAAAAAAATGGAGAGGGGGAACGAATAAGAATGCAATTGTTCTTTTATTGATTTTCTTTCTTCTTCTTCTTCTTTTTTTTTTTTTTTTTTTGCATTTTATTGTGAATTTCTTTGAACCTATCCAACACCTTAGAGAAACTTCTTGTTTTGATGTAACATATGTGGAACGCAAAGATTATTTGGCAAAGTCTTCCGGACTACAAGTTGTGAACCTTTTGATGGGTTGATGTTTTAATGCATTAAGTGATGTTTTAATGAAGTGTGTAGAATAGCAAAGACATGCAATATCATTGAAAAAGAATATATATATATATATATATATATATATATATATATATTCTTTTAAGATTCGAATGATCTTTTGATATGTGGTTATAAAGCATGCTAAAATTTTCCAAAAATTTTGAAGTCAAATGTGGATTGCCATGGACTTTTTTTTTTTCTTTAATTAGTCTCAAAGAACAATTAATATTAGAAAACAACATGAATGGTTGAATGCTTTTCTAGTTCCTCCATTTGAGATTTGGTTGGAAATCCTTTCCTACATTTGGACATAAAACTTTCAAAGAATTGAATGTTCAAATGAGACTAGATTGCAATATTTGTCATTTCTATCTCCAAAAAATAAAAAGAAACCGATTTCAACAAAAAATAGAGGGTGAGAACAAATAAAGGGAAAAAAGAAAAAGAAAAAAGACAACTTTGATAGAAAGCAGAGAAAGGAGAAAATAAATATATAGGATGCCTTGAAAAAAAAAGTAAAGAGATGAATTGATTTCTAGATCAACTAGTTTAGAGAGAAAGCAGTTTGATAAATTGTTTCCCAAGTTCTTTTTTTTCTCTTTTTTTTTTTATTAGCAAAAATCAAATAACTATTTTATAAATAATAGTGTTACGCTTGCACTTTCTATTTATACAGAGAAAATCAAATCCTTATACACACATGTGATATAAACTCTTTCTAATTTCATTTTTCTAATCCAACTTGAGCAGATATCTGAGACTCTTGAATCTATTTGCATATATCATGGACAAATCTTGAAGCATTTGCTTTGAGCCACATGTTTTGATGGAATCATAGATTCCCTCTATTGTGTTATTTTTGCCGCCATAAGTTATCCTTTTTTTTCTTATAAAAATCTAGTCATTCAAGAACAACTCAAATGATAGACTCTCTTTATTTTTATTTTTTTTTAATTTAATTTAATTTAATTATATTTTTTTATTAAAAAAAAATCAAATCACAACAATAAAAGAAACATAATAATTTAGGCCTCCTCCACCCGTCATGAAAAAGAAAATTTGTTGCTTTTACATTCTAGAAGAGAGCAAAAGTCTGGTTTGGGCATGGAAGTCAATGATGTCCTGTGTTATTACAGTATAACTAACACGGAGACGGATGTCGGTGAGTAACGATTTTGACCATTCAAGCCATTATTTGAATCTACTTCTTATATTCATAAAATTAAAATTAAAACTGATTTTGACAGGATGCCCATTTTGACCCATTTCAGTCAAGGTGCGACTCTAACGCGGTGTCAATGTCCTATCCAAGTCCAACATGCATCAGACATCCCCAACGTTACCTAATGGTATGCTGAGCCCACCAAAATAGCTCGTAATTAGTGATATTCAGTGTTTTCAAAATTCAATCGAATCGGTCTGATCAGTTAAATTAATTTTATCATAAATCATTTTATATTCTGACTTAATTCTTATTATTAAATCAAATAAAATTAAATTTGATCAAAATTTTTTAAAATCGATCAAAATTGATAAAACCAGTAAATTATTCAAACCAGTTAAAAAAATTATAATATACAAATTCTTTTTTTCATTTTTTTAAATCCGTTCAAAGAGAAAAATTATATGATATATAAATTATAATATACAAACTGTTGCTGATGGAACAAATTCATTTTTTCTATAAAGATAAATGGATTTTATTTTATTTTAAAATATATAATATACAAATTATATATATATTTGATATCATTGATATCATCCGATTTGTAAAACGGTTTAACCTGACAAAGTTTGATTTGAATAGAAATGAATTTTCCATATCCTTACATTGTTTGGTACATATGCATATATACAAAATTAGTATACATATTTATGGAATATAAAAGAGTCAATTAAATAAAAGAAAAGAAAGAGAATCAACTAAAAATGGGAAAGTCAATTAGACAACTAAAAACCAACTAAAAGGAAAAGGAAATATATTAGATCAAATCTTGATCCTATAATCAAACTCTTCATTGATATTGTTTCCTTAGGTCTCTTAATACTCCCACTCAAACTGGTACATGGAGGTCAGTAATGCCCAACTTGCTTTGAAAAAACAAAAACTGATCCTTGCTTAATGCTTTGGAAAGAATGTCAGTCGGTTGGTTTGTAATAGAGATGACAAGAGGTTGAATGATTCCAACTTCAAACTTTTCACGAACAATATGACAATCAATTTCAAGATGCTTGGTACGCTCATGGAAGACTGGATTAGTAGCAATATAACATGCTGCTTGGTTGTCGCAATATAGAAGAGTGGCTGATGATAAAGAAATGCCAAGATCACTAAGTAAAGAGTGAAGCCAGATGATTTCCCGTGTAGTGGTAGCCATGGCACGATATTCGGTCTTAGCCGAAGAATGTGATACAGTCTGTTGCTTTTTACTTTTCCAAGATATCAAACTATGACCAAGGAAGATATAGTTTCCTGTGGTTGACCGACGAGTTTGAAGACGACTTACCCAATCAGAATCTAAAAAAGCAATAAACTCTATTGGGCTAGAAAAAGATAATAAAATGCCTTGACCTAGAGTTTTCTTTATGTAGCGAAGCAATCAATGAGTAGCATTTAAGTGCCGCTGACGAGGTTAATGCATAAACTGGCTAAGAACATTGACAGCGAATATAATGTCAGGTCGAGTAATGGTTAAATAAATGAGACGACCAACTAAGCAACGATAAGAGGAGGATCTTCTAGCAAATCACCAATAGAGTCTGTAAGTTTGAGGTTTTGCTCCATAGGTATATGAGCAATACGAGCATCAATGAGGCCAGAATTTGCAAGAAAATCCATAACATATTTGTGTTGTGATAGGTAGATGCCATGAGAGGATCTAGCTACCTCAATAGCAAGAAAATATTTAAGAGGACCAAGGTTCTTGACGCGAGAGCGTTATAATAAGAAGATCTTGATTTATGATAAAAGTTTTGGGTCATTTCCAGTCATGACAATATCATCCACATAAACCAAGAGGAAAATAGAAGATGATCCACGATAGAGACAAAATAAAGAATTGTCAGCATGTGACTTTGTAAAACCAACTTCAACCAAGAGGAAAATAGAAGATGATCCACGATGGAGACAAAATAAAGAATTGTCAGCATGTGACTTTGTAAAACCAACTTCTAATAAGGTAGCAAAAAATGTAGTAAACCAATTTCTTCCAGCTTGTTTCAAGCCATATAAAGATTTATTAAGTTTGCAGACCAGATGTTTCTCCCCCTGCTGTGGATGTCCAAGAGGTAAACACATGTATACTTCCTCTTGTAGTGGGCCATATAAGAAGGCATTTTGCACATCAAATTGATAAAGAGGCCAACGTTGAATAGTAGCAATAGTTAAAAGGACTCGGACAGTCACCAATTTGGCCACTGGAGCAAATGTGTCATGATAATCTACCCCTTCAATTTGAGTATATCCTATGGTTACCAAATGTGCCTTGTAGCGTTCAATGTTGTCATCAGAATGTCTTTTGATTTTATAAACCCATTTACATCCAATGGGTTTCTTCTCTGACGGAAGAGGCATAATAGACCATGTACTTGTTGCTTCAAGGGCATTTAGTTCTGTTTTCATAGCTTCTTGCCACTGAGGTACTCGTACAGCTTGGGTGAACATTTTGGGTTCTGCAATAGAGGTTAGGGCACCAAGGAAAGCACAATGTCTACGAGAGAAACAATGGAAAGAAATACTTAAGAGGAGGATCTTCAAGCAAATCACCAATAGAGTCTGTAAGTTTGAGATTTTGCTCCATAGGTATATGAGCAATACGAGCATCAATGAGGCCAGAATTTGCAAGAAAATCCATAACATATTTGTGTTATGATAGGTAGATGCCATGAGAGGATCTAGCTACCTCAATAGCAAGAAAATACTTAAGAGGACCAAGGTTCTTGACGCGAAAGCGTTATAATAAGAAGATCTTGATTTATGATAAAAGTTTTGGGTCATTTCCAGTCATGACAATATCATCCACATAAACCAAGAGGAAAATAGAAGATGATCCACGATGGAGACAAAATAAAGAATTGTCAGCATGTGACTTTGTAAAACCAACTTCTAATAAGGTAGCAAAAAATGTAGTAAACCAATTTCTTCCAGCTTGTTTCAAGCCATATAAAGATTTATTAAGTTTGCAGACCAGATGTTTCTCCCCCTGCTGTGGATGTCCCGGAGGTAAACACATGTATACTTCCTCTTGTAGTGGGCCATATAAGAAGGCATTTTGCACATCAAATTGATAAAGAGGCCAACGTTGAATAGTAACAATAGTTAAAAGGACTCGGACAGTCACCAATTTGGCCACTGGAGCAAATGTGTCATGATAATCTACCCCTTCAATTTGAGTATATCCTATGGTTACCAAATGTGCCTTGTAGCGTTCAATGTTGTCATCAGAATGTCTTTTGATTTTATAAACCCATTTACATCCAATGGGTTTCTTCTCTGGCGGAAGAGGCAAAATAGACCATGTACTTGTTGCTTCAAGGGCATTTAGTTCTGTTTTCATAGCTTCTTGCCACTGAGGTACTCGTACAGCTTGGGTGAACATTTTGGGTTCTGCAATAGAGGTTAGGGCACCAAGGAAAGCACAATGTCTACGAGAGAAACAATGGAAAGAAATACTTAAGAGGAGGATCTTCTAGCAAATTACCAATAGAGTCTGTAAGTTTGAGATTTTGCTCCATAGGTATATGAGTAATACGAGCATCAATGAGGCCAGAATTTGCAAGAAAATCCATAACATATTTGTGTTGTGATAGGTAGATGCCATGAGAGGATCTAGCTACCTCAATAGCAAGAAAATACTTAAGAGGACTAAGGTTCTTGACGCGAAAGCGTTATAATAAGAAGATCTTGATTTATGATAAAAGTTTTGGGTCATTTCCAGTCATGACAATATCATCCACATAAACCAAGAGGAAAATAGAAGATGATCCACGATGGAGACAAAATAAAGAATTGTCAGCATATGACTTTGTAAAACCAACTTCTAATAAGGTAGCAAAAAATATAGTAAACCAATTTCTTCCAGCTTGTTTCAAGCCATATAAAGATTTATTAAGTTTGCAGACCAGATGTTTCTCCCCCTGCTGTGGATGTCCCGGAGGTAAACACATGTATACTTCCTCTTGTAGTGGGCCATATAAGAAGGCATTTTGCACATCAAATTGATAAAGAGGCCAACGTTGAATAGTAACAATAGTTAAAAGGACTCGGACAGTCACCAATTTGGCCACTGGAGCAAATGTGTCATGATAATCTACCCCTTCAATTTGAGTATATCCTATGGTTACCAAATGTGCCTTGTAGCGTTCAATGTTGTCATCAGAATGTCTTTTGATTTTATAAACCCATTTACATCCAATGGGTTTCTTCTCTGGCGGAAGAGGCATAATAGACCATGTACTTGTTGCTTCAAGGGAATTTAGTTCTGTTTTCATAGCTTCTTGCCACTGAGGTACTCGTACAGCTTGGGTGAACATTTTGGGTTCTGCAATAGAGGTTAGGGCACCAAGGAAAGCACAATGTCTACGAGAGAAACAATGGAAAGAAATATAATTTTCCAAAGGATATTGAGTACCTGAAAAAGTTAAAGATGATTGATGCAGAGCTTGAGAGCAATGATAGTCTTGGTATTTTGTTGGAGGACGAGTCACTCGTGAGTGATGAAGGGATACTATGGAATGCGTAGTGGTGGGTTCAACATTGGAATTTGTAGGTGGATAAGTTGAGTCACCGGTGTCAGTTAATGTGGAAGGGGGAGAACATGAGTAGTAGTAGTAGTATCAATTGACACTTGCAATTTGCATGGAAAAATATTTTCATGAAACACGACATCCCTACTCACATAAATTGTTTGAGATTTAATATAAAAAATCTTAAATCCCTTTTGATCATATGGGTAACCAAGAAATATACCTGGTAAAGCATGTGAATCAAATTTATGTTTGGGATGATTATTTTGACCAAAAATCAAACAACTGAAAACACGTAAATGGTGATATGTAGGCATTTTATTGAACAAAAGTTCAAATGAGGTTTTGCCATGAAGAACACCTGTAGGGGTTCTATTAATAAGATAAGTTGCAGTAAGAATACATTCCCCCCAAAATGTTAAAGGTAAATTAGCTTGGAATCGCAAGCCTCGTGCAACATTTAGTAGATGACGGTGTTTACGCTCAACAATTCCATTTTGTTGGGGTGTGTAAATACAACTATGTTGATGAAGAATACTAAGAGATTTAAAAAATTCATTGATGTCATAATTAAAAAATTCAAGTGCATTGTCACTACGCACTTGACGAATGGAGGCATCAAATTGTGTTTTAACCATAGAAAAGAAATGATGTATATGGGTAAAGGTATGAGATTTAAAACACATCAAATATGTCCAGGTAGTGCATGAAAAATCATCCACTATTGTGAGAAAATAACGTGCAGTAATAGTGGGAGTAGAATATGGTCCCAAAATATCAATATGAATTAAATCAAAACAGGATTTAGAAGAAATACAGCCATGTGGAAAAGGAAGTAGTGATTGTTTTGCTAAAGGGCAAGTCATACAAGTGCATTTAGATAAAAAATTGATACTGGGATCTAAACGAGAGAACATAGGTGAAATACTTGAACTGGGATGGTCGAGATGACAATGCCATAAGTCTTGTTTGCCCTTTGTTGTAATGGATAACAAAAAGGTAATGTGGTTGAATTTTAAATCAAGGTAGTAAAGACCATCATGTTCTCTGCCCAATCCAATCATCCTCTTCATTTTCAGGTCCTGAAAAACACAATAGTTTGAGAAAAAAGTGACAGAACAATTAAGAGCTTTTGTGATTTTGCTAACAGATAGGAGATTAAACTTAAAAGAAGGGACATACAAAACGTTGTCTAATGAAAAATTTGGTAAAAATTTAATAGAGCCTAAGTGAGTTACTGGAACAATGCTACCATTTGGGAGTTTGACAGGTTGGCTATTGTGATAGGAGACATCATGCAAGGAATTTAGATCGTGAGTCATATGATCACTGCATCCAGAGTCAATTACCCAAGTGTCATCGTAATGAGAAGAAAAACAAGAAACCATACCTGCCAAGTTAGCTAAAGGATGAGAAGAGGTGGCGTTATTTGATTAAATTAACTAGAGGAGCTGCTATATTTGTTTCTCAGTGAAAGGCAAGCTATGAGAAGAAAATGAGACACTGTCCGCAACAGCTGCAATTAGTCGATTATGATTTGGTGCATAATTTTGCTTATGCCGAGATTGATCCTCTTTCGGCTGGTTAGATGTAGTAAAACATATATCAGCTTGTTTTTTGTGGCACCATTTTTCTATATGTCCATCCCTTCCATAATAATTACAGTGTTTATGATGTTTTGATTTATCTTACCATGGAGAAGAAGAATTTTGTCTTCCATGGTGAGCCATGAACGCAGATTGGTCCGATATAGGATTAGTCATAAGTACTAATCTTTGTCGTTCTTCTTGCTGCACAAGCGCATATGCTTGAGTGATAGATGAAAGAGGATTCATGAGTAAGATTTGACTTCTTACAGATACATATGTATTATTCAAGCCCATCAAAATTTGGATAAGACGATCACGTTGCTAGAAGTCGTGAGTTGTTGAGCAGCACCACAAGTACATGTAGTGGATGAGTTGTAAATATTGAGTTCATCCCATAATGCTTTCAGACCAGTGTAGTAAACAGTGACAGAGTTATTTTGCTGAAGATGATTGACGATGGCTTGCTGGATTTTAAATATTCATGGGGCATTCTTTTGAGAGAAACGATCTCAAAGGTCATGCCATACACCATGGGTTGTTTCCATGAAGATGACGCTACTTGCAATTTCTTTGCTGACTGCATTGAGAAGCCAAGATAATGCCATACTATTGCAACGACTCCAAAGGGTGAAGATGGGTGAACCTAGTTCTGGCTTCACAATCGACCCATCTAAGAATCCTAATTTGTTCTTTACCTCAAAAGCTATGGTAATGGCACGACACCAAGTTGGATAGTTATTTTCAATCAATAGTTGGTAAACTAATATGGTAGTTGGATTGTCTAAATGGTGTAGGAAGTATGGTGAGGTTGGATTTGCTTCAAGAGTCATTGAATTTGACATTATTGAGGAAGAATTGAAAGAAAAACTAGGTTTTACAAGTCGAAAATCTGCTCTGATACCATGACAAAGTTTGATTTGAAGGGAAATAAATTTTTCATATCATTACATTGTTTGGTACATATGTATATATACAAAATTAGTATACATATTTATGGAATATAAAAGAGTCAATTAAATAAAAAAAAAGGAAAGAGAATCAACTAAAAATGGAAAAATCAATAAGACAACTAAAAACCAACTAAAAGGGAAAGGAAATATATTAGATCAAATTTTAATCCTATAATCAAATTCTTCGTTGATGTTGTTTTCTTAAGTCTCTTAATATAACCAATCTGACTAATGAATCAATAAATTGGTAGATTGACTGAGTTATTTATTGTTTCGATTTTAAAAACATTAGTGATAATGGCCTTCATGACCCATGCATGTCTAACTAATTCACGTATAAACCTGTTGTGGGTTGAGTCGAGATTTTGCAAATCTAAGAAATATTGAATTGGTAAAAAGAAAAGAAACAGAAGAAATATTGAATTGGAACCATAATTCTTGGAATTTAGACAAGCAACTCAAAATGGCATTATTAAAGAATCATGGACTACGTGAACAGTTAGCGGATGTCAATTTTTTCTTTGCCCAAGCTAAGCCCAATATCAAGCCATTAATCAGCTAGACCTACCTCTTGAAATGATTTATTGGCCCAAGCCTTCCTTGTTAGCAATATTCTCTCAATGCATGTTAAGTTTTGAACAATATAGTACCTTGAAGAGTAAAATCATTTTTAGTAATTAGAGGTGAGCACTATTAAGTTAAAATGAATTAATGAATTGCAAGTAGGGGTGAGTATTATTCGGTTAAAATCAAAAAAATCATTTTTTTTAATTATTCTTTTACATTTTGGGTGGTTTATTAGGTATTTGATTTGATGTTGTGTAAAACTAAATTTTAATTTAATTTATTTGGACAATTATTGATATTAGCAATTTTTATTTGATCAAATTGAATTAATTAAAAATAATATATATATTTTTGGATAATTTTTATTCATATAAATGTTATTATAATATTAAAGTTAAAATTTAAAAGAGAAAAAATATAAAAATTAAGACTAATATAATGGAGAGTGCACAATAATCAATGAAACATTTTAGTTTCTACCTTTCTATTTTCAAATTTTTAATGTCAAGTCCATTCTATGACTCTTTCATTTCCAAATTTGAGACTCTTACTCATGCCTCTTCCATTCCTTCTTCTATTTCACTCATTTTCCCTTCCTCATTGCTATTTTTATGCTCCGGTTTCATTCGCAAGCTACCCTCTTACATAACACTATGACGGATTTTAGAAGGGTAACTGTCCTACTTTGAATGCTTTGCTAGTTTGTTTGAAATTTTCAAAATGATATTTAGTAAATTAAAATTATAAATGAATTTTGAATTTTAAAATTTCAATTTATAGCCACAATTTAATATGAATAATATATGTTATATTTACATAGACATGAGTATAAGACAGCGTTATTTAAAAATCCCTTATAGTCAAAGATTTTAATAATTTGGTAAATTTGGATAATCGATCCAAGTTAAATATCTAACTTGGTCAAATGAATTGTCAGTTTTTAGTCTATTTGGTTAGGTTATAATTATGAAAACTGTATCATCGAATTCAATTGGTTATTCTAATTTTTACCATTTCAATAAATTTTGACCAAATACTTACATCTAATTGAGGGCCTCTGCTCTAGTAAGGAGCAAGTAAAGATTATACTCGAGTGAAAAAATCATGTGAATGACAATAAGGTGATATGGTAGATGTACAGACAAATTTATATTATACTATTAATTAAACTTTACTGCACTACAGAATTACACATTAAGATCGGGACATATGTTCCCCCAACTGGAAGTAAGAACGCATAGACTATTCAAATAGATAGCTGACTAAATATATAATCATGCAGAAACTTACTTGCATAGTCCAACCGAAAACAAAAAAGAGAGTAGATTATCAAGAAACTCTAATCAACTAAATAAGTCACCAAAAACACAAATTGCAGGACATCTCTGTCACTAACCTGCTTTTATCTCCACATCAGGCCCAGCAGTGTTTAAGCCCGGTCCTTCTTGCACATCCTTCTCTTGCTGATTGGGCTTTTCCTTCAGTGATTTTAAGCTCCCACCAGTTTGAGGATTAGTAGCTTTAAGAGACGCAAGAATCATATTATCAACATTACATACGGATGCACAGTGAAAAGGGTGAACAAAAAAAAGCTGTAAATACCCTATTTAGAATGGTCTGCTCCGCTTCAGGTTCCTTCTTGGAGGATTTGTTCTTTAGCTCTTCCTCACGCCATTGTCTCTCCATCCATGAGAAACATAGGGAAAACAGATATTCTTAAGAACATGTCACACCATAATGAAGCAATCATCCACTTAAATTGCTTATGGTTTCAAGTGGCAGTGTGAAGTGGAAGAGATCATAAATAAAGCTAGACCCAAACGCTTTAAGACATAAACTATGGAAAATGATCCATCTTTTAGTTTTGGGAGCATAAAAAGTGATCAAAACACGAGCCCGCAGGACTATAAGGGCAAAGACAATCAAATGGTTAGGCGTGAAATATTACAATGATTGTCTATAGCACAAATCATTAATGCCAATGGTATCAGAATAAGAGGAAATAGTAGGAGAAAATGACACAACAAATAGGTAAAACATCTTTCAGCTTTAGAAGCATACAAAGTGATTAAATATAATAAACACCAGCCCAAAGGAAGATGACAACAAACTTATCCATGAGATTAAAGAAGAAATAACATAATGATTATATAGCACAAACAATAAGGGTGCCAATGTTATCAGAATAAGGGGAAATAGTTGAAGAAAATGACATAAAAAATAGATAAAATTGCCTAAATAGAGAAAAGCATCACCTGTTGCAAATATAGGCAGATCAAAACCACGATGATCTACTCATTGCAAAGAAAGAGAGAGAGAGAGAGAGAAGAAGAAGAAGAAGAAGAAGAAGAAGAAGAAGAAGAAAAGAAAACAGCCAAACTGAGCTTACCACCTCTGCACCAGTCGAATGAAGTGCTGTGGAGGAACAAAAGCACGCTTCATATCAACTAATGCAACAACCATATTTTTCTCTTCATTCCTGAAACCATCCAGTGCAGTAGTACAACTGCGATGACCGGACACATATTCACAAAACTCTTTTTCTTTTCTCTTGGTTGTGTTCCATTTGAGGGGTCTTTAAAGGACCACAAAATATGGATATCTAGAGGATTAGAAAGGATTATTGTACAATATATTTGGCTTATATCTTTACTTTTATTTTATTCCTTTATTTATTTCCTTGTGGTATTTGGATGTTTATGGGAGGACACCTTATCCTTCTCTTTCATTCTTTTCTCACTTTTACAACTTCTTTGCCCATAAGAAAATCATGTTCTACTTAAACATTAACAAAAGTTAAAATCTTGAATTATGGTTTCACACTTGTGCTCAAAATTTTGAATAACTTTGTCAAGATTTGTGGGAAAAATCTCTTATCCCTGTGAAAGAAGTGCTTAAGCATTCTGGTCTGAAAGTTGATGACATTTATGCTGTGGAGATGATCGGTGGTGCCACTCGAGTGTTGAAGGTATGTAACCCATGGCCCAAGAATCCTGGCCCAAATGGGCTTTGTGCCCACTCCCTCTCTCTCTCACTCTCTTTTATTTATTTTTTATTATTTCCTTTCACTTTTCTCTCTCCCCACATTTTCTATAAATAAGGTCTCTTTTTTCTTTTATATACAACTTGGAATATAATCTCTCTTCCAAAATCTTTTTCTTCTCTTTCTCTATTTTCGTAATATTTGAGATAATCTCTCTTTCACACTTATTAGTAGAAATTCTTTTCATTCTTCAATTTTGTATTCTTGAAAAATCTTTCTCCTCTTTCTATCTTGTATATTCGGTCACATTCTTATATTTCTATGTTCATATTTAAATTTGTGATCTAAACTTTGGTGAGGTCCATTCTCCGATATGCAATGGTATAACATGTTTATAAAAATTCTGTCTAGTGATAAATATTTATCCAAGAAAAGAGATACTTATATGAGGGCAAATGAACTCCACCTCTTTTCTGGGAACTTTCCTGGTACTCCCTACAATAGAACGGTTTGGATTGAACTTAAAAGAGATTTACAAATTTTTATATGGTATCAGAGTAGAATTCTATTATTTCTCAAATAGCAAATCCTTCACCCTCCTTTACTTCATTTCAAACCTAACTTTTTTCTTTTATGAAGTTCTATACATCTCATACCGTTTAAACTTTATTGATATGGCTTATTTTCTTCGGACAAATATTAATAAAATTCATACGACTATGATTTGGGACTTCATACATTTTGATTGGATTATGTATATAGATTTTGATATTTTACTTCAAATTTGTGAATTATGGAATGATTGAGAACTTTGAATGGCTGGGAGGACCACACTGCATGTATACATGTACAGGATCTCCTCCCTAAATGTGTGCCGATGTATGCTTGTATGTATAGGGATAGATCGGATGGACTCCTTGCATGTGTATTGATTATATGATTTTTTATTTCGATGGGTTTTATGTTTTTAAAGATTTATTATACAATTGGAATGCTTTATACTATCCCAGTATATGGGAAGGTTATGTCTGTATGCCAAGATAACGCGACGGTTGTTACGTGCTCGACAGAAGAGTCGGGGCGTGACACTCTCTCACTCGCTCTCACATGCACACACACACATTAGTGGGTCTGTTAATACTAGTTTTCATGATGGAACGGATAGATGCATAATTTGAAATTAATGAGGAGTAGTCATATTGTTAGATAGCTTCAATTACCCTCTATCCTCTATCAGAAACGGAAACATTTTGCAGCATATCTTCAACTCTGGAATATGAGCTCCTTAAAGACAGCATATCCTGCAAGAGCTCCTATTCCAAGCCCTGCAAGAATGACAACACTATAGGAAGCCCCCTCTGAAAACTTCACTGGCTTCTCTGGAATAATATAAGTGGAAGGAGCATCAAACGGATTCGCAACAGTAGACACATAATGTTATTAGCATAGTCTTATTTAAGTGTCAAATACCCATTTGGAGCAAAAACTAAATTGCTTGAATCTTGCTCCACAAGGTTTATGTTTTATCAAATCATGTACAATGCAAAGTCATACTATTACCTTTAAAAATAAATAGCATAGTGTAAGCCACATCCATGATTTAAGCAAAACAATGAATGAGATACCAACTCACATTTAATTAAACAATCAAAAATTATTCATGGCAAAAATGCAATGACAAAAAGGAGCATTTATGGGACAATGTGCGGGGTGGCTGCCTATATAAATCAGTTGTCTTGAAATTATGCAGAAAGATCAACATTTGGTAGTTCATGGAGCACAACAAAACACCTCAGTAGCAGCAGACTCATGAAAAGTGTTACCACGTTATGTTGACAGGTCAGGAAAAAGGAAGCAAGAAACGATTATGAGACTTCAATTAAGACACAAACCACAGATGCTTTTTCTTCGGGTTTCTCTGAAGCTGATGTTGATGCAAAAATTCGAACAGGGGAAGGAACTTTAATCGGAGAAGTATGCCTATCTGACAGGTCATGGAAACACTCAAGGCCAACAAGGTATTCCTTCGTCACCCGCCCTCCTGCATGAAGAAAAATTCCTGCAATTGCATATTGCAAGGAAAATATTAGGCAAAATTAATATATATATATATATATATATTTCATATATAGAGAGAGAGAGAGACAGACATGACAGACAGAGAAAGAAAGGTATTTAGTATAAAAAAGCAGGTCATAGACGATATATTCATCTCATTTAAAACAGAAAACACTCATGAAAATCACAAATTTGTCTTTGCATGTCGTGGTAGTCAAGACATCACTGTGTTCCCTGTTCAAAACCTGATCAAGAGACTGTTCTACAACAATCCAAGTGGCATGTTGGACACGAAGCACCAAAGGTAATGTTCAAAATGGCTGTCTGAAAGTCAGCTAGAATTCTCTAGTAACAATATGAGAGAAAAAGTAATGAATTGAAAATATTCTAAGCAACAAAATTCAGATGACATTGGCACAATGTCACAGAATTAGGCCATGTTTCTGACTGCACTATCAATTGTCAAGTAATTTCTACTCAAAAAGTAGAAAGGCCGCTCATTCCAATTCATTAATTCGGTTCAAGTTCTTAAAGACAGTATGGGCTGCATGTTTGTCACTTGACATACCCTTGAGATTAGCTTAACATTAGGAAAGGAAAATGATGGGGATCAGAGGATACACTTCTGATTGATGCTCATATTATTAATATTCATCGTTTCTCTGCTCATCAAAATCCCCTCCCCGAGGGCGGCTGCATGTGAAAAAGAAGAGGAAAATGAAACTCATATAAATCTAACAGAAAGAAGCATTCATACATTACATGCCACATCAATAGTGAAAGACTTCTCTGAGACACATCTAGACAAACAGCAAGTGATGGAAAGCGATAGGAAGATTAGGCCAAGTACCAAAAAGCAACAGCAAATGCCAAGAACGAATGTTTGGCAGACACAAATCAAAGTTGTTCAAAAGAGACAACTTCCAATATGATATCAAAGAGGTTCAGAATCTACACATATTAACTAAGATATATGGAACTCATGCAGCTACTTGGTGTATTTAAAGATGTTGGATTTTATATGCACAAATACAATGGAAGCAAAATAATTTTTGGAAATTAAATAGATCGGATTTCGGGATATGTACCTTGATGCATAGGGCCTCCAAAAATACCCGATTTGTGAACCGTGAACTCTCAAACAATTGTACGATCGAGACGGTGATCGCGAAATCAATTGAACCACCACTGTATTACTTACTGATAGGATATAAATTGGTATAATAATTATGGTTTATTTTGTTTTATTTTTGAATGAATATTACACTAATTATTGTGTTTTGTGATCATTGATAAAATAGAAATGATGGAGGAGACTTCTGAAGAAAAAGGAAGGAAAAAGTCTAATTTGGAAACATTGAAGATTTTGAAAATATTCCTAATATTTAGGAATATAAATTTTAAAGAATTCCAATTTATTAATATTCTATTTTAGTTAGGCTATCTATTTGATAAGTCAACTAGGTTGTTTATCATTAGAAAATTCTTTTTTTTTTATTTGATAGTTGTTAAAAATTTAGAAAAATTTTCTTTTAAAAAAATAAGCAACTCATTCTTATATATATATATATATATATATATATATATATATATATATATATATATATATATATATATATATGAGAAATTGAAAGGAGAGCCCAAGAGAAGAGAGAGGCAGCTCCAAGGGGGGCATCACCCCTCCACGTCCAGCATTAGTTTAGGCTTACTTTTTCTTTTGTTGCTTCATCTTTTCCGGCAACATTTAATAAAGCATTCTTTTTTTTATTCATTTAGTTTTTTATTTTCTTTCTCCTCCTATGGCTGCCATTACTCTTTTTGGTCTTTGGGTGCAAGTGGCTGCTCATTCTTGGCAAAAGGATAGATGCTTTGCTCCATTGTTTAAATATTTTTCGGCAATAAAATTTTATTTTGTGTGTTTTCTTTTTTCTAATGTTTTTATTTTAATTTATTTTTCTAGTTGAAGGGTTATTGAAATCTTGATGAATAATGATTGTGAGATTTAATTGGGTTTATTAAATCAATATCTCATAGGTATTTATTTGATTCCTACGCTTCATGGATCATGATTTTCTATGGTTTATTAAATAGTGGCAAATGTTTAATAGTTCTAGAATAATCTACAACTAATTAAAACGACAAATCCGTAATTGTTTATTAATTTCAACAAAGTGGTAATTGACATTCGTGTTATGGAAATGACATTCGCGTCATGGTATTAAATAATCTAATTTAAATGAATCCGCTGTGTGTTTGTTAATTAGAATTGAGTCACTCTAAATTTTAATGCTGTTGAGACTTTCAATTCTAAGAGTTTATCTAGAATTGACTCTCGATTAGGGAAATAATTAACGAGTTTATCTTAATTATCGATAAAGTAAGAAGAGATTGGTCGTTGGGTGGTTGTCGACGGCTATAACCAATTTATTTATGGGTGTTGAAATCTTTAGATCAATTAATAATTAATCACATGAAATCAAGGTGGAAACAATTCATTTGACTAGAAAAATTTATTTTCCATTAGTTGTTATTTTTATTTTTTTGAGTTCTTTATTTTTATTTAATTAGTTTAGTTAATTTTTCAACCTTCATATTTTTATTTTATTTTATTTTTTCTTAAAAAAATAAATCCACCGTTCCCTGTGAAGATGACCATAGTCACTTTATACTACTATTTTGTGAAATAGGTATTTTATTTTTGATTGTTTGACGATACATTAAATTTTGGCGTCGTTGTCGGGGAACGGTATTAAGTGATTTATTTCTTTTAAGTTTTATTTTCTTTTTATTTTTGAGGATTAACCTTTACAGAGAACTTACTAGAAGTATGTTAATGATATAGAAGAGAATGATTTTACACACTCAGACATGGCGGGTCAAAAGATGTTAAGGGAGTTGTTATTTCCTGATTTTAATGAACAAACTTTTTACAGTAATTTTCCTAATATTGGAAGTTTCCAACGATTTGGAATATAACAAGATATTCCAAAGAGGGTTAATGAGATAAGTTTTATTATGCCCCGATCCTCGAATCGAGCACGTAATAATCGTCGCGTTGTCTCGATATATGGCCAGAACCTCCTATATACCGGGACTCCGCAAGGCTGCAAACGGTAGAACAATCCATCCCAATACACAATCCATCAAAAATAAGAAAAATCATATAACAATACACATGTAACGGACCCATTCGGTCCATCCTTGTATACACAAGCACACATTGACACACAATTAGGGAGAGGGTACCTGTATATGCAAGCATACACTATGGTCATCCTAGTCATTCCAGAATTTCTCAGTATAAATAAAGCATTTAACATACAAAAAATCTCAAATCATAGTCGTAGGATTTTACTAACACTTGTCTGAAGAAGACAAGCTAGCATCAGTAAAGTCCAAATGATATGCGATGTACATAATTTCGTGAAATCGAAAGAAAGTATCAAAATTCAATATTACAAACCAAATGTCCCACTCAAACAATGAGTTTTATCAAAAATAGAAGTTAAAAGGAAATAAACAAGTTCCAAACAAACTCCAATACAAATTATGTAAGGATTTCATCAATATTTGCTCCTATATATGAAACAAGTATTGATTTAATCCCTACCAAAAGAATTATACAAGTCTTCCCTTTTATGGATTTCAAAATCAACCAAAATAACCTTGCTTCACTACAATACCTATACCAGTCAGCGGATAAATCTTCTCAAGCTTCGATTGCTTCATAAACCTAAATTTCCTCTGAAAAATATTAAAGAGAGGGGTGAGTATTGGGAAATACTCAGTGAGTGGAGTATAATGGTATGATTGTGTGATAAATGAGGGGTGAATGTGAGAACGTCAAAGTATATCTCACAAACATCACTTTAGATATACAAAACCATTTTCAATAAATCAAGATAATTCACAAATTATGCATTCACATCAAATATTTTTTCAGAAAATCCTGGGGTCCCATCGAAAACATTTCTGTCCTAGGTTTGGCCGAACCCAGACGGAAGTCTGCTAAGGGGTTTTCCAATTCAGTATTTCAAAACATACCCCCTTCCTTGGCGTTGGCTTGTACCTCACCGGGGTACAATCCGGATAGTACAACGTGGCAGAGAAGAGGCCGAGTCTACCTTCCTCGCAATAAAACCCCACCCACGTCATCCCGTCGGGTCGCTCCGTAGAGGGAATGACTATAGCCATTACACTCGTGCACCATCATTTCACAAACATGTCATTTCACAATCGTGCGCCATCATTTCCAACAAATAATCATCAATCTCATATCATAGTAATCGATAAAGCAATATCAAATGACATGTGGCACACATGCATTTATAAACACGGTGGATGCATTCATACTTCATAATTTAGTTCAAACATCCCACAATTACAAAATAATTTATATAAAACATATAAAAATCTTTCAAAAATCATTTACAAAAGAATTTAAAATAGTTTGCTTATTTATAACACAACGGACCATTCACTCACCTCTAGGGAGGGTATTCACTCCCTATTTCCACAATTAATCTAAAATGACTCATTTTGAGTCTCCAAAAGGTCAACCTAGACCAATCATCACAATTTATCATCAAATAAGATTCCATTAAAGGGTTTTCAAATTTTCTCCCTATTTAATATAACTTTAATTTACACAATCGCGTTTCTAGACTCTCGTTTCTAGACTCTCGTTTCATCAATTTAGGATTATTTAACCTATCAATAACTTAATTCCCCATATTCCTCAATTTTTCTAATTTTCTCCCGAATTTATATAACCCTAATTTAGTTCATGCCCATTTCAATTCAAACTCCAAGGAAAGCTATACAAATCAATCAAACAAAGCTCTATTATCGTCTAACACATCCTATCAAACTAGGCAGCCTAATTTATAAAATTCTAGACCTAACCTTAATAATTTCATACAAAGTTTCAAGAAAATACATTTTCTTTGAATCTAACAGATTTTCAGAATATATATATATGTAATCTCAACCTAAATTCAGCCTAAATCCGATCAGTTATTGAATGCATTTACAAATTCCCTCACGTAGGGCTTTCGCAGCTCGTAATCCTAACGTCTGTGCGCCATTCAATCTGTAACCTGTGACACTTCCAAATAGAAGCACATTTTAGCAATTAAACCTAATTATTAAGAAAATTCGAAACCTTAGAGTTAGGGTTAGGAACCGGTCCTTACCTGCGTAAAGATCAGTGCAAGCTCGGCCTAAGGTTCTCGGATGTTCAAGGAGCACGAATTTAGGACAGGTTGTCGAAGAGGGATGCTCGCATAGAGCATCGCAGAGCGAGGGAGAGAGCGAGTAGTCTCTGTCGTGCGCGAGGGAGAGGCTTCTGTCGCGCGAGAGAGAGGAAATAGAGAAAGACAGAAAGATGGTGAGGTAGAGAGAGATTCGAACAACGACATAGAGTGAGATACAGAGAGATTCGAAGAGAGACAAAGCGAGATAGAGAGAGATAAAGAGAGTGCTCGAGAGAGAGCGAGACACAAAGAGTGTTCAAGAGAGAGCGATTCGAAGAGAGAGAGAGAGATGGTGATACAGAGAGACAGCAAGACAGTGAGACAGTGAGATGGAGAATCGTCGTTTGCGGTAGTCAGAGCATGGCCGTGCGTGGTGCAGGAGGGAGGCAAATTTGACGAAGACGAGAGAGAAATCGCAAGAAGGGGAGAGAGAGAGTAGAGAGAGAGAGAGAGAGCAGAGAGAGAGAGAGAGAGATCGATTAGGGCTGAAAGCCCTAATCGATTGGGGATAATTGGGGACGCGGTGTTTCAAGTTGAAACGCTGCGTCTCCCCTCCTTCTCTCTTTCCTTTATATATATATATATATTTTTTAAATAATTATAAATATAACTATATATATATAGTTATGCTCTCCTTATATTAAAGTTCTAAATCGACGAATAATAGATTGCACTACGAATTTATAACACGACATTTCAATTATACCAAAAATTTAAAATTAATACCCAAAAATCGAAAATCAATATAAATTCAAAATTTTCTATTATATTATAAAAATGTTTATAAAATATCTAGCATCGATTTTTCGGTATTACAAGTTTTTCTTCCATCGATCAAAAATTAGATGTACTAACATATCTTGTGAAAAAATTTGTTGAAGGATAAAGACAACCAGTATAAACTTGTAAAATTTATTCAAAGATAGATCATCCGACCGATAAGTGCCTCATTTTTTAAGGTGACCCATATTCGAATATCTATAACCAAGAATGGTGTAATGAACCATACTTTAATTATGGAAATTGACAACAAGAATTCAAACAACAACCACAAGTCCAATCTCAATTTCAACCTCAATAAACTTTTTCGAGTCAAGGTATATCTCTAGAAGAGATTGTCAAAAGTTTGGTTAACATCACTTTGTTAATTCAACAGGAAAGCCAATGATTTCAACAAGAGACAAGAGCCAGCATCCAAAACTTAAAGAATCAAGTCTCACAATTGATGGCAACCATGAGTCGATCGAAAAATTCATCAAAATAAGTGGAAGACAATTCATCAAAAGCCAAAGAAGATATGAAAATCGAGCAAATAGAGAATTCATTAACAATGAATGAATCCACCGATAAGGTAAATAACGAGTCCAATACTTTCAAAACAAAAATTTTGATTTTACCACCTTTTCCTAGTAGGTTGGCACAACCGAAAGAGGAAGAAGAGAAAGAGATTTTTGAAACTTCTCCAAAAGAAAAAACCAACATTCCCCTCTTAGAAGTAATAAAACAAGTGCCAAAATCATTCATGAAAAAAGTCAAGACAAAAATTAATGCGGATTTGGGTACTCTAACTCTTGAGTTTGATAGTAAAATTGATACTTTTAATATTTTTGATGTCATAGAGTATTCAAATGATTTTAAGTCTATTTTTCATGATAGCATGGTGGAGTTCATTATTCATGATAATTTTGTGTAAGATGAATTGGATTTTGTGTTTAGGGAAAATCTGACAAACAATGTTGCACAATGGAAAAAAATTTTTAATGACAAACTCCCACATTGGAAACAATCGTTGGTAGGCCATAAAGTCCTTCACTTCAATTCAAAATTGAAGTTCATGCCAGATATGTTGAAATCTAAATGAACCAGACCGGTCTTTGAACGAGATTGAATCGAGGAAGTAATATCGAGCCAAAGACATTAAACAAAGACGCTTATTAGGAGGTAACCCAATATTTTCTTTTATGATTTTTATTTCATATTTATTTGGTTTGATGTTGATTTTTTTTAGGTGAATAAATGCTGAAAATTTTGATGATTAGAAGTGCTCTGTCATTACAACGTGCCCACGCCTTAACAAGCTTTCATTGCTGTCCAGTTTTATCAATGTTTTCAAATAACCAGAATTGCACATGAGTTAGGGCGTACCCACGCCCTAAAAAGGGGTCCATTGCTGTCACCATAATTTTTTTTTTCAAGACTTGTTGAATTTGACCCTTCATTCATCACTCCACCCTAGGAAAATTTTGTTCTCACTTTATCTTTTTATTTTTGTTTTTATTTGATACAATAGTTATTTATTATTTTTTTCTTTCTCTCTATCATTTAGCATACATTGGGGACAATGTATGATTTAGGTGTGACGAGATATTTAATATTTTTGTTTGTTTGTTTTCCTACAATAGGTATAGATTTGTTTCATTTTATTTATTAAAAAATTAAAAGACAAAAAAAGAAAAAAATTAAAAACTTTTAAACTTTCTAAATTGATGTGTGTTATTTGGTTGGCTAGAAATTTATGAAAAATAACTTGTATCAATAGTTTTTGTACTTGTAATGATTATTCATATTTTTAATAATTTTCTTTGAATGATAAGCAAGCAAAATTTGACATAAACTCCATTTAAAAGTGAGGTTTTGAGGCTAAAATGAGCAAATTCATTCTTTGAGTTCGGAATTTCTTTTCTTCATGAGTGATTATCACACTTGGATTGAACATTCTAAAATTGCAATGTTATGTATTTCGAGATCACATCTAGGATTTGATACATTGAAATGATAAAGGCACCTAGATTTTATCCTATTTTGACTTTCGTAAAATCCCAACCCTTGATTTATAATCCCCTTAGTGAATCAATTTAAGCCTGAGACCCTTTCTTTCTTCAAAACCCTTCAATACAACACCACAACCCTATTTTGGCTTGCGTTTCAACCCTTGTACAATGATATATGTAGTTAATTGCATGATATTAGTTATATGATTGTCTCATGAGAAATGTATTGATTAGAGTTTTGATAATGATATTTGCTACATATGAAAATTGAAGGAAAAAGTTTGATTTTGTTCATTTTTGTGCTGAGAAGTTTTTCATGAAAAAAAAAAGAAAGAACAAAAAAAGAGGGAAAAAAGTAGCAGCGAAAAAAAAAAGAAAAAAAAAAGAAAAAAGTGTTGCATCTCTGAGAATTTCATTTCAATCATAGATCGCAGAAAGAAAAAGTCTCACATTTTTATGTATTCTTGACTGTTGGTAATTTTGAGCACGAGTGGGTAACGAGATCATATATTTTTAACGTGCTATTTGTGAGAGGCAAATGTGTTATTGTAGAAACATTATGTAGTTAGTTGCATATTCTCTTTAGTACATTTTAAACCCTTGATAGACCCCTTTATCCTACCCTTAACTCTACTCACGTTACAACCAAAAGAAAGACCTTTTGATTTATGCATGAAATTCCAAATTTTAAGTAGTGGAGTTTTGATATATTTGCAAGCATATGATAATACCAATTCCGATGTGTTGATTTGAGTGTTATTGATATATTCTCTACCCTCATTTTGAGTGAATTTGAGTGAACCCTTAGAGAGGATATTGAATCTTGCAGTTTTGATTTCATTAGGAATTGTTGAGATTTGCTATGGTTGTTCTTGTACAAAATACTATGAAGTACTTATTGTTTTGATTTTTTTTCTGGTTCAATTTTTATGACACATGTTGGCTTGGTAGTTCAAAAGAAAAATATGTTGATTTTACTAGTTTTAGTTGTATTTGAGTTAGGAATGCTTTAGGACAAGTATCATCTAGGTGTGGGAGAATTTGATAAGGTATAAATTAGTGTAATAATTATGGTTTATTTTGTTTTATTTTTGAATAAATATTACACTAATTATTGTGTTTTGTGATCATTGATAAAATAGGAATGATGGAGGAGACTTTTGAAAAAAAATGAAGGAAAAAGCCTAATTTGAAAACATTGAAGACTTTGAAGATATGCCTAATATTTAGGAATATAAATTTTAGAGAATTCCAATTTTTGTAATCTTCTATTTTAGTTAGATTATCTATTTGATAAGTCAACTAGGTTGTTTGTCATTAAAAAATTCCTTTCTTTTTTATTTGGTAGTTGTAAAAAATTTAGAAAAACCTTCTTTTAGAAAAATAGGTAACTCATTCCTATATATATGAGACATTAAAAGGAGAGCCTGAGATAACAGAGAAGTAGCCCCAAGGGGGGCATCACCCCTCCACGTCCAGCATTAGTTTAGGTTTATTTTTTCTTTTGTTGCTTCATCTTTTCCAGCAACATTTAATAAAGCATTCTTTTTTTTTTTATTCATTTAGTTTTTTTTTTCTTTTTCCTCCTGCGGTTGCCATTACTCTTTTTGGTCTTTGGGTGCAAGTGGCTGCTCATTCTTGGCAAAAGGACGGATGCTTCGCTCCATTGTTTAAATATTTTTTGGCAATAAAATTTTATTTTATGAGTTTTCTCTTTTCTAATGTTTTTATTTTAATTATTTTTTATTTTTTTAGTTGAAGAGTTATTGAAATCTTGATGAATAATGACTGTGAGATTTAATTGGGTTTATTAAATTAATATCTCATAGGAATTTATTTGATTCATGCATTTCATGGATCATGATTTTCTAAGGTTTATTAAATAGTGGTCAATATTTAATAGTCTTAGAATAATCTACAACTAATTAAAACAGCAAATCCGTAATTGTTTGGTAGTTTCAATAAAGTGGTAATTGACATTCGTGTCATGGGAATGACATTCGTATCATGGGATTAAATAATCTAATTTAAATGAACCCGATGTGTGTTTGTTAATTAGAATTGGGTCTTTCTAAATATTAATGTTGTTGGGACTTTCAATTCTAAGAGTTTCTTTAGGGTTGACTCTCGATTAGAGAAATAATTAATGAACTTCTTTTAATTATCGACGAAGTAAGGAAAGATTAATCGTTGGGCGTTTATCGACGGCTATAACCAATTTATTTTTGAATATTGAAATCTTTAGATAGATCAATGATCAATCATATGAAATCAAGATGGATATAATTCATTTGACTAGAAAAATTGATTTCACCTTAATTTTTATTCTTTTATTTTTTTTTTAGTTTTTTATGTTTATTTTATTAGTTTAGTTATTTTTCTCAACCCCTATATTTTTATTTTATTTTATTTTCTTTAAAAGAAGTAAATCCACCGATCTCTATGGATTTGACCCTGCTTACCCTAGACTCGTCTTTATAGAAGTAAGTATTTTATTTTTGGTTGTTTGACGACACACTAATTACGATGACTTCTCGATTCAAAATCCGATGTATCAAAGTGACAGAGAATTTTCCTACTCGAAAATTTCTCATTACCCTTAATTAATTTCTCACAAAAAGTATTTTATTCTCTCTCAATTGGCAATTCTGTAATTGCATATTTTCTACAATGTCAGAATGAAGAGGTTAATCCTCATTAATCAAATAAGAGATGTTGTGGGAAGTAGTGGGAGTTATTTAGATAATGGGGTTAACCTATTATCACTAAATTCAAATTTTGAATTAAATTGAATTATTCTCCAATAATGCCCCTAATGGAAAATCAATTTTTCTAGATAAAATAATTATTTTCACCTTGATATATTTTATTGATTATCAATATAAAAATTACTCAATATCATGTAAATAAATTGGTTATGGCCGTTAAGTACCACGAAATGATCAATCTTTCCTTACTTATTCGGTAATCAAGATACTACCATTAATTACTTCCCTAATCGAATGATAACTCAAGAGATTCTCGTTGGATTTAATGTTTCAACAGCTTGAAAATTTAGAGAGATCTAATTCTAATTAATAAATTTAAAACTAAATTTATTTAAATTAGATTATCTAATTTCTTGATATAAATTAAATTACTTGCGAGACCATAAAACTATACCAATCCCCACGTTATTAAAAACAAACATATCTTGTTATTTTTAAATGGTTGTAGACAATTCTACGATTATCAAATATAAGTCTCTATTCAATAAATCTAAAACAATCATAAATATTAGGGCTTGGAGATTAAATAAATACTTACAAAATATCAAGTCAATAATCACATTTAGATTTCACAATTTTCAACCATCAAGATTTCAATAACTCTTCAACTAGAAAATAAAAATAAAATGAAAATACTAAAAAAAAGAACTTATAAAATAAAAAAATAACTGCTGGAAATTAAAAGAACATGTGTTGGAAGCACTATAAGAACATGAATGGCTGCTGGAAAATAAAGTGCTACATGAACACTAAATTGTAATTATCGCTGGACGTGCCCTTTTGTTGGAACATGGGCGAGCTGCCCCTTTTCGGGTGCCTCCTTCCTCCCTTTTACACAATGAAACACTCATATATATATATATATATTTATAGGAGGAGTAACCTTATTTTCAAGAAAAAAAGAATTTCCTAATATAAAAGTTTTT
The DNA here is from genome assembly GCA_037126225.1 of Dillenia turbinata. Taxonomy (NCBI): domain Eukaryota; kingdom Viridiplantae; phylum Streptophyta; class Magnoliopsida; order Dilleniales; family Dilleniaceae; genus Dillenia; species Dillenia turbinata. The sequence goes on from JBAMMX010000024.1 coordinate 1,949,422, forward strand.
GAAAGTTAAATTTCTAAAATTTATCTCTAAATATTAGAAATAAATCAATGATTTTGAAAATTTTTAAAACTTTCAATTTTAACTCATTTTCCCTCCTTTTTCTTTTTAAGTCTCCTCCATCATTTCTATTATATCATTCATCATAAACCACACAATTAGTGTAATATTTATTTAAAAATAAAACAATATAAATCATAATTATTACACAAATTTATGTCCTATCAATAACTTATTTCAAACTATCATCTTCTTAAAATATAAATCTAAGCATTCTTTTTCAAAGAAAATACATAAAAATATTAATAGCATAGTTAATTTCATTTTTCTTAATTCATGAAAATGTAAAGTAGGCTGACTGATAATATATAATCCAACAAAGAATATATTGTCTTTAAATTATCACAACCTCCAAGACATTGTTTCATCGTATCAAAACATCGAGTTAAGTCAACAAAACAACAAAAAACACATTTTCTAATCGCGTCTTGAACAAATATTGATTGGACCACTATAGCAACATTTTGTTTGTGCTCACAAGCAAGCGTTGGAGTTGTGAAGGTCCACTAATCAAATTGAGCATCTTCATACCATCATTTTCGTTGCCATTATCTTTGCATAATAACAATAGAGCAAAGTTAGTTGTTGGGTGGGAAAAGATATTTCTTGCAAAATCAATCGACTTATACCCTATTTCTCAAAATAAGTACATTTGATATCAAGTAATAAAACTTAATATAGGTTACAATATTCTTACATTTGTGAAATTCCACGGTGGAAATAAGGACAAGGAATACAACAAAAAGACTTTTGGTACTCGTGGCTACAAGTTGATTTAAGGGCAATTTTAATTTTTCTTACTAATTGGCCCACATTTATACGAATTCCAATAGGCTAATATGCATATTATGATATGTATAAATTGAAGTTATAAGATAGCCGGTATGGTAGATTCATACGATATAGATAGGTATTGCCATAATTTCATTTCTAAGAAACTAAATATTTTTTTTCTTAATAGGTAAAGTTTAAAGTTTTTATCAAAAGAAGCATTTTCTAATCAATATATAACCAATAAAACCTTTTCATTTGGTTAGGATACTCAAATTGTCTGTTTAGATATTTAAATTTATTTTCTTGCATATAAAAGCTTTTGTTCTGATCCATTGTGCTTGATTGATCACTCAAATCTATCCAGAAGCTATAAGGAGTAAAGAAATTATATAACATTGAATTATGTGAACCTAAATACTACTTTAAAACATACTAAGTGTACTTTAGTTTTTCTAAAGAAGAATTGCTCATGTAATTTTGCTTAAAAAAATAAAGAAAAACCTTTAAACTCAAAAACATTTTTACTATACAAATTGGAAATAAAAAATAACTATAATCTAAAACAAGAAAATAATTCAACTATTAATTTGTTACAAAATCTTTTGAAAATGTTAGAATTCTAAAATGAAAAAATAAATTTTTGAAAAATAAAATAATGAACAAAGATATTTCTGATATATTTTTATCATCTAATTTCCAAAACCACATTAATCTAACATTCTTATAAAGCAAGTATTCATCCTAGTTAATAATCTTTCTATGATACCGGACAAGTCGGAATTTTTAATGCTCATTCTAAATGGAAAATTTGAATTTTTTTTTATATATAAATATGTGGGAGAAATAATTAATTTGAATATAAATATGAAACTTTGTCATTTGAGTTGTTCAGGATATCTCTTAGACTCTTGACCAGTAGACTTTTAAATTTTAAGTGTTCAGTTATTAAATAATAGTATTCGTTTGATTTTATATTGGGTTTAGTGTTCGATGAATAATTAATATCTTTGAGAGAATGGGCTTGATCGGCAGAGACTGTTTCTGAAAGATTATTATCACTAAACTATTTCTTTATTTCTACAATTTGGTTTATTACCGTCGGTCACAATTGAATTCCCTATTGATATCTATCCTCCAGTGACTTTCACATATTTCTCAATATTCCTGGTATTGAACACTTTTATAGACTCATTGGTATCTTTGTCTCACTGATATGTTTAAATATTTATTTCTCATTGATCCATTGACCGAATACTTAACATTTTCAATTACCCTCACTATGAGATATAATCCATGAAATTGTAAAACTTGTTTGGCTGTGGGTTGTTTGCACCCAATAAGATTTGTATATGACTGAATAACATTTCCAATCTTCAATAGGCACCCTCTATTTCTCTTCGGTACTGTTGGGCAATTTCTATTAAACACTTGAAATTAGAAATTTTAAATAACTGTCATCGGTGCTTTCTATTTTTCTCCTAAACCTGTTCGGCACAATATATTCTTTCAACATTTCCCTTCGATCTCTTCCATTTGACTGAACACCTATGCTTGTACTCCATGTGCATGGACCGAATGCCCACTTTCCTTCATTGACCGAACACCCAATGTTTCTCCAACACATATATGCCTTCGGTTTCATTGTTGCCAAGAGAATTGAAGAATTGCTCTCCCATCTCACATTGCTTTGTTGCAATTAGGACTTGAACCTCCAACCTTCGAACCATTCAAAAAAAATTTATCCACTAAACTATCCAACCATTTCAATCTATGTGTAATATATATATTATATCTCATATTTTATTATTATTATTATTATTATTATTATTATTATTATTTCTTCAATCTCCATGTATGCATATTTCTCCAGCGAATGACACTTTCTTTCTTCAGCGAATGTAATGCCAGAGAAGTCCGTATTGTGCTATTTACTTTAAAAGGACTATTTGAAAATTTTTATATATGTGAAAATATGGAATAATAATTATTTAGAGTAAAAATGTGAATTTTTGTCATTTAGAATTATTAGAAATTCTTTAAATATTTAGTCGATGGATTTTAAAATTTTTTAAATTACCAATCATTAGAGTTCTAATCGCTAGAGTCATCAGTTATTTGAGTGTTCGGTCATCGATACTTGGTGGATTTTAAATGTTCAGTACTCAGCAGAGTTTTAGTGTTCAGAAGAATAGTTACTTTAGAATTTGATTTTCATATCGGTAGTTGAAGGTGACCATCTACTATTTTATAAGTGAAAATTCTATCGATGCATAGTAGAGTTTCAATCTGTCAGTATATTGTGAAGTCCATAAACGATCGATTACATGGTAAAACTTGTAGACTATTGGTATACTTATCTCTTATCTCTTCAGTACATATATGTATAATATAGAGTTATAAACCGATGGTATACTATGAGACTTGTAGCCTATCGGTACACTCCAGCTACACTACCCATCGATACCTTCATTTTCATCTGTTCGGTATTAGAACACTTACACCATTATATTGTGGAACTCATGATCTATCAATACATTTTGATGACTTTCCTTGGGGCAATATCTCTTTATTTGTATAAAGTTCCCAATTTTCCTATTGGTCATCTTGTTGACCATCAGTAATAAAAGATGTTGTCGGTAACTCACCTTGCCTTGGTCACTTTGCTTTGCCCTGTTCAGTCATCACATGCCTATTCGGTTAATGAGAACTCAATTTTAAGCTTATCATTTTTCTTCGGTCATTTATATATTTACGCCAAACGCCTTTCAGCTATTGGTGATTGTGTTGTGCCTGTGAGAATAGTGACTTTTTCTTGTGCTCATCGATCAATTCCAATGGGTTTGTTGGTGAAATTTCCATTTTAGAAAACCTATCGGTACAGTACCTTCACATATGATTGTCTTCAGTTGGAACTCACATACATTTGCCTTCATTTGAACATGTAGTCACACATACATTTGCCTCCTTCGGTCTTCACTTTGCCTTTCCTACACACCATTTCCTTCCTTTGGTCAACATATGCTATTGCTAATTTTCTCCTTTTGGTCAAGTGCTTTTGCTAATTTTTCCCCTTCAGTTAACATGTACATTTGCTAATTTCTTCCTTCGGTCAACAAGTCAAATGCTTTGATCTTTCCCTCGGCTCTCACACATGCATTTGTTAAAATTAGCAAAAAAACATTTCAATTTGTTAAAATTTGCTAATTTTCTCCTTTTGGTCAAGTGCTTTTGCTAATTTTCCCCCTTCAGTTAACATGTACATTTGCTAATTTCTCCCTCGGCTCTCACACATGCATTTGTTAAAATTAGCAAAAAACCTTTCAATTTGTGCCATAGTTGGGAATTGAACCCATGAAAGTTCAAGCCATCCAAAAGGACTTATGCCACCAAGATATCCAAATTCTTCATTCATTGTATGTTACATTTATATTATAATTCATATTTTGAAATATTTCCAAAATTTCCATAATTCTACTTTGCTTCCTATAAATTTGTAATACACATTCCAACTCTTCTGAGTTTAAAGCTATTGGGTTGACTTTCCTCATAATTTAAAAAGAGAATTGGGCATTTTGTGCAAATAGAAAGTGAATGAGTGCCACTAGACAAATATTAAAAATGTGTTGAAAATAAAAGAAGAAGTGAGGTTCCAGAACCCTACGAATGTCAAATTTCACATTTTCTTTTACTTTTCTCTTTATTTGCACATGCACTACCTCTTTCTCTCTTCTTGTTTCTAGTAAAGATCAATTAAAATACCACAAAACTCATACTTTAAAGACTCTAAAACTCATAATCCAATCTCTAGAGGGTTAAATCTAGTATGAGAATTGAAGTTTTCTAGAGAGAGAAAATCTAAGATTTGATCGTGGCTCGACTTGAGACAAAATTGGAGACTAAAATTTGAGTAATATTTTTTATTCTCTACTTGAGTTTATTTTCCTTTTTCATGGCTTTGAAGTTTATATTGAAATTTGATTAAATAGATTTGATTTTAAGTCATCGAAAGTAAGAGAAGGATCGGTATTGAATATTAAAGTTTTGGGTTTACTTGTATAGATTGACATTGATAGTGGTGGTTATTTGATAATGTCCCTTAGGGGTTGACGAAAACTAAACGAGGTAGGATATTCGCTACAAAAAAGTCTAAGAGTGACTATCCTGTATAACATTGTGAGTGGTTGCATGCTTGCACTTAAATAAGAAAAATATTTAATTTAGATTTTTTAAGTAATTTTCGAAAGTTGATTTTAAATGTTTGTGGAATATCTCCAAAATTGAGTTTGAAATTTCTATGCATTCTAATATTTTGAATGAGTATATGTGTCATGTTGGTTTATTATTGTTGAATACATTGTGATACTGTTTATTGATAAATAATCACTACAAAAAAATACATTTAGTAGCACCCAAAAATCGTTGGTAAAGACCATAAAAGCCGCTGGTAAAGGTTTTGGGATTATCTCTAGCGGCCAAAATTTTCGCTGGGTATATTGGCGCTACTAAAGACTTTTAGCAACGACCATGACCGCTGGGAAAGATCTTGACGTATGACAGTGGCCATTCTGGCCGCTGGCATAAACCTCGCATTTGCCAGCGGCCATTTTGGCCACTGGCACACACTCAGCATTTGCCAGCGGCCAACATAGCCGTTGGCATAGACCCAGAATTTGCTAGCGGCCAAATAGCCGCTGGCATATATCTGGAGCTTGCCAACACACTTAGGCCGCCAGTATCGGTTTAAATATTTACAAAACTTTTTTTGTATCTCCAATCTACCTATAAGAATCGTATACCTATGTAATATTATTAATATATAAAAAAGCAATATTAATAAATATGTTTTTAATAAAATAAATTATAAAACATTGATATGACATTCAATTATACCCAAAATATTAGCTGCTAAAACTAATAGACAACATTGTATAAAATTTATATATATCAGAAGTTTTCTGTTCTTAGTCTTATTGTTTGTACATCATCACTCCGGTTATCAAATTTATATATCCAGTTTTTTATCATACATCATCCAATTTGTTTCAACTGCTAAAAACCATTCACTTCAGTCTTTCTGTTCTTCATCTTTCCGGTTCTTTCACCATTTGCTGATGTTCCAATGACAATCAAGTCTCTCCAAAACTAATGGACAGTGACCTGCCCATTGTTAGCCATCTGAAAGCACAAATAATACATGGGCATTATTAAGGATGCATCCTGATTTATGGTTGCAAGTTTGCAAGTTCATGTGAAGACAAAGCAATGCAAAAGACATGAAACTTGCACCCTAAAAATTACTAACAATATAACAAAAATGAGTTGCTATAGTCTGGGAAGTAAAAAAATAATAATAAAAAATAAAAATAACAGGCCTAATTGAGACATTTTATTTAGGTTCACTGTATCTCTCTTCAGGCTTATTCAATTTTTTATCCGGGTTAAGGATCTTGAAATGACATGTCTTGATCTTTTTACCGCCTTTTGACTATTAAGCACTGTATTTGCGTGATCTTGATTCTTTTTGGGGTACATAATATAGATTTAAGTGCTCTAACTAAGTGTATGAAGTCATGTTTGAATCCTTTCTTCAATAATCATTGTCTGAGCACTTTATCCAGATTTTATCTTTGTAGGGAGCATATCCTGCCTTCTGGACCTGCTATGCTCAATCCCACAACAAGTTGGAGTAATCGAATGACTGGTGAGGCATCTTATTCAAACATTTGAGTGGTTAATCTACGTGTCTCTCAAACCTATTGTTTTGTTTCTTGAATATCGTTATCTATGGAAAACTTTTCTCATTTGAGTCTCCTGTGCTAACTTAAATCTCTATGCCAAAGATCCTCATAGCAAAACATGTTACTACTGGACCAGATGTAAATCTAAATAAAAATTCTGCCATACATATGAACTTTAAAGAAGGGTAGATGATTTTGCATATAAATGATGTATTTATCTCCATGTTACCCAAAGAGCTCTGCACAATGCCTTTCTCAGATTGCTGAGCTGTATGAGTTGAGTCCTTTCTATCTATATATGCAGACAGCTCAATGGACTAGATTTCTATTGCAACAGTATCTCAAAATTTGTCAGCATCTTGACATTTGAAACACAATATATTTGCTATGGAAACAATGGCACCACAGAAATTGCCAATCCAAATGCGAACATATAATATTACCCAAAAATAAAAGAGCCTTATCAGAATAATAAAAATAGTCCTCTTTCCGGTACCTAGCCAAAGATTAAATTCCAATTCCATTTGGAGGAGAATATGATGCAAGAGATAACAATATGTGAAACTCATCGAATCATAGGGCACAAAAATACTTACTAGAGGCATTCAAAATTGACTTAGCTAATTAACTAAGCCAACACGAAATAGTATATATATAATTAAAGGAGCATAAAAAAAAAAAAAAAAAACTATATGTATAGTTCTTACCTTCTTTAGGATTAAAGAAGCCTTCTTGTGATTGATGTGCACTATGAAATTATGTGATTTCATACACAACCACGGAGGCAAATTGAGAGGAATAAGTATAACAGACCATGTGCTATGGGTGACATTCATATTTTTAAAAGGATTGAAACCATCAGAAGCTAATGTCAATTGAACATTACGAGAATCATTGGAAAATTTAGGAAACCGAGAATCAAAATCCTTCCAAACAATAGAGTCAGTTGCATGCCTTAAAAGATCATCCTTAGTACGCCTCTCATGGTGCCATCTCATAAGTGAAGCTGTCTTTGAGGACATAAATAACCGTTGAAGTCTAGGTACCAGAGGAAACCATCTCAAAACCTTGACAGGTTTTTTCTTTCTCTTTATAGTTGTGCATTGCTCATCATTAGTTTCCAAATCATCCACTATTTCTTTCCACCTAGAAGCACCACACTTGGAGCATATCTCATCTTTCTCCTTATCTTTCCAAAATAACATGCAATCATTAGGATCTCCTTATCTTTCCAAAATAACATGCAATCATTAGGACAAGTATGGATTTGTTCATACCCTAGACCCAAAGCTGAAATGGTTTTCTTGAATTCATGAAAGGTATCCAACAAAGTATTTCCCTCAGATAACAAGTCCTTTAAGAACTCTAATAAACTGGTAAATGAGCTATTCGTCCATCCATTCAAGCATTTAAGACGGAACAAGTATACCATTGTTGAAAGTTTTGTGTGTCTGTCACAATTTGGGTATATTGGTTGCCTAGCATCTTCAAGCAACTCAAAAAAACTTGTCAGAACTATGACCCATTTATTCCGCTTGATTAGCTTCAGAAGTTTGGTTATTTTCTTGACTCATATTCTCATCCCTCGTATCATCTATCTCATTTGAAATGAAGGCATCATGTAGCAAGCCATGCATATTAAGATCAAATATTTGTTCATCTACAATAGATCTGACATTGGAACTAGAAGTGCCAGCATGATCCTCACCATGAAAAATCCAATTAATATAATTTCTCAGAAAACCATTCAATATAATATGATCCAACATGGTGGCTTTAGGAAACAAGTACGTGTTGAAACATTTCACACATGGACACAAATTTTTCCATCTGGGCGGTTACTCTTAAATGCAAAGATTAAAAACTCAATAGCTCCTTTGACATATTGTGGACTCGATCTTGCATCCAAATATATCCATCATTTATCCATCTTATGATAATATTCAAGGAGCTGGAACATAACATAAAATAAATTAGTTTATTAGAGTACTTTTGACACAATATCATTTCAGAAAAGTGAAGCCAACAGAAAACAAAGGAGAACAAGAATTTCCAAAGGGAGAATGATTTGAAGAGTTGAAAATGGTTTTTTTTTTTTTTCTTTTTCTCACAACTTCCAATCATCATAATGAAGTGGCATAAAAAAAATGCAAAATCAGCGAAACATGCTAGCTTTCTATGATACCAAAGATAGACATATTGTGTGTCGATACATCTAATCTATGAGCACATTACATACATCCGTTATAGAATACTATCCAAAAGAGGGATAACTTAAAGGTGAAAGGACACTTCACTACATACAATGAGAGGTTTGTCAACTGCACCCTATGAAGCATGACATAATTAATAAAGAAATATCAAGAAAACATCGTAAAAGGACATGATAAAGCTACAGAATAATGTCACTTATGTGTTTACAGTAATGAAGTTTTAAAATTCTCTCAGTAATTTTTAACTATGAAGCACCGCAACGATACCACTTGAACGTAATGACATGACAATTTTAGAAAAAATATTTACACCAATCTAAGTTACAAAACACTGTGATCATGTTCAAAGGAGCTAGTTTCTACAAATGCCTATGCAGCATAGTCTTTTACTAAAAATAAAATTTTGATATTCTAGAATCTTATGATGAAAATTTACAAATTTAAAGGATCCAATATTTGCTAGAAGTGCCAAAAGTTCTATCCTTCATGGTTCAAGAGACTAACAATGAATGCAGAAATCTATTCATGATTTATTGTTCAAGTTACACATTGGTACAAATATTAAGGAACAGAATTATTTGGCCTTCTCACCTTCCATGTGTCAGTTGCTATTTGTTTTCCTTTTTTTTTTTTTTAAATGATAGAAAAAGAATTGCATTAAATGTAATAAAATATATACAAAAACTATAGGAAGGAGAAATCCAAAATAGTGGGTGAAAAAAGCGATAGACCAGTAAAGACCGCACTTGAATTCCCTTCACTCTAAAATATAATCTTTATAAACCTATAAGACATGAGCCCACTCATTATCACACAAAGCAAAGATGTGATTCCACATCTTTCATGTGATAGAACAATACACAAACATGTGTTCTCTAGTTTCAGAACTATTATACCTTTGTCTTTTAAATAAAATTGGTTAAGGATAAAGGAGGGTGTGAGATAGACAAATAAGATGATGAAAAAAGAATTCGTAGTGTAAACACCCGAAGTATCAAAATTCCAAATTATAGTAGCCTGAGTATTATGGAAGAGTTCATTTTCCTGAATTTCTAGCATTAAAATTTCTTAAGAAATGAAAATTCGAAGAGACTGAATGTATGGTAAAGTAAAATGGCAAGCATATTCAAAATCTTTGAGGCCATGCACCTCCACTGATATGTTTGAACACCACATTCAACACCCTTAACTTTGATAACTAGTTTATTTAAGATACAGGAATCGACTTAGTATAGTACAGATGCACATTTTAAAGACGCAAAACACCATCACAACTAAAATTCTAGATCAATTTCAATTAAGCTAGGTAATCTTTCTCAATGTTTGCCGCAAACTAAAGAAAGTTTATCAAGCTCTCTCACTACTAATTCCCCATATCTCATTGATTGTTTCAATAGTCCACAATAAATCTATAATTTATAGGTTATGGTTTCTCTTTACCTTCATTGCACATGCATTTTCTGCAAGAAAGAAAACTTGAGTTTGCTTTTCTTCATATCCCCGGTGAGAACTCCCTCAACTTTTTTTTTTCCTTCCTTTTTTCTTTTTCATAAATGGATATATGTATGAATTGGTGTATTCATTCCCAATGTTCTCATATAAAACAAACTCACATATTCACCTACAATAAAGAGCTGCATTCAAGAATTGATCTAGGGCTTCTTGATTGCCCCTGTTTAGCCATAATTTTCCTTACAACCCTCCAACCTCTCCACAATAGATGCATCGGTGAAGATGAAGTGCAAAAATTGTGTAAGAAGAATCATGCTACCTTTAAAGTACCCAAGAGAGTTTTCATCAATGATTCCGTTCCCAAAAGCGTGAGGCAGGAGGTGTGTACAATGCTACATTTATTGAGGATATATCATAATTATATGCAATAATTCGAACCGTGTAAACAAAATAAACTTATTCTTTGAATCTAAACCAGAGTGTTTCAATGGGAAGAAGCGCATCATAAGGGAGAAAATTTATCTGCGAAAAGGTTTTTGATCCAGTGCATATGCGAAAAATTCACACTCCTTATTCAAGCAAGAAGCACTCCAGAACAATCGAGGAGATCATACCTTTCTACAGTCGAAGATATTGAAGCGAGGCGAAACAATCGAAGTGGAATAGAAAATGATGGACAAAGGTGGTAGAGACTGGTTCAATCGATGGCGATAGCAGAGATGAAGATGGTAGAGTCGAAGAAAAGAATTGAAGCTACAAAGTCGAAGCAGAGAATTAGGGTTTTAGTTTAGAGAGAGAGAGAGAGAGATCGTACCTTTCTTCAATCCAGAGGATTCGCGATCCATTGCCAATGCTTAATTCAAAGCCAGAGGGATTTGCGATTCATTGTGAGAGAGTATCGAGATCGAGAGAAAAAGAGAGAGAGGAGGCATTCATGTTTTGGGGAGATCGCAAATTAGGGCTTCTTAAGAGGAGCTGTGCCAGCAGTTTATGAAGCCGCTGGTATAGAATGATCTATGCTAGTGGTCTTGAGCACTTGACTACTGGTATAGACAGGTTTAGGAGCACCATTACCAACGGTTCGCTTAGCCACTGGTATAGATCCCACTATGCTAGCGATTCATGAAAATTGACCGCTAGCATATACAGCACTTTGCTAACATTTAGAGCGAGCCGTCGGTATTGAACTCTATTTACTATCGCCTACTCCTCCCACTGGGAAAGTCCTATTAATACCAGCGGTTTTGGTAGCCGCTGGTAAAACTAGCCACTGACATTTTTCTTTTTTTTTTTTGTAGTGAATTATTAAGTTGATGGCATATGGAATTATTAAATGGTGAATGGTGTGGTTACTGAGAAAGAGTCTGAATCCTGAAAAATAGCTAGGCATTTCCTACCATGGTGCAACTCGATGGGGTTACATGGTGTGCTTAATAGACATGGTATGTGGTTGGTTACAACGACACATTCATGGTCGAATAGCACGTCGCTTGAAAGATGCGGGAAAGTTGGTTGCACCACCAACGAAACACTATAGCCAATGTCAAGGAATGAAGTATTTGTAAACTGAAAATTATTCAAACCCTTAGTAGTTCCACTGTAAGTCGTGGTTGACCTTTGTTAGGAATAATGATTTTGGCTACCCCAAGTTTGGAAATGTGAAATTGTTGAATGCATATGACATTGAATCATGATGATTAAAAAAATTGATTTATGGTTGAATGATCTTGAGACAGATACGATGATTTGAAATATATATATTTGATATGTCCACAACACAAATCTTATATTTGTTCAACATGTATATCACTCACTGAATATTTCATACTCACCTCTCTCTTTCTATCTCTTTTTAGGGGATGACTAGTTGGAAGATTTAGAAAACTTTTTGTGCCGGACCAAAGGAAATACTTCTATTGAACTTTTGTGGGTAATTGTTGTGTGAGCAAATTTTTGGGAACTGTGAAGTGGATCCATAGAGGAAGTTTTGTAAACTTTTAAAAGTTTGATTCTTTTATTAAATAATTTCTTGTTTATTTTGGTTAATTTTGAAAATCTCTTACTTGCTTACCTTGGAACTCTTTATTTAGTGGAAAAATTTTATTTACAAGGTTCGATGTCTTTAATGGGGTATTTGAATTGTTTGATGGATGATTTAAATTTATATTGAAATGTTTAAGATATTGAAATTCCTTGTGGTATCTCGGGACACAGAGTGAGATTCACATGTGTATCGGAATAGCGTGGCGGTTGTCTCGTGCTCGATCAGAGGGTCGGGGCGTGACAGCCAATCATATTGTGTTCGGTTGCCGATGGGAGTTAAACCCAAGACCATTGGATTTTCGAAGAGACTTTTTAACATCATGTCATCCAATCACCTTAAATATAATGTGCTGAATTTATATTATATCCATATTTTGGGTATTATTTCTAATTTATTTTTCTATAAATGGACACTTCCCATTTTAAGCTTTCTGTATATTATCAATCACTTCTCTCTCAATAAATAAAATTTTAAATGTTTGAACTCATTGTGATAAGTTTCTAAATTATCAACAAGGGCATGTTTGGCACCTGTGTATATTAAAAGATGAGGGTAACTAAGTTAATTCAATAAATGAGTTTATAAATAAATGAGTAATGGTAGGACATTAGAACTCACGAAAACTGAAATTCCATTTATCTTTCTTCTTTCTTCTTCCTCTCAGCTCACATATTCTCTCATTCTCTTTTTGTTTCCTCCAAAGATCAATCAAAATACTACCAAAACTCCACTCTAAAGGTTCCAAAACTCATAACTCAACCTCTAGAAGGTTAACTTTAGTGAGAGATTTGAAATATTCTAGTGAGAGAAAACCTAGGTTTAACAGTGATTTGGCTTGAAGCGAGTTGGTGATAACAATTTAGGTAATCTTCTTTTTCTAACTAGGGACTACTATAATCTTTCATGACTTTGGAATTTACGCTGAAAGCAAAGAGATTAATTTAGAGGAATGTCTATATCACCGAGAGTGAGAGAAAAGTTATGGTTTTGAATGTTAAGCTTATGGTTTACTATGAGATAAATATTAATGGTTTGGTTACGTAATAATATTTCGTAGGAACTGGACAAATCAAATCAAAGCCAGACTCTTACGGTGGGATAAACTGGAAGTGATTACCCTCCGTTACACTTTGAGTGGATATATGTTTATGGTTTTAAGTGAGAAAATGTTTTATATTGATTTTAGAAATGTTTTTTAATGACTTTATAAATGTTTCTAAAATTGTTTTAAACTTATTTTATGATTATGGAATGTCTCAAAAGAGGATTTGAAATAACGAATGCATCTATATATTGTCTGAAAATAATGTGCCCTGTTTATTAACTTGTGTTAAATGCAACGAGTGAACTCATGCACTGAGAATTCGTTTGAAATACTATTGGCACATTTTGGTATATGATGTGATGATTGTAAAATTGTGTTGTATGCATAGTTAATAACTATAGTCATTCTCTCCATAGTGTAGAGTCCGATGGGGTGATGTGATTGGGCATTTATTTGAATAAGAAGGTAGCTGCGCTCGAGAGGTGCCTCTGAATCCCTCCCTTCGAACTAACCTGGTTGTCCTCCAGGGGAAACTCGAGCCAAAGCCAAGGAATGGGATATTAGGTATGATTGATTGCTAATAATGAGAATTCCTTGACGATTTCACTATTGGTCAGGACCAAACCTTTGGTAGAAAGATTTTGGTAACCCCATGATTTTGGAAAACAAGTTGTGATGACTGGATACATATGAATTTTATACCATGATTTGTTGAGATCTTATTTATATTGACATTTATTGATATGATCGTGTGATTTTGAGGAAAATATTTGATATATTCACAATCACTACTCATTTATTATCATAACATGTTATGCACTCACTGAGTATTTCCATACTCACTCCTCCCTCTTTATTTTTTAGAGAAAGTTTAGTCAGTACTCTTGGTCGCTTGAAGCTAAATTTTTTAGAAGAGCTCTGTCAGGGACTCCTTTTAGTATAGATCTTGCTATTGTCTTGAGGTACTAGTAGTTCAATCCAAGGAGGGCATTTTGTATAAGGATCTGTTTAAAAACTTTTGAAACTCTATATTTTGATTTCGGTTGGATTTGGTTATGTGTAAACCTTTATTGGTGATCCTTAATTTCCTTTTTTATGAAATTACTTAGGAATTATTAATATTTCTGTTTTCTATCCCTGAAGAGGGAAATTGTGTTCTATTTGATGAATGGTAATTGATGGTCGGGATGGTCTACGATTTTATTTGGTATTCTAAATGCCTTGCATTGACTTAGAGCACGGAGTAAGATTAACACGTGTTTAGGGTAGCACGGCGGTTGTCGTGTGCTCGGAGTTGTAGGTCAGGGTATGACAATTATATTGGTATCAGAGCATAGGTTCATGATTTGAAGATGTTTTAAAATGATTAAAAAGATTCCCAAGTATTTTGAAGGTTCTAAATTATTTTCAAAATCGGTATGGGAAAAACTTGATATTTGAAGTGTTTTAAACGATTTCAAATACTTGCTATGGGTCCTAGGGAGATAGGGACATCATTTTTTTTAGGAGGTTAAGCCTCTAGTTAAATTTCTATTACATTTGCTAAGTTTATAATTTCTTCTGTAGAACCATGCCTCCTAGGAGAAGAATGAGAAACCCGAATGAGATTCCTCCAACTCCACCTTCCCAACCAGAGGCTGTATCGTCTTCACATGTGCCTCCTCTGACATCTACACACCCGGCTCCTTCAATCGGAATTCTTGCTCCTCTTGTAGCCACCTCCAACAAGTAATAAAGTGATGGAGCACCTATGGAGCACATTACCAAGCTTCGTACTACACCTCAGTTCCTCTGCCAATTCCTCCTCCAATGTTGGCAGTCACACAAAGTGTTCCAGTGGCACCCACACCTCCGATTATTGCATCAACCAACCGTCTTACCATTGAGTTATCAAAATTAATCAAAGAGGCGATACAACTGTGATGTAAAACCTTCTCAAGCACATATGATACCTTAGTGGCGAAGGAATGGATTGGCCAAATTCAAGAAACTATCTCTGACATGAGGTTGGATGATGAGATAAAACTGTTGATTGCTGTAAAACTATAGGATAAGGGTGCTTGAACCTGGTAAGAAAATGTAAAGGGTAGGACATCCACTCCTCTTACTTGGGGAGAATTCCTTAGAGTCTTTGAGGAGAATTATTATACCCGATTCTATAGGGATCAAAAAATGGAAGAATTTTTCATGTTAGCCCAGGGAAACAGAATGGTAGCAGAGTATAAGACAGAGTTAAAGGAGTTAGCTACGTATATTCCAGAGTTTATGAACTCCGAGAAGTCAATATGTACGAAATTTGAATCAGAATTGAATTTGAATATAAGGGAGAAAATGCCAATAATCAAGGGACATATATTCCAAGATGTGTTGGAGCTAGCTTTTAGGACTGAAAAGATGGTTATTGAGAGAGGAAGGGTTGGAGAAAGTCATGACAAGAAGAAAGATTCTGGATTCACTACAAGAAAACAGCCCTTCAGTGATGAAAATTATCGACGAAAAAAAATCTATCGCTATTAGTGACGGATTTGAAAAGGATTAGCGACGAAAAAATTAGTGACGGATTTGTGACGGATTAGCGATAGAAAAGTCAGCAACAGATTTAGCGACGGAAAGATCCGTCGCTAATTTTCAATCGCTAATCCATTACTAAAACTTTTGTGGACAGATTAGCGATAGATTTAGCGACGGAAAAATCTGTTCTAAATTTTTTCGTCGCTAAATCCGTTTTGATGCGATTAACGACGAATTTAGTGACGGAAAAATCCGCCGCTAAATTTTCCGTCGTTAATCCATCGCTAAAAATTGAAAAAAAAATTGTTTTAGTTAAATATAATGTTTGTTTTTATTAAATATAATTTTGTGTTTTTATTAAATATAATTTTATATTTTTATTACATATAATTTTTTGTTTTTATTAAATATATTTTTTTATTTTTATTAAATATAATTTTTTGATTTTATTAAATATTATTTTGTGTTTTTATTAAATATAATTATTTTATTAAATATAATTTTGTATTCTTATTAAATATAATTTTTTATTTTTCTTAAATATATTTTTTTCATTTTATTAAATATAATTTTATCTTTTTATTAAATATAATTTTATATTTTTATTAAATATAATTTTGTGTTTTTGTTAAATATAATATTTTGTTTTTATTAAATATATATTTTTGTTTTTTTTTTGTTTTTATTAAATATATTTTTTTATTTTTATTAAATATAATTTTTTGATTTTATTAAATATTATTTTGTGTTTTTATTAAATATAATTTTGTAATCTTATTAAATATAATTTTTTATTTATCTTAAATATATTTTTTTCATTTTATTAAATATAATTTTATCTTTTTATTAAATATAATTTTGTGTTTTTATTAAATATAATATTTTTTTTTATTAACTATAATTTTTTGTTTTTATTAAATATAATTTTTTTATTAAATATAATTTGTATTTTTATTAAATATAATTTTGTGTTTTTATTTAATATAATTTTTTGTTTTTATTAAATATTATTTTGTGATTTTATTAAATATAATTTTCTGTCTTTATTAAATATAATTTTATATTTTTTAAATATAAGTTAATGTTTTTTTTAAATAAAATTTTATATTTTTTTAAATTAGAGTATTGTATTTTAATATTGAAAGTTAGAAAGAAAATATAGAAATAGAAAAAAAATAGACTAATAAAACAAATATCTCTCTCTCACATCAGATTCGAACCAGGGTGTCAATATTTTTTCAACAATTAAAAGTAGGGGCTGGCTCGGGCGGGCGGGCAAGGGCATGGGCAGCCGGGCGGGCCGAGGCTTGGCATGCGCGTGCGAAGGCGGGCGGGTCAGGTCTGGCAGCCGGGGCGGGTATCCGGGCTCGTGCAATTGGGTTTATTGTTAGTCACTTCTGCGACGGATTAGTGATGGAAAATTTCGATCATTAAAAATTCGTCGCTAATTCACCGGTAATTTGAAAACCCTAAAACAAAATTAGCGATGGATTTAGCGACGGAATTCTCTGTCGTAAAAAAATCCATCGCTAATCCGTCGGTAATTAGTGACGAATAAGCGATGGAAAAATTTCGTCACTGATTCATCTCTAAAATTATCAAGGTAACTTTCAGCGACCGAAAAATCCGTCACTGATACTTTCAGCAACGCTAATTTGGGTATCAGGGATAGATTTTTCCGTCGCTGATACCCATTTTTCTAGTAGTGATTCTTTAGAACTAAAGGCTCAAATAAGAGCACCGCACAAGTTCTTACAATAGAGTTTCAGCTTCAAGTTTCATTGGCTCTTCAAGGGGCCAACAATTTCCTAAATTTGTAACTCTCACTTCCAGTGTCATATTCGGGAGTAGGTTAGTAGTGCCAAAGAGAGAACCCTACCAAAATTGCAAGATGCATAATCACGGACCATGTTCCGAACCTTCAAAGTGATTCCAAGATGGAAGAATGGCACATTTTCGCAATGCTTATCCTGAATTGGGTTTGAGTAGGTATGGAAGTCTATCTAGTCATGATCACATAGCTAGCCATGGGATTGGCCCATCGAATATCCCTACACCATCAGCTAGTACTGCCCCATGGACGGGAACCGGGAGCAACATGGTGGCCGTCCCTCCTCAGCATCCCCAACGACCTCAACCTTGAACTCAAATTAGGATCTATGCAATGACTAATGAAGAGACACAGAACAATCTTCATGATTCCACGATTTCAGGTAATAATAACTATTCTAGTGGAATGTTTAGGAGGGTTTGTACTTATATATGTGAATTGATGAAATGTTGTAACGATAATATATGGGAAGTGTGTTATAAGATTGTGCTCACGAATACTTAATGGTTATATTTTTAGGTATAATGAAAATCTTTGGTATCAATACTCGTAAACTTGTTGATACAGGGTCCAATAATGCTTTCATTAGTGTAAGCTTTGCTAAACATGCTGATAAACCTATGACTCCACTTGAGAAATAATTGTTAGTGATTACTCCTTTGGGTGAATAGCTGGTTAGAGATACAGTTTACAGAGATTGTGATGTCATGGCAGGAGAAATGATTCTTGAAACAAACTTGATTCCCTTATAGATGAAGGATTTTGATGTTATTATGGGTATGGATTGATTATACCTCCACCGGGCATACGTGAATTGTTTTATTAAGGAAGTAGAGTTCCAGAAACCATGACACTCAGCATTTGTTTTTACCGATGAACGTTTGTAACACCGAAAATTCGTTCTTAGAGATTTTTTTAAATATCTCTATAATATAACGAAAAATTTTAAATTTTATTAATTTTTGATTTTGGGGTATTCAATTGAAATTTTTAATATATTTAAAAATTCCTGTGTTTCTGATTCGAAATACACCCTATTTTGATGAAATTGAAACTTTAAATATAAAGTGAAAATAAATAAATAAATAAATAAATAATATAAATATTAGTGTTTAAAAAAAAAAGAGGGAGGAAGCGCTGCGTTTTGGGCCAAACGCAACACTTCCGCCCCCAAAAATCGAATTAGGTTTTTTAGCCCTATTTCTTCATTTCTCTCGCTCTCTTCATCTCCCACCCTTCGTCTCTCTCTCTCACATCCTCTCCACCGCATCTCCGCCGCTCTCTTCTGCCACCCATCGGCGGTTCGTCCACCACCGCCGTCTTTCCCCCTCTCTGCCTCTTTCTATCCCTCTCTCTTTCTTTCTGCCTCTCTACTGCATCTCTCTCTCTCTCGTGTTCTCTCGCTCACTCTCCTTCGTACTCTCTACCTCTCTCACGCCTGTGACGCCCTTTCACGGTTTGCTTCGATTGTCGTAGCCGACAAACAATGAAGGGCAGTACTCTCTCTCTCTCTCTCTTTCCCCTGTGCGAAAACCCCTCCGTCTCTCCTTCTCTCTTTTGCTCGCGCACTTTGCTCTCTACCAAGAGCTTTTTGCAAGCCACGCTGAAATCCCTAGACCACGACCTGCAGAGCTTCGAAAACCTTTTGCTTCGGTTTCCTGCGATCCCTCCACTACGTAGATAAGGGCTGGTTTCTGATTAATAGGCCTAGGGTTTCATTCTCTAAGTAATTTAGCCTAATTGTTAGAATGTGTCGGTTTGGAATGCACTGCAGGTCTCGGATTGAACTAATAAGAAGGCATTCGGACGAGAGTTGGGAACTGTGAAAAAAACAACCCTAGGTGAGGGAATTTCTAAATCCTTTCAATAATTGATCGAATTTAGGTTGAAATTAAAATGAGAAACTATATATATATATTCTGAAAATGTGTTGAATTTGAATGAAATACACTCCTCTGAGATTTTGTATGAAATTATAAAGGTTAAGTCTAGAATTTTATATAAATTAGGCTACCAAGTATGATAGGATGTGTTAGATGATAATAGAGGTTTGTTTGGCTTGTTTGTGTAGCTTTCGTTGAAATTTAGTTGAAATATGCCTAAAAGATTAAAATGGGTTATGTAAATTCGGGAAAAATTAGAAAAATTTGAGAAATATTGGGAATTAGGTCATTGGTGAGCCAAGTGACTCGAAATTGATGAAACGGGAATCTAGAAAGGTGATTGTTAAATTAAGGTTGTATTAATTAGAAAAGAAAATTGAAAATCCTTTATTAGGTTTTTAATTGATGATAAATTGTGATCATTGATCTAGGCCAATCTTTTGGAGACTCGAAAGGAGACATTTGGGGATTGATTAAGGAATTGGAAGTGATCACCCTCCCTAGAGGTGAGTGGATGGTTATGTAACATATAAATGAGTAATGATTTTAAATATGATTTGCGAATTGATTTTGAAATGAATTTTGAAATGTATTTATAAATGTTTTGTGATTGTGGTGAGCCTGAAATGAATTGTTGTGATCGTGCATGACTCATACATATAATATTGATTTGTTTGTTATATATTACAAATGAATGCTCACACAAATTGTTGAATGATGTTTTATTACATTTGTGAGCATGTTTTGGATTGTGAATTGAAATTGGAACTGTGGTACTGGATAAAATGAATATAGACTAAGTCTTGCCACGGACCGGGCCATCGGGGCGGCGTGGTTAAGGCTGATTAGATTTGGCTTGGGGGAGGTGGGTTGGAGAGCTTCCACAATCCGCCGGATAACGCGGTAGCACTCCACAGAACTCGGGGCTAACGCCAAGGAAAAAAGGAATTTTTTAAAAAAAAAATGGAAAACACTTGGCGGGTCCTGCCAACGGCTATTTGCGGGACATTGTTTTCGGCACACCCCAATAGTATGGAAAAGTGATTATTGAAAGTTTAATTCGAATTGTATAAGTCATGGAAATTTGATATGAATGATTTTTATGTAAATGGATTCCTTTATTGCATTAAATCATATTTGATACTTATATTTGGCATCACCACACTCACCCCTCATTTATATGTTACATACCATTGCACTTCATTCACTGGGTATTTAAAATACTCACCCCCTCCTTTAAAATCATTTTCAGAGGATACGTAGTGAGACGACGTCCACTTTTACGGATTGGAGGCTTGTTTTTGTTGGATTTGGATAGGTATGGCTTATATATTTATTTTTGGGATTGTAGAATAGTTGAATCATGGAAACATTGCATAAGTGGTCGAGTGTGTCGAGCTAGTATTGGTAAAATCCAGCGGGCTTGATTTAGAACTTCCTTATTTTGTGTAACCTTATGTTTGAAGGACGTTTTATTCTGTACTGGGACATTTGGATTATAATTGTTGGCTTTTGATATTTTTTTTTCGATTTTGTGAAGTTCTGTACATCTCATACCGTTAGGATTTTACCGATACTGGCTTGTTTCTTCGGACAAGTATTGGTAAAATCCAACGGCTATGTTTTGGGACTTCGTGTTTGTTAAATGCTTTAGGTGGCTAAGATGGCCACATTACATAAGTGCATGTACAGGATCCCGCTCCCCGATGTATGTTGTTGTATAAGTGCATGTATAGGATCCCTCTCACCGATGTGTGCTGCTGTGCGAGTGCATGTACAGGATCCCTCACCCCAATGTGTGTCGATGTGTGTTTGTACGTATAGGGATGAGCCGGATGGGTTCATTGCATGTGTATTGTTTATACGATTTCTTATTTTGATGAGTTTTATGTTTTTGATGATTTATTGTAAAATTTGATAGCCCTACGGAGTCCCGGTATATGGAGAGGTTCTACCCGTGTACCGAGACGACGCGGCGATTATTACGCGCTCGACGGGAGAGTTGGGCGTGACAATTCTATTGGTATCAGAGTTTAGGTTCACGATTTTTGAATGTTTAAATGCTTGAAATATTTCTAAATGTCCCAATGATTTTTCAAAGATTTTAAAATGTTGTTGTTTTGAAAATTTTCATTTTTAAAGACTTATTTTTAAAGGAATGTACAGAACTTTCTATGGATTCTTAGGACTGGGTTCAATTTTATTTTTAGGGGATTAAAAATACGTAGTTCATGTTTTAACTTAGTAAGTTAAGAATAGTATTTTCTCTTTTATTAAGTACATATAGTTTCTTTGTAGTCTTCCTAACACATTTGCACGATGATCAGAATGATGATATTGATGGTGGAATAATCTAGATACTTTTGGTGTGGCTTCGAAAGACAAAATATGGAGGCACTAATAACTCACCTTTTGTTGCATTACAGTGTTAGAAGTGCATATTCAAATAAACTATGAAATTTGCATTTCTTTTGGGTCTAAATATTTATGGGTATTTGGTGATATTATTTGGTTTATCTAATGCACCTAGCACACTCTTGTAAATAATGACTCAAGTTCTACATCCCTTTGTAGAGAAGTTAATAAATAGCATGCCCATGATAGTTTTATGGTGTGGTGGTGTGAAATTTTGGATAGAAGTTCAAAACAACAAAGGCAATTAAAGTAAGACATCTAAGCCTTCTAAAGTTTTAGTGGTTATTGGTGATACATTTGTCGATGGAGTTGGTCTTTTAGAAGTCGATATTGGTTGGGAAATGTTATAGGCTATGATAATGTATTTGTCATTTGAATTTAGTTGATAGGAGGTTTTGTTATTAATATGGTGTTGAGAATTTGATAGTGATGTAACCTGAGAAAAACAATAGTGATTGAAGCATAAGTCAAGTAGTGGCAGTAAAAGTGGTATTGGAGGCGAGCGAGCAAGTATGGGAACATTAGGTGAAGGAACTACATTAGGTGATTGATAAATGACAATAAACACTAATTGATCATCAACCTCCCCCTTACATGGATACATAGAAGTAGGAAAACAAAAAAAAAAAAAAAAAGGAGAAGGAATATGTTCCAGAAAAGTAACATCAGCTAACACAAAATATGTGTCAAGGCTAGCACAATAGCACCTATATCCCTTTCGTAAAAGAGCAGAAAAATACATTTTAAGGATTTGGAATTTAGTTTTGATACCTAGGACAGATATCGAGAACAAAGCAAGTGCCACCTATATGGGCTTCAATAGAAGACAAGGATTTAGTAGGAAAAGAACACCGTAAGGGATCTCACCATCAAGGACAGATGAAGGCATGTGATTAATGAGGCAGTGGAAACTGCTTCAGCCTAAAAATGTTTAGGGGAATTTGCATTTGGAATAAGAGTGCTCAGTTTTTTTTTTAGGAGATGTCATTTTTTTGCCATGCCATTCTGAGGAGTTGTCACACAAGAAGATTGGTGAAAAATGCCATTTTGATCCAATCAAGTCTGAAAAGTATTGCAATTCTTTGGCATTATCACTTCACAATGCATGCACAAAAAAAAACATTAAACTGTTTAATTTCATCACAAAAAGGCACTAAAATAGGAAAATAACTCGAACATTTTTTTTTATTAAATAAAGCTAAGTCAGATGAGGGAAATTATTCACAAAAGTAACAAAATACTTGATTTTGGTTTTAGATACACCACGACCCGGACCCCAAACATCTGCATGAACTAGCTCAAAAAGGAAAGCTAGACTATTTATTGACTATAGGGACTAAAGACAGGGGATGATGTTTGCAAACTGATACAACTTACAATCCCAATGAATGTACATCATGGATTGAGGAAATAATTTTTTCAGCAAAGGTAGAAAGGGATGTCCCAATCGATAATGTGATTGAAAAAGGAGTTGAGACACTTGTACAAGCAATGTACCTTGGCAACTTTGTATCCAGAATATAGAGACCTCATGAATCATATCCTTTGCCAATTATTTCCTTGGTCATAAGTTCCAAACAATTATCCAAAAAAAAAAATGAGATACAATAATGGTTAAGTTTGCTGACAGAAATTAAATTGAAACAAAACTGTGGTATATTGAAGAGAGATGACAGGAAAAGTAACAAAGTCGGATTAATAGTACTAGAATCAAGAATAGGAGATTGGGATCATCTACTAAAGTAACATTAGGAGAGGATGTATATGTTTCACTGAAAATTGGAGAAGAGATTAGGATTACCTGTCATATGGTTTATAGTAGCAGAATCAATGACCCATTTTGAAGAGGGGAAAATAACACTCGTATTTGGTTTACCTAACTCGCATTGGCAGTAATAGGATGAGATACGATCTCAATACTTCTTGATACACAGAGAATCATCAAATTCAAATCATAATTGATTTTTCAGTTGAAGTATGTGTAGTATTAGTAACAGCAACATGGGCTGAATGAGATTTCTAAGAATAATTCTACAATTTCTGCACACCCTTTTTGTATGGCCTGGTTTATGAGAGAAATAGCACACAACTCCCCCTCCTCTATTATATTACAGTGCAATTTCAGTTTCATTACTGTGACTAAAATAGCACTATTAGGCTTACAAAATGGAGTAACATAGTCACTATTTTTGTGTAAAGTACTTTACTAGAGATTTCTTGCAGAGATGAAATATCAGTACCAAGGAGAATCTGACATTTAGCAGACAAGAAAAATGAGAGTCAGTCAGAAAACTCATTATAGCCATTTGCTCCCATTGAGATTGTTAAACTTGTACATTAGGGCTAGATGGTAATAGGACCTAAAAAAAAAAAATGGAGTTAAGTATTGATGCCCATGCATTTATCGACACGGAATTTATGAGTCTGATAGAGAATTTGGACAAAAGATTGTTGTGTTCTATTATTTTCTGCCAGTAGCAATGGAAAAGCTAATATTGAGTTATTGGATTTTTCTGCTTTAAGGTTAGTATTCTCGTTATTTATTCATGTTCATTATTTTTGCGGATCATTGAATAAGATAATATAGCGGAGGTTTAAGTTTATGCCTTTTTGGCCTTAGAGTTAGAAATGATTTCCTTCGTGACAATAGAATTAGAAATAATGAAGTATGCATTTCTTATCTCTAAACTTAGATAATTTGGGGGTAATAATGCAAACACTATGTGATATGCGGTTATATGTGCTTGAATGGATTGGATAGAATATTTGTGATATTGCATGATACTAAAGTTGATTGAGAATGATCATGATAGAAGTATCTTGATGGAAAAATTATCCAACTTAGGATTTTAGATTTAAAACTTGGAAGGATTTTCATAGTTTTGGAGTCTTGATAGCTTGGTTGCTGATTTTGAAGTTAAGGCATGTCAGTCCTAATATGTCCCCATATCCTTTTCATGTGATTAAAGCTCCTCCAATAGAATTGAATCTAGTTCTGAGTTTTAAAGTATAATCAGTACAAATACTAGATCGGCAGCTCAAGCAATTAAGGAATAAACATATCTCAATGGTTAAAGTGTTGTGGAGAAATAATCAAGTGGAAGAACAGACCTAGGAGACAGAAGAATCAATGCGGAATGTAACATCTGCAACTCTTTGATCTATAAATTGTATTTTGAAATTTCGAGAACGAAATTTATTTTTATGAGGTTAAGTGTTGTAACACCGAAAATTGGTTCTAAGAGATTTTTTTTAAAATATCTCTATAATATAATGAGAAAATTTAAATTTTATTGATTTCTGATTTTTGGGTATTAAATTGAAATTTTTGATATATTTAAAAATACCTGTGTTTCTGATTCGAAGTACACCCTATTTTGATGAAATTGAAACTTTAAATATAAAGTGAAAAAAAAAATAAATAATATAAATATTAGTGTTTAAAAAAAAAAGAAGGAGGGAGGAAGTGCTGCGTTTTGGGCCAAACGCAGCTCTTCCGCCCCCAAAAATCGAATTAGGGCTTTTATCCCTAATTCTTCATTTCTCTTGCCCTCTTTATCTCCCACACTTCATCTCTCTCTCTCGCATCCTCTCCACCGCTCTCTTCCGCCACCCATCGGTGGTTCCTCCACCACCGCCATCTTTCCCCCTCTCTGTCTCTCTCTATCCCTCTCTCTTTCTTTCTGCCTCTCTACCACATCTCTCTCTCTCTCGTGTTCTCTCGCTCACTCTCCTTTGCACTCTCTGCCTCTCTCGTGCCTGTGATGCCCTTTCACGATTTGCTTCAACCGTCATAGCAGGCGGACAACGAAGGGCAGTATCTCTCTCTCTCTCTCTTTCCCCTATGCGAAAACCCCTCTGTCTCTCCTTCTCTCTTTCGCTTGCGCGCTTTGCTCTCTACCAAGAGCTTTCTGCAAGCCACGCTGAAATCCCTAGACCACGACCTGCAGAGCTTCGAAAACCCTCTGCTTCGGTTTCCTGTGATCCCTCCACTGCGTAGGTAAGGGCTGGTTTCTGATTAATAGGCCTAGGGTTTCATTCTCTTAGTAATTTAGCCTAATTGTTAGAATGTGTCCGTTTGGAATGCACTGCAGGTCTCGGATTAAACTAATAAGAAGGCATTCGGACGAGAGTTGGGAACTATGAAAAAAACAACCCTAGGTGAGGGAATTTCTAAATCCCTTCAATAATTGATCGAATTTAGGTTGAAATTAAAATGAGAAGCTACATATATATATTCTAAAAATGTGTTGAATTTGAATGAAATACACTCCTCTGAGATTTTGTATGAAGTTATAAAGGTTAAGTCTAGAATTTTATATAAATTAGGCTACCAAGTATGATAGGATGTGTTAGATGATAATAAAGGTTTGTTTGGCTTGTTTGTGTAGCTTTCGTTGAAATTTAATTGAAATATACCTAAAAGATTAAAATGGGTTATGTAAATTTGGGAAAAATTAGCAAAAATTGAGAAATATTGGGAATTAGGTCATTGGTGAGCCAAGTGATTCAAAATTGATGAAACGGGAATCTAGAAAGGTGATTGTTAAATTAAGGTTGTATTAATTAGTAAAGAAAATTGAAAATCTTTTATTAGGGTTTTAATTGATAATAAATTGTGATCATTGGTCTAGGTTAATCTTTTGGAGACTCGAAAAGAGTCATTTGGGGATTGATTGAGGAATTGGGAGTGATCACCCTCCCTAGAAATGAGTGGATGGTTGTGTAATATATGAATGAGTAATGATTTTAAATATGATTTACGAATTGATTTTGAAATGAATTTTGAAATGTATTTATAAATGTTTTGTGATTGTGATGAGTCTGAAATGAATTGTTGTGATCGTGCATAACTCATACGTTTAATATTGATTTGTTTGTTATATATTATAAATGAATGCTCACGCAAATTGTTGAATGATGTTTTATTACATTTGTGAGCATGTTTTGGATTGTGAATTGAAATTGGAATTGTGGTGCTGGATAAAATGACTATAGTCTAAAACTTGCCATGGACCGGGCCATTGGGACAACGTGGTGAAGGCTGATTAGATTTGGCTTGGGGGAGGTAGGTTGGAGAGCCTCCACAGGCACCGGATAACATGGTAGCACTCCACGGAGCTCCGGGCTAACGCCAAGGAAAAAAGGAATTTTTTTTAAAAAAAATGGAAAACCCTTGGCGGGTCCTGCCAACGGCTATTGGCGGGACATTGTTTTCGGCACACCCCAATAGTATGGAAAAGTGATTATTGAAAGTTTAATTCGAATTGTGTGAGTCATGGAAATTTGATATGAATGATTTTTATGTAAATGGATTCCTTTATTGCATTAAATCATATTTGATACTTATATTTGGCATCACCACACTCACCCCTCATTTATATATTACATACCATAGCACTCCACTCACTGGGTATTTAAAATACTCATCTCCTCCTTTAAAATCATTTTCAGAGGATGCGTAGTGAGACCACGTCCACTTTTGCGGATTAGAGGCTTATTTTTGTTGGATTTGGGTAGGTATGGCTTATATATTTATTTTTGGGATTGTAGAATAATTGAATCATGGAAAGAAAGCTCTGTACATTTCATATCCTGCGGATTTCGCTGATACTGGTCGAGTGTGTCGAGCTAGTATTGGTAAAATCCAGCGGGCTTGATTTAGAACTTCCTTATTTTGTGTAACCTTATGTTTGAAGGACGTTTTATTCTGTATTGGGACATTTGGATTATAATTGTTGGCTTTTGATATTTTTCTTTCGATTTTGTGAAATTCTGTACATCTCATACCGTTAGGATTTTACCGATACTGGCTTGTTTCTTCGGACAAGTGTTAGTAAAATCCGACGGCTATGTTTTGGGACTTCGTGTTTATTAAATGCTTTAGGTGTCTAAGATGGCCACATTGCATAAGTGCATGTACAGGATCCCACTCCCCGATGTATGTTGTTATACAAGTACATGTACAGGATCCCTCTCACCAATGTGTGCTATTGTGCGAGTGCATGTACAGGATCCCTCACCCTAATGTGTGTCGATGTGTGTTTGTATGTACAGGGACGAGCCGAATGGGCTTCTTGCGTGTGTATTGTTTATACGATTTCTTATTTTGATAAGTTTTATGTTTTTGATGATTTATTATAAAATTTGATAGGCTTGCGGAGTCCCGGTATATGGAGAGATTCTGCCCGTGTACGAGACGACGCGACGATTGTTACGCACTCGACGGGAGAGTCGGGGCGTGACAACGTCAAGTAGTACCGACCTATGTAATCTCGATGATAGAAACTCGTAGGCTGATGTACGAAGGTTGTGAAGCATATTTAGCTCATATTATTGAGACAACAAAAGGGAGTCCCACTCTAGATAACATCCCTGTAGTGAATGAGTTTTTGGATATTCTTCCAGAAGAGCTACCTGGTTTACCTCCAGACTGTAAGTTTAATTTCACCATTGATTTATACCGTAGTACTACATCCATTTCCATTCCACCCTATAGGATGGTACCTGCAGAGTTGAAGGAATTGAAAGTGCAACTTTAAAAGTTGCTAGATAAAGGATTTATCCAACCAAATTCATCTCCTTGGGGTGCAACAGTCTTGTTTGTAAAGAAGAAAATGGTACTTTTCAATTATATATCGACTACCAGCAACTAAATAAAATTACCACTAAGAACAAGTATCCACTTCCTAGAATTGATGATCTTTTTGACCAGCTACAAGGGGCATGTGTGTTCTCAAAGATTGATTTGAGATCAGGATATCATCACTTGAGGATCAAGGAGACTGATGTATATAAGACTGCCTTCAGGATTCGGTGTCACGTCCCGAACCGGGGTAGTGAACAGCCGTCCGTTGCCCTGGATACCGGTTATATTCTATAGAAAATCGGACAGAAGCTTCTCATATTTCAGAGGTCTCCCATATACAAACCAACATGTATATTGAATGATCATCCAGCCACCTAAATAAACGGGCCAGCCCGACCTCTCAACAAATCAACCACATTCGTATAATACAAATCAATCCACAGCGTACAAATCAGAACAACGCAAGGCTATCATGAATACTAGCAATCCTAGCCACAGACCTCTACTGTCATGTCCAACAAGAGTATGAGTAGCCGCCACACCGAACGGGCCTAAAATTTTATGCATGTGTACAACAAATTCCCAAGTTAAGAAGTAAAATGCTTTCAAGTGCCTCAATGCAGGTGCAATGAACCAATATGACAGTTTCATCAATAAATATCAATAATTTATACAATCATCCCATAAAATTATATATCCATCTACAGATCTCAATATCAAAGCCTCGCAGGGTCGATATACAACACGGATCTCATATTTCAAATGAAATTTAGATTTCACCGTAATTAATACGTAAATCCACAAATGTGCGACAAAGACGTCTAAAGCCCGACACGTCGCTCTATCACAATAACCCTGTCTGAGAAAGGAAAAGAGAGGGGTGAGTATCAAGGGAGATACTTAGAGAGTGAGGGGATCAATATCAAGCATAAATAGTATATGTGAACCATTGGAGTATCAAACATAATTTTTAATAAATAATTCACATTTCACAGAAAAACATGATATATTCAGCAAAATAAAATATTCTAGTCCGTCACACAGTATCATACATATATGCATCCATTCAAAATCAAGTATTTTTAGAGCAAGCCGAATATGATCCTGGCAAAGGTCAACCATAACCAATGACAGGCGCATCGGGGGTTTTATTTAGCATAAATGTTCAAAAGTCGCTCTTTACCCCGATGTTGGCCATGAGCTTCACCGAGGCTAGCTCATACACAGATCGGATCGCATATATGACCCCGCCCGGTGCTAGACAGTAGCGTCACACATGTCCTCCCCCTTACTGGTTCAACCGACCGTGCCTATACCCATATACCGGATGTTTGCGGGTACCTCCATGCGAAGTGTACCCAGACGCATACTCGGTGCCATAACAAATGTCCCCCGTAGCTACGGTCGTCCTCTCGGGACTCAATCATATCATAACAGTCATTCCACAGCCACATGGCCCCAACTCAGTGATATAGAAACCATAGTGCGCAATAAATGTGCCATATTGGATCATATAAAATTAAACATGTGAAAATCATAAAACATGGCACCATTTCAGTTGAATCAAATTTATGGATGCATATTCATAGAAAACATGAATTCACGACACTCCAATAGTCACAAAACAATTTCGAAATCTAGTGGCACACATCGAGTCATACATATCAAAAGCATGTTTTGTGAAAAACACGACAAAATCAAGTCTCACTTTTCATGCATGAGATTTGAGTCCCACTCACAGTAATAGGGAGGGTATAACACTCGCAAATGAACCACAATTTTGATGTATCGAGCTCTCTTTAACGGTTTGGGCAAAAGTCACCTAACAAGTTGACTCATAGTTCTCCACTTTGGTGTCACTTTACACAGTCCTACAAAAATTTGCATAACTTTTTATATGTCAGTCCAAATCAGGCAAAATTTTGATATGTTGTAGGTAACTTCACGACCTACAACTTTCATGCTATATACCTTCCCAAAATCATATCGTAAAATTCCCAGAAATTCTCATTTTGTTTCAGTTGCATTCTAAATTCAGATTCTGTCCCATTTTAGTGTAAAATCCATAACTTTCACTATACCTATCCAAACTTAATGGAATTTTAACATGTTATACCCAAGACATAGGCCTACCACTTTCATGTTTTGAGTTTCTCTCAATTGTGCCTAGAAGGAGGTTTAAATGGATCATGCTCAGAACAGGCAGGTTTCAATTGGAAAACAGAATTTCTGTCAACACCTATCTAGTAAAATGGGCATAATGTTTGATTATCTCATGTGAATTGGCTGAAATTTTAACATGTTGTAGCTAAGATGGATATCTACAGCTTTTATTCTTTGATCTTGCCCAAAATAGGACTGGAAGAGGGTCGTTTTTATACACTGTTCTTAGGGTTCGAAACAGGACAACCTTCTGTCGAGTTTCAGGAACATTGTCATAACTTTTGACACAGGAATCGGATTAAGGTGATTCTTATCTCGTTCGAAAGATAAGACCTAGATTTACAAATTTCCTAACTGGAGAATTTGCTAATTCAGATCATAAGACACCTCAAAACGGAGGCAAAGTAACGGACAGAAACAGAGTTAAAGCAGGACAGAACAGAAATTTTTTGTGCAGAAGGCTTAATTTTGAAAAGTCATGTAAAATCCAATTCTGCTCAGAATGCAACGAATCACATCTCATTTTAAAGCTATGTGAGTCTAGTCTCACCAGAATTTAACTTAGCTCAGTTTGCCTTTGTGCAGAAAATGTTATGACCAAAACATCACAGCATGGTCAGAATGTTCTAATTGCAGAAATTTCTTACCTCCTTGAAGCTTTTAGTCTCTCTCTAGATACACTTGGTTAGGTTTCTCCTTTCCTCCCAACCTTTGGATGTTATACTAGGGTTTGTGAGGAATGAATTTATGTAAAAACATTGATTTGTTGTTTGGAGAAATCAAATCCTCCTCCAAGACAAGCTCTCGGTCATGGAGGTAGAAGAAGAAAAAGAAAATGGAGTTTTTCTTGGTTCTTCCTTGGGTGCCCATGGTTTTTCAAAGGGTGAACAAGAGTTGTTTGGTGCTTATTCTCTCACTACACTCTCTTTCTCAAGTCCCACAAGTCTAAGCTTCATTAATTGCTTCATTAATGCCTTGTCTCCCAACTACCTAATCCAATGGCTCAAGATTTTCTATCTCTTCTCCATCCATCTTCCACCATTGATTTAATTAAAATAAATCAAACACCACTATACTTGAATAGTACCTTGTCTCCCACCTTTTTCTAAATTATATATTAGGACCTTTTTAAATTTACGTGAAAATTTCTATCTCGATTTTCGCGTAACGCGCGGTGGGGTCAATATTTGACCCCAAATCTGAGAAATTTGAATTTACCCATTTAGTTCAATTTTTCACACTGAATCCAACAGAGTTGATCTCGCACTTAGATAAAATCATTTGATCTTCCAAATTGCCCTTAAACCCATTAGAGTTTTAGAACAATTTTGTTTCCCGCCTTGAGTTTTTACCAAAATTCCTTGACCCTTGACTTCAAGAGCATTATAAATCAAAAAAAAAAAAAATCTGAGTGACTTTTCTCTATATAAAAATGAAAACATATCATATATGGAATAAATGAGGAGTACAATATACAATACACCGAGTATCGGTGTTACACTCGGTATGGACATTTTAAGTTTTTAGTTATACCATTTGGGTTGACAAATACTCTAACTGCTTTTATGGACTTGACGAATAGGTTATTTCATCTATATCTTCATAAATTTGTGATTATGTTTATTGATAACATTTTAGTGTATCCAAAGAGTGATGAGGAAAATATAGTGTATCTTAAAATTGTCTTGCAGACTCTTCGGGAGAAACAATTATACGTTAAATTTTCCAAATGTGAATTATTACTCCAATGAAAACAAGAGATGTTCATCTTCTTCAAGATTTTTCAATTTATCAAACAATTAATTAAATTGTACAAATGAAAAACATATTAATTATCTATTTCAAGAAATTCAATTCCAAAAATAGAAGAAATTTTTCCTAAAATTCCAAAAACAAATTAAAAATCTTTAAGTAAAATTCATTAATGAAATTGGTTCTAATCTTCCAAATGTTTTATGGCACACAAAGAAGCATATCATGTCTTTACCTTATAAAAGGGATTGTAATGAAAATAATGAAAATAATATAAATATTAAAACTCGTCCTCTTCAAATGAACAAGAACTTTTAATTCTAGCAAAAAAAGAAATTGATAAATTTCTAGGGAAAAAAAAACCTTAATTGGACCATCATAATCCCTTT
Organism: Dillenia turbinata; assembly: GCA_037126225.1. Classification (NCBI taxonomy): domain Eukaryota; kingdom Viridiplantae; phylum Streptophyta; class Magnoliopsida; order Dilleniales; family Dilleniaceae; genus Dillenia; species Dillenia turbinata. Next base: position 1,982,278 of record JBAMMX010000024.1, read on the forward strand.
GAAGTTTTTCTATTTTTGATGTCCGATATCCCATCGAAATAGACAGAGAAGTGCCAAGACTGGTCACTAATTTTAATCCCCTTTATAAGCACTAGAATGGATAAAATATTTTTTACCCAAGATAAAATATTTAATAAAATAAATTTGTAATATTTATATTTTCTCTTTGTTTGATATGAAATCGAGCTATTGGCAAATTCAAATAGATACCGAAATCATAATACAACTACTTTTAGTGTTACTTTTGGACAATATGAATGTACATTAATATATTTTGACTTTTAAATACTATTAAAAAATTTCAAAAAGTAACGAATGATATCTTTATTCTATATACCACATTTTCCATAATTTAAGTTGATGATATGCTTATTTTTTCAAATTCAATTGATTTAATTTTTTCTTATCCTATTAAGTTTTCAATATCATTCATGTCAAACTATTACAATGAAGCTTTTTCAGAAAAAAAAATAGATTTTTTTGAATTTTGATATTCAACAAAATAAATATCATCTCATTAATAGAATTATGAAGTTTTCTTCGAAATTTTCAAGTGAAATGAAAGATAAAAATCAATTACAAAGATTTTTATGGTGTCTAAACTATTTTTTATGATTATTTTGGATTAATTTGTGAACCTCTACATCAGAGGCTTAGAAAAAATCTTTCGCTGTAGGGTCAAGAACACACCAATATAATCAGATGTTCAGAATCTTCGTTATTTAGTAATTCTTGATCCTAATGCTTTCTTCATAATAGAAGCTAATCCATCAGGTATAGATTATGGTGGTATCCTCAAACAAAGAGTTAGTAATTCATCGTAAGAGTCATTGGTTAAATATCATGGAGTATAGTTTGGATCTCAAAAAAGCGCTCGACCATCATACAAGAAATTTTATTCGTTGTTTTATCCATTTCAATGTTTCAAGATGATCTAACAAGCAAGCATTTTTCTACCTTGAATTGATTGTAAGGGTGTGGAAGAAATGCTTTAAAAGGATGTTAAAAATATTGTTTCAAAATAGATATCTGCGAGACGATAAGCTATGCTTCCAATTTTTTTATTTTGAAACTAAATACAATAAAAAATAAATATTTATTCTACAGATTTTCTAAAATGAGAAATTTTTTAAGGGAAATTTTATTAATTATGACTACTCCTTCAAAACAACAAACTAGTTATATATATGTCCAAACACCTCAACAAAAATCCATTCCTTCCTCATTGATTTGTCTAACTACTTCTCCTTATAAATATTAAGATCTACCTCGTTCATTTGATTTACTTACTTTTGAGCCTCCTAAGTCTCCACTTCCGCCTACTCTAGCAACACCAACTTATTTAGTAACGATTGATTTTTGTTTTAATGTCCAAATTTAAAGTTTACATATTTCATATTTGAAAAAAGTTTTTAAGACAAAAAGACTAGGAAATGTAGGATAATAGACCAAATATTTTGTGTGTGTTCGATTGGCAAGCAATAAGAATTGAGTAATTTAAGATAGATATGTTGTGATATTTTTGGACATCGAATGTTTTGTTTTACATCAACTTGTGGAGACATGATAGAAAAAGGTAAAAGAAAAAATTGTTGGTTAATCATCAATCTTGCTTGCAATTATTAATTTGTTGTTGGAATTTGCATATAACTTATTTCAAACTATCATCTTCTTCAAAATATAAAATTTGAGTAGTCTTTTTCTCTGAAAATAGATAAAAATATTAATAGTACAGTCAACTTTATTTTTCTAAATTCATGAAAATGTAAAGTAGCTGACCGACAACATATGATCTGACAAAGAATATATCATCTTTACATTACCGGCAACCTCCAAGACATTGTTTCATCGTATCAAAACATCGAGTTAACTCAAGAAAACAACAAAAACACACTTTCTGATCTCGTCTTGAACAAATATTAGTTGGACCGCATATAGCAATGTTTCGTTTGCCGTCAGCAGCATGTGTTGGAGGTTGTGAAGGTCCACCAATCAAATCGAGCATCTTCATAGCATCATTTTCATTTCCATTACCTATGCATAATAACAACGGAGCAAAGTTAGTTGGTGACAAAAGATATTTCTTGCAAAATCATTGGACTAATATACCCTATTTCTCAAAATTATCAAGTAATAAAGCTTAACAAAGGTAATGATATTCTTACATTTGTGAAATTCCATTGCGGAAATGAGGACAAGGAATACAATCAAAAGACTTTTGGTACTCATGGCTACAAGTTGATTTAGGGGCAATTTTAATTTTTCCCACTAATTGGCCCACAATTATACTAATTCTAATAGGCTGATATGCATATCATGATATGTATAAATGGAAGTTATAAGATGGCCGGTATGGTAGATTTATAGATATACATAGGCATTGCCAAAATTTCGTTTCTAAAAAACCGAATATTTTTTTTCTTAATAGGTAAATTTTAAAGTTTTTATCAAAATAACCATTTTCTAATGAATATATAACCAAAAAAACCTTTTCAATTGGCTAGGATACTCGAATTGTCTGTTTAGTATTTAAATTTATTTGCTTCGCAAATAAAAGTTTTTGTACTGATCCATTGATATGAAGTCAGGCTGTTGGCAAATTCAAATAGACACCGAAATGATAATACAACCACTTTTAGTGTTACATTTGGACAATATGAATATACATTAATGTCTTTTGACTTAAAAATACTATTAACGAATTTCAAAAAGTAATGAATGATATCTTTATTCTATATACCTCATTTACTATAATTTAAGTTGATAATATGCTTATTTTTTCAAATTCAATTGATTTAATTTTTTCTTATCCTAATAAGTTTTCAATATCATTAAATAAAATGGTTTAGTTCTGTCAAAGTACTAAAATAAAGTTTTTTCCAAAAATAAATAAATAAATAGATTTTTTTTTTGAATTTTGATATTCAAAAAAATAAATATCATCTCATGAATAGAATTATGAAGTTTTCTTCTAAATTTTCAGATGAAATGAAGGATAAAAATCAATTACGGAGATTTTTATGGTGTCTAAACTATTTTTTATGATTATTTTGGATTAATTTGTGAACGTCTACATCAAAGGCTTAGAAAAAAACTTTCGCCCTAGGTTCAAGAACACACTAATATAATCAAATGTTTAGAGTCTTCGTTATTTAGTAATTCTTGATCTTGATGCTTTCTTCATAATAGAAGCTAATCTATCAAGTATAGATTATGGTAGTATCCCCAGACAAAGAGTTAGTAATTAATCATAAGAGTCATTGGTTAAATATCAAGGAATATAGTTTGGATCTCAAAAAAACCGCTCGACCATCAGACAAGAAATTTTATCCATTGTTTTATGCATTTCAATGTTTCAAGATGATCTAACAAGCAAGCATTTTTCTACCTCGAATTGATTGTAAGGGTGTGAAAGAAATGCTTCAAAAGGATGTTAAAAATATTGTTTCAAAATAGATATCTGTAAGATAATAAGCTATGCTTCCAATTTTTTATTTTGAAATTGAATACAATAAAAAATAAATATTTATTCTCCAGATTTTCTAACATAAGAATTTTTGTAAGGGAAACTTTATTAATTATGACTACTCCTTCAAAACAAGAAACTAGTTATATATGTCAAAACTCAGAGTTTGAAAAGTAATTTTTTTATATTGAATTCCTTTGACATTAATGAGTATATATATAAATATCATAGTTATGAGCTGATACAACAATCCCACTAATTACGGGAAGAGCACTAATATAAGAGTTCCACTAATTACAGGAAGAGCACTAATATAGGAGCTCCACTAATTACGGGAAGAGCACTAATATATGAGCTAAATCAGGTCATCTATTTACAAGAGAATATGAGCCTTAACACCCCCCCTCAAACTGATGGCAGATGGGACAATAGTTGAAGTTTGGTGCGTTGTTTCTCAAATAGAGCCCCAACTAATGGCTTTGTAAGAATGTTGCCTATTTAGTCTTCACTGGAGATAAATTTAATGAACACCTTTCCTTGCTGAATTTGTTCCCTAACAAAGTGGTAATCCAACTCAATGTGCTTGGTGCAAGCATGAAATACCGGGTTGGCACTAAGATAAATGGCACCAACATTGTCATACCAAAGAGTGGTAGGCGTGGATGATAGACAACCCAATTCACTGAGCAAGGAATGAAGCCACATAATTTCTACAGTAGCATTAGCCATGGACTTATATTCACTCTCGGTTGAAGATCGAGCTATAGTGGGTTGCTTTTGGCGACCCATGAGCTAGATTGTTGCCCAAATAGACAGCATACCAATTGGTTGATCGTCCATCATCAGGGCAGCCCCCATTCACTGTCTGAGAAACATTGAATTGCAAAGGAAGAATGTTTGGAAAAGAAGAGTCCATACCGCTTAGTATGTTGCAAGTAGCGTAGAACCCGTTTGAGTGCCTGCTAGTGCATAGTAGTAGGAAAGTGCATATATTGACAAAGTTTATTGACACTAAAGGTAATGTCAGGACGTGTAATGGTAATATATTGTAAACCACCAATTAATTGGCGATATAAATCACCGTGTTCAAAAGGTTCACCTGAAGTCTTGGTGAGAGTGGGGGAGACCACCATTGGTGTAAGGCATGGTTTGCATTCGGACATCTGAAATTTGTGTATAAGATTAGAAATGTATTTTGCTTGAGAGAGTAGAAGACCATCGGGTAGATGTAGTATCCCCATGTCCAAGAAATAATTCAATGTACCCAAGTCACGAATAGGAAAAGTGGATTGAATTTTAGTCATGAACCAATCAACTAGAATAGATGAGGTGCCGGTAACTAAGAAGTCATAGACATAAATAAGAATAAAGAGCTTAGAGGTACCACCACACCATATGAACAAAGAAGTGTCGGCCTTGGAGAATTGAAAACCTAATTGAAGTAGGAATTCAAAAAGTCGATGAAACCAAGCATGAGGAGCTTGCTTTAACCCATATAGAGACCTATGAAGATGACAAACGTGATCAGGATAATTAAGATCAATAAAGCCAGGGGCTGTTCTATATATATTTCATCTTCCAAAGTCCCATGAAGAAAAGCAGTTGAGATGTCCAGCCTGATATAGTAGCAAGAGATAAAATAGTGCGGATTGTTGTATATTTAATAACTAGACTGAAGGTTTCAAGATAATCCACACCATGTTCTTGTGTATAGCCCTTGGCCACAAGTCGTGCTTTGTAGCCCTCAATACTGCCATCAACCTTGTGCTTGATGCGAAAAAGCCATTTGTTTCCAACAATGTTTTTGTGAGATGGGCGAGGTACCAAAGTCCAATTGTTGTCAGAAACAAGAGCATCAATTTCCTTGGTCTTGGCATTCCGCCGTTCAGCATATAGTTTTGCTTGATTGTAAGTGATCGATTCCTACATTAAAAATTGTGTTGTTGTTCCGGTAAAGAGGTGAGCTTGGCGTTTGTGGAGTGTAGTTGGGCGAAGGTTCATGTGGTGGGTTCGGATGGGTGGGGTTGGAGGATCGAGATTAGGTGCTGGAGTAAGAGAAGTGGACGTTGAGGTTGGCTGGTTGGTGTAGGATGATAAGTCAACAATTAAATTTAAATTGGGAGAGGTTGGAATGGCGAGAGATGAGGATTTAGGAGGTATAGGGGAGTTGTGATGGGATGTAAAAGTGGTAGGAGACATAGAGTATGAGGGTGGTGTGGGTGGATGAGGTTGTGCGGAAGGAGATAAGAAAGAAGAAGTTGAATTGGAACTAAAAGTCGTACTTGAAGGAGCCTCAGAGTCCCAGTGAGTTGAATGACTTGTAACCTATAGCCAATAAGAATTGTCCGGAAGAGAGGAGGTGGGGGTGAGACAAGATTGATATGGGAAACTGGTGACATTAAATTTAGCATGCCGTGTTAAGTATATTCGACATGTTTCCAAGTCTAAACAATGATAAGCACTATGGGTTGGACTTTGATCGAGAAATACATAGGGTAGAGATCGAAAAGCAAATTTATGGCGGTTATAGGGTCGAAAGAAAGGGAATATGGCATATCCAAAAGTTTTCATGTCTAGGTAATTAGGATCTTTGCCAAAGAGAATTTGATAAGGGGACTTATGTTTTAAAATCGGACTTGGTGTTTGATTAATGGATTGAATGCTCACTGTAAAAGTAAAATTCTAATATTTCAGGGGAACATGACCATGAGCTAACAAAGTTAAACTAGTATCAACTAAATGGCAAATTTTTCGCTCCGATGTCTCATTTTGTTCATGGGTGTAGGGGCAAGCAATTAACAATGCCATTAGATTGAAATAGTTTACTTAGCTTTTGATATTCACCACCCCAGTCCGAATGAAAAGCTTTAATTTTTGCATTAAATTGTCTATCAACAAGAGATTGGAAATTAAGAAAACAGGAATAGATATCACTTTTATTTTTCAAAAAATAAACCCAAGTAAATCGGGTAAAATCATCAATGAATATGACAACATAACAATGTCCAAGACTTGAGATTACTGGAGCACATCAGAGAAAATAATATCAAAAGGAGCATTACTCTTATGCTCGACACTGGCTAAAGGTAAACAAGACATATTTCCTAAGAAACAAGAAGAACATGGTTGAGACTTAAAACTGGAACAAGGTAAATTAAAACATTTGACAATATTAGAGATAGTGCGCATATTTTGGTGTCCAAGGCGTTCATGCCACTATTGAAGAGTTGGAGTGCTATTAAGGTAGGCAAACTTCACGGAAGGATGAAGAAGATAGAGTCCATTCTCACTGAGACCGGGAGGAGCACCTTCTTGGTGTAGTGATCCTTAACAAGAAAATAAGTGGGATGAAATTCAAAAAAGCAATTGTTATCGGATGTGAACTTTTAAATAGACAACAAATTTTTAACAATTTTAGGAACATGTAGAATAGATTTCAAGGCAAGCTTACCACCTGCCGAAGGGATAGAAGTCATACCAGTATTAGCAATTTGAAGCCCTTGGCCATTACCGACATGAAGAGTGTCATTACCACGATATTCATCACTTATCTGTAGAGTAGATAGATCAGGAGTGATGTGGTTGGTGGCGCCAGTATCCGGTATCCAAACAGGTTGTGAGACATGGACACCATAGCCATGAGGTGGGGGTTGTTGAGGACGAGCATAGGAGTAGTTGGCTTGCTGTATGAAGGAGGGCTAGGAAGAGGTCTACCTGGAATAACGCCGACGACACCGATCAGCTGTATGGTTGCGCCAGCCACAGATTTGGCAAGGTGCACGAGGGCGACGTTGAAAACCAGAATTGGAATATGTAGCAGCTGCTTGGCATTGCAGGGTAGGTAGTAAGGGAGCAGTAGAATTGCGCATAGCAACATAAGCAAGAGGTGGTTCTTGCGTAGCTTTAAGCAGTATTTCATGAGCCACGAGTTGAGCATGGAGTTTGTAGAAGGGCACAGGATCAGGGCGAAGATTCAATGCAGTAATAATACTGTGAAAGTCACTTCCAATATTGCGATAAATAATCGCATTAAATTCAGCAGATGAAAGGGGGCGACCAGTAGTACTGAGTTCATAAGCCAAGGCCTTGGCACATTGCAAATAGGTTGAAATAGAAAGATCATTCCTCTTAATCTCATGTAATTCAATGTTGAGTTGTAGTTGACAGTTTTGTGAAACCGATCCAAACACACGAGCTAGTGCTTCCCATATGGCAAAGGAGGATGAAAGATTAATGATATAGGAGAAAATATCTTCGGTGACAGAGGAGAGAATCCAAAATAAGAGAAGTTGGTCTCTTTTGAACCAAAGATCATATTCAGGATTTGGGATTTGGGTGATTGGAATCGTTGTTGAGGCAATAGTCTTTGGAGGAGAAGTGGAGGTACCATCGATAAAGCCATAGAGATTCTAGTAATAAAGGAGCGGGATAAATTGAGCCCACCATGCCAGGTAGTTTTTGTCATTGAGTTTAATAGAGAAGGTATGGGTAGAAGATGATGAGAGAGCATGTGTAGAAGTGGTGGAGGCAGGGACAAGTTGATTAGCCATGAGTGAAGAGGAAGGGTTCGAAAAAAAATTGTTTAGAGCAAAAGCTCTGATACCATATCAAAACTCAAAGTTTGGAAAGTAATTTTTTTTATTGAATTCCTTTGACGTTAATGAATATATATACAAACATCATAGTTATAAGTTGATACAACAATCCTACTAATTACGGGAAGAGCACTAATATAGGAGTTCCACTAATTGCGGGAAGAGCACTAATATAGGAGCTCCACTAATTACAGGAAGAGCACTAATATAGGAGCTAAATCAAGTCATCTATTTACAAGAGAATATGAGCCTTAACAATATATATGCCCAAACACCTCAACAAAAATCCGTTGCTTCCTCGTTGATTTGTCTAACTACTTCTCAAGATGTCTTTGAAAAAAAATTCTCAACTTTTACCACAAACTCCTTCTCCTTATAAACATTCAAATCTACCTCGTTCATTTGATTTACTTACTTTTGAGCCTCCTAAGTCTCCACTTCCACCTATTCTAGCAACACCTACTTATTTAGTACCCATTGATTTTTGTTTTAATGTCCAAATTTAAAGTTTATATATTTCATATTTGAAAAAAGTTTTTAAGACAAAAGGACTAAGAAATGTAGGATAATAAATCAAATATATTGTGTATGTTCGATTGGCAGGTAATAAGAATTGAGTAATTTAATATAGAAACGATGTGATATTTTTGGACATCGAATCTTTTGTTTTACATCGATTTGTGAAGACATGATAGAAAAAGGTAAAAGAAAAAATTGTTGGTTAATCATCAATCTTGCTTGCAATTATTAATTTGTTGTTGGAATTTGCATATAACTTATTTCAAACTACCATCTTCTTCAAAATATAAAACTTGAGCATTCTTTTTCCATGAAAATAGATTAAAGTATTACTAGTATAGTCAACTTTATTTTTCTAAATTCATGAAAATGTAAAGTAGGCTGACCAACAGCCTATGATCTGACAAAGAATATATCATCTTTACATTACCGACAACCTCCAAGACATTGTTTCATCGTATCAAAACATCGAGTTAACTCAAGAAAACAACAAAAACACACTTTCTGATCGCGTCTTGAACAAATATTGGTTGGACCGCATATAGCAATGTTTCGTTTGCCCTCAGAAGCATGTGTTGGAGGTTGTGATGGTCCACCAATCAAATGGAGCATCTCCATTCCATCATTTTCATTTCCATTACCTATGCATAATAACAATGAAACAAAGTTAGTTGTTGGTGACAAAAGATATATCTTGCGAAATCATTGGACTAATATACCCTATTTCTCAAAATTATCAAGTAATAAAGCTTAACAAAGGTTATGATATTCTTACATTTGTGAAATTCCATGGCGGAAATGAGGACAAGGAATACAATCAAAAGACTTTTGGTACTCATAGCTACAAGTTGATTTAGGGGCAAATTTAATTTTTCCCACTAATTGGCCCACATTTATACGAATTCTAATAGGCTAATATGCATATTATGATATGTATAAATGGAAGTTATAAGATGGCCGGTATGGTAGATTTATAGATATACATAGGCATTGCCAAAATTTCGTTTCTAAGAAACTGAATATTTTTTTTCTTAATAGGTAAATTTTAAAGTTTTTATCAAAACAAGCATTTTTTAATCAATATATAACCAATAAAACCTTTTCAATTGGTTAGGGTACTCGAATTGTCTATTTAGTATTTAAATTTATTTGCTTCACATATAAAAGTTTTTGTACTAATCCATTGTGCTAGATCGATCACGCAAGTCCCTCCAGAAGCTATAAGTAGTCAAGAAATTATATAACATTGAATTGTGTGAACATAAATTCTAATTTAAAAAGGATACTAACTGTACTTTAGTTTTTTCAAACAAGAATTGCTCATGTAATTTTGCTTAAAAAATAAAGAAAAACCTTTAAACTTAAAAACATTTTTACCATGCAAATTGGAAATAAAAATAACTAAAATCTAAAACAACAAAATAATTCGACTATTAAGATAATAATTTGTTACAAAATCTTTTGAAAATGTTAGAATTTTAAAATGAGATAATAATTTTTTGAAAAATAAAATAATGAACATAGATATTTCTGATATATTTTGATCATCTAATTTTCAAAACCACATTAATCTAACATTCGTATAAAACAAGTATTTATCCTAGTTAAAAATCTTTCTTACCAAGTCATACGAGGATTACGTTTAATAGGTTCTTTATATACTTCTAATGTTGGTATAAACAGTCTTACTATTAAATTATTAAGAAATAAAATTTATTTTAATTTTATTACTCCAATGAAAACAAGATATTTTCATCATCTTCAAGATTTTTCTATTTATCAAACTATTAATTTAATTGTATAAATGAAAAACATCTTAATTATGTGTTTCAAGAAATTCAATTCCAAATATAGAAGAAAATTTTCCTAAAATTCAAAAACAAATTAAATATCTTTAAGTAAAATTCATTGATGAAAATTGTTTTGATCTTCCAAATGTTTTATGGCACACAAAGAAACATATCGTGTCTTTATCTTATAAAAGGGATTGTAATAAAAATAATTTATATACTAAAGCTCATCGCATTCAAATGAATAAGAGCTTTTAATTCTTGCAAAAAAAGAAATTGATAATTTGCTTGGAAAAAATTAAAAAACCTTAATTGAACCATCTTTGAAGTTTTTTTGTTTTGGATGTCCAATATCCTATCGAAATAGAAAAAGAAGTGCCAAGACCGGTCATTAATTTTAATCCCCTTTATAAAGCACTAGAATGGATAAAATATTTTTTACCCAAGAAAAAATATTTAATAAAATAAATAAGTAATATTTATATTTTCTCTACATTTGATATGAAGTCGAACTGTTGGCAAATTCAAATAGATGCCAAAATCATAATACAACTACTTTTAGTGTTACTTTTGGACAATATGAATGTACATTAATGTCTTTTGACTAAAAAAAATACTATTAATGAATTTCAAAAAGTAACGAATGATTTTTTTTTTCTATATACCTCATTTTCTATAATTTAAGTTGATGATATGCTTATCTTTTCAAATTCAATTGATTAAATTTTTTCTTATCCTAATAAGATTTCAATATCATTCAATCAAATGGTTTAATTCTGTCAAAGTACTAAAATGAAGCTTTTTCGAAAAAAAATAGGTATTTTGTGAATTTTGATATTCAACAAAATAAATATTATCTCATCAATAGAAGTATGAAGTTTTCTTCTAAATTTTCAAATGAAATGAAAGAATTAAATCAATTACGAAGGTTTTTATGGTGTCTATACTATTTTTTATGATTATTTTGGATTAATTTGTGAACTTCTACATCAGAGGCTTAGAAAAAATCTTTCGTCGTAGGGTCAAGAACACACTAATATAATCCGATGTTCAGAGTCTTCGTTATTTAGTAATTCTTGATCCTAATGCTTTCTTTATAATTGAAGCTAATTCATCATGTATAGATTATGGTGGTATCCCCAAATAAAGAGATAGTAATTCATCGTAAAAGTCATTGGTTAAATATCAAGGAATAGTTTGGATCTCAAAAACACCGCTCGACCATCAAACAAGAAATTTTATCCATTGTTTTATGTATTTCAATGTTTCAAGATGATCTAACAAACAAGCATTTTTCTACTTTGAATTGATTGTAAGGGTGTGAAAGAAGTGCTTCAAAAGGATGTTAAAAATATTTTTTCAAAATAGATATCTGCAAGATGATAAGCTATGCTTCCAATTTTTTATTTTGAAACTGAATACAATAAAAAATAAATATTTATTCTCCAGATTTTCTAACTTGAGAATTTTTATGGCAAACTTTATTAATTATGACTACTCCTTCAAAACAACTAACAAATTATATAAATGCCCAAACACCTCAGCAAAAATCCATTGCTTCCTCATTGATTTGTCTAACTACTTTTCAAGATGTCTTGGAAAAATTTTTCAACTTTTACCACAAACTCCTTCTCCTTATAAACATTCAGATCTACCCCGTTCATTTGATGTACTTAATTTTGAGCCTCCTAAGTCTCAACTTCAACCTACTCTAGCAACATCTACTTATTTAGTACCCATTGATTTTTGTTTTAATGTCAAATTTAAAGTATATATATATTTCATATTTGAAAAAAGTTTTAAGACAAAAGACATAGAAATGTAGGATAATAGACTGAATATATTGTGTGCATTCGATTGGCAAGTAATAAGAATTGAGTAATTTAAGATAGAAACGATGTTATATTTTTGGACATCGAGTATTTTGTTTTACATTGATTTGTGGAGACATGATATAAAAAGGAAAAAGAAAAAATTGTTGGTTAATCCTCAATCTTGCTTGCAATTATTAATTTATTGTTGGAATTTGCATATAACTAATTTCAAACTGTCGTCTTCTTCTTTGAAATATAAAATTTGAGCATTCCTTTTCAAAGAAAATGCATGAAAATATCAATAGTATAGTTAACTTTATTTTTATAAATTCTTAAAAATGTAAAGTAGGCTAACCGACAACATTTGATCCACAAAGAATATATCATCTTTACGTTATCAGCAATCTCCAAGACATTGTTTCATCATATTAGAACATCGAGTTGACTCAAGAAAACAATAAAAACACATTTTCTGATCACGTCTTGAACAAATATTGGTTGGACCGCATATAGCAATGTTTCATTTGTCCTCAGAAGCAAGTATTGGAGGTTTTAAAGGTCCACCAATCAAATCGAGTATCTTCATACCATCATTTTTCTTTGCCATTACCTATGCCAATCATTTTTCATTGCCATTATCTTCATACCATCATTTTTCATTGCCATTACCAATCAAATCAAAATCAATGGACTAATATGACCTATTTCTCAAAATAAGTACATTTGATATCGAGTAATAATACTTAATAAAGGTTACGATATTCTCACATTTGTGAAATTCCACGGCAGAAATGAGGACAAAGAATACAACCTAAAGACTTTTGATACTCATGGCAACAAGTTGATCTAGGGGCAATTTATCTTTTCACTCTATTTGGCCCACATTTATACTAATTCTAATAGCCTAATATGCATATCATGATATTATATATATATATATATATATATATATAGAAGTTATAAGATCACCGGTTTGGTAGATTTATGCGATACACATAGGTATTGTCATAATTTCGAATCTAAGAAACTGAATATTTTTTTCTTAATAGGTAAATTTTAAGTTTTTATCAAAACAAGCATTTTCTAAGCAATATATAACCAATAAAACCTTTTCAGTTGGTTGGGTTACTCGAATTGTCTGTTTAGATATTTAAATTTATTTGCTTGGCATATAAAAGCTTTTGTGCTGATCCGTTGTGCTTGATCAATCACTCAAGTCCATCCAGAAGCTATAAGTAGTTAAGAAGTTGTATAACATTGAATTATGTGAACATAAATTCTAAATTAAAACATACTTAGTGTACTTTAGTTTTTCTAAACAATAATTGCTCATGTAATTTTGCTTTAAAAAAATAAAGAAAAACCTTTAAACTCAAAAACATTTTTACTATGAAATTAGAAATAAAAAATAACTATAATCTAAATCAACAAAATAATTTGGCTATTAAAATAATAATTTATTGCAAAATCTTTCGAAATTGTTAGAATTCTAACACTTTAAAATGATTCGACTATTAAGACATCTCTAGAAAAATCACTCACTCTCTCGATCAATTCACAAATGAATCAAACTTCGAAACCCTAAAATTTCAATTTCAAAATTCAAAACCCTATGGAGAAAAACTCTCTCCCCCACTAAAGGAAACCATGTCGTCAATCCCATCATCGGCTTCAACATCGGCATCATCATCCCAGTTCACCTATTCAAACAACACCTGCTTGTCCTCCTTATCCTATTTCCCTGTCCCATTTGATCTCCAGCAACCGTCATATGCAGCTCCCAAACCCGCCATCCAGATTCAATGCCTCCCGTCAAACTCCTCAACCCTCTTGTCGTCTATCCTACTCTTGCCCTTGTTCTTGGCGTCTATTCTCTCCTCCAGAAACAACAAGTTCCCTCTCTCTCTCTCTCTCTCTTTTGCAGCATAGAAACATAGGCATTTAGGTTTTTCTGAGGCATGTATGATCTCTCTCTTTCTCTCACACACTATAATTTTGGGATCCAAAATTCATGGTTTTGTCTTTCCTTTTGTTGTTTTGCCCACTAAAGAATGGAGAATTGCTTCCATTTACATTCCTGAGTAACATGGGCAATTTTAGTTATAAATTGTATTTTATAATGTCCTTTTCCATTTAGTTTTGGTGTCTAGTTTCATGGTGTCATCATCCCCCAAGTCTCTGTATGTGAACCCATATGACCACAACTTTTTTATTTTTGGTTTCAACTTTCATTCGACTAAGCTGAGTGAGTTGGATCCACATCCATTGGATCCATTTTTAGACCTTGCACTTTGTAGCCAACCCTCACTAAAGCATCGGATTTGACAATTTGGATGCAAGCAAACATAAAAAAAAAAAAAAAAAAAAAAAAAAAAAAAAAAAACCAGAATTAAAGGAGAAAGAGAGAGATAGGAAATTAAAAAGAGTAGCAATATTAAATCTAGAAATTTGTTAGGTAAAACTCAACTATACTTCATATCTCAAATTTGTTATGCTAAGGGGAAAAAAAAAGGGGAACCACACCTCAAATTTTTCGGAGTTATCCCAGTTAATAGGAATTTGTGAGTGAAATTTTGTTTTAAAAAACAAGAAGAAGAACAAGCAGCATGTGGGATAAACTAGGTCTGAAATTGCAATTAGACTCAGAAAACCAAGCTAGAAACCCACTTGTATGTCTTAATTTCTACAGGCATATCTACAAGGTGTTTAGTTGGGATGCTCACTTTTACATATGCAATTAATTCAAGATTTGTTGGGCTACACCTAAGAAAAGCACTCTCATTTCAAGATTGTTAAACTGAAACTTTTTATTTTATTCTTTATCCATAGACCATGTTTCTCTAAAAATCTTGGTAGCTGCTATGTAAAATTGGTTGGTAAAAATCATTAGTATTCTTGGGAAAGCCAATGAAATTGGATGGTTGGTATCTAGTTACTGAGTATATTCTTGGCAAAAGCTTGGTGTTAATAATCAATTGATTCATGATGTTTGGTGGTTCTGAGCAACTAAATTTCTTACCTGTAAATTAGAATAATCAATTGGCATTTGTGAGTGGGGCCTTTTTTTTTTTTTTTCCCTCTTTGGGAATCCCTGTATAGCTGGAATGTGGGCACCCCACTTGCTTCTTTTTTCTTGCCTTTTGCAATCAAAAGATTTAGAGATTGAAAAGTGGGTTGTGGGTTTTAGAACAAATGTGTGAGGTCCTTTAGATTTGAACAATCAATGTTGGCTTTTGTTAGTGACCCACTTATATTTGCCTTACCCCAATGGGCACATCTGTCTTAGAGCTTGGCTTGGCCTGGCGGACATATGGGATAAAAATGGTATCTCTCTGGTGCATTCAGTCGTCTTTTTTAATTATTATTTTTAACTTGTTTTTTACAGGGATTTAATTCTTCTTTTCATATCTTAGCAGGTGAGGACGATAGCAAGAGAAGAAAGTCAAATTGTCAAAGGCACTTGCTTAATTCTTTGATTTGGTTACTTCTTACATTGTATTTCAGGTGCTTTTGTTGGAATGTGGATAAGAGTAAATTTTAGAGTAATTTGTTTAAATTAAGTGCATGAAGGATTGAGCAGTGAACTTATGCTCTTGATTTGGTTTTAAACTAGAAAGTGCATATTGACAGCTCTGTCGACCTTTGCACCTCTCTGCCCCCTCCTTCCAATTTCTCCATCTGACGCCCCTTTTTTTTTTAACATTTCAAAATTAAAAGTGAATTAATCACTCAACATGTAAGCAACCCTTCTAACTCAGAAAGGTATAAAGTCAACACAACATGTAAGCAACCCTTCTAACTCAGAAAGGTATAAAGTCAATTTTCACTGGAATAGCAGATCATAACAACAACTAAAAATGTGAATGCAAATGCGAATTTTATATATTCTAGATTCTTTTTTTCACAAGAGGATTACTAATTATGAAAAGAATAAAACTTTTAATAATTGAAATTTTCATTATAAAATTATCTTTCTTAAATTAAAATTATTAAATAATTATTTTTATTTATTATAAACAAATCATACCCGTAACCATATTAGTTAAACTGATTGAATCGTTTATGACTCATTAAAGGTTGGCAACTTTGGATATATGCATCCAATTCTAACCATATTTGAAAATTCTAAAACTTGACTCAATTTGTATTTATTTTGTAATATTCTATCTGTAAAGTTTTTTAACTATAATAAAATTTTATCAATAAAAATTAAATCCTTCCACAAAAAAAGTTAAAATTATTATTGCACCTTAAACAGGCTTAGAAGTGAGCACTATTTGGTTAAAACTGAAAAAACCATTTTATCTGAACCATTTTTTATATTTTGGGTAGTTTATTAGGTATTAAGTTTTTTTTTTTTTTGGATAAAAACCAAAATTTAATTTGGTTTATTTGGCCAATTATCAGTCTTAACAATTTTTATTTCACTCAAACCGAATTAACTGAATAATTTAAATTATTATATATATATTTTTGGATGATATTTATTCATATAAATATTAATATAATATTATAATTAAAATTTAAAAGAGAAACTCTAAAAATTAAAACTAATATGGTGAAAAGTGCACAATTAATAAAAAATTTTCACTTTCTACCTTTCTAGTCAGTCTACAGCTATTCCACTCCCAAGCTTATGACTCTCACTCGCCTCCCCTCTCTTCTCACTCATTTTCCCTTATTGTTTGCTATTTTCTTGTTTCAATTTTACTCTCACGCTGCTTTCTTGCACAGCACCATGACAGATTTTAGAAATAATGGTAACTATCTTACTTTGAATATTTTCTCTAATTTTGCCCTTCCTCTCTCTCTAATCTTCAACACATGGCATTTCAATTTCAATCTTCTCTAATTGTTTGAAATTTAAAATTTGAATTTTTCATAATAAAATTTAGTAAACTAAAATTATAAGTGAATTTTAAATTTTAAAATTACAATTTATAACCACAATTGATATAAATAATATATTGTATTGACATAGATACGAGTAGAAAACAACATTATTGAAAAATCCATTATAATTCTTAATTTAGATAACCGTCTAATTTGGTCAAAAGAATCATTGGTTTTTGATTTATTCGGTTAGCTTATGGTTATAAAAATTATATAATCAAATTAAATTGGTTATTTCAATTTTGATAATTTTGATTATAATTTAACCGAATGCACACCCCTAGATAAGTTTAGATGGTAAAACCAGCTTCTCCAGCTTCACCACTCCTACAACATCTGACACCAGAGTCAAAACTAATAGAGTCTCTGTCACTCAAATTTGGGGTTTTTCTATTTCAGGTTGAAACTCTAACCCTAATCCTAATCTAAACCCAAAATTGTTGGTGTTGATTTTATGGAGATGCAAGCATCCGGCCCTTATCTCTAGAAGAGGTGCTCCTTTGTAAGTCCAAGTCTCCAGCTGTTAAGTGGTTTAAAGAATGGTAATTTTTTCCTTTTCTGTCTTTGTGATGCCTCTTCTTTGTCTTTGTTTTCATTTGTTGATTGGTTTGCACAGCTCGACTAACATTTGTTAATTTTGTTGTTGGTGATGTTTGTTTTGTTTCATAACTTGGTTGTTATCGGATTAAAAATGGTGACTGCTACTTAATTTTTGTGTGTGAGAGAGAGATATCGGATTTAATTGCATTTACCTAAGTGTGTTACTTTCCTTCACTTTGTTTTGCCAAAATTTTGTTTGTAGTTTATAATCTCATATTTTCTTGCAGACGGGTTCTCAATTAGGGTTATTATTCTTCTTTAATTATTGTCTTTGGACTTTGTTTTAAATGGGATGATTGGTGATGATCTCTGTGCTATGCCTATTAGGTTAAAAGTGACATCCAGTCTTGTGTTTTCCTTAGATCCAAATGTAGAGGATAGTAAGGATGGGAAGATATAGTGATTGATTTTTCTGTTCACTATAGTAATTTAGTAGTGAAGCTGGAATGTTGGCAATAATATTTTTGCATGTGAGTGGCTCTATATTGTTTCAACAATGATGCACTATCAGCAATGGAGATTAAAAAACAAAAAAAAAAAAAAAAAAAAAAAAAAAACCCAATTGGGAAGACATGTGAATTTTAGGCAACTTGTCGTTGTGGAGGTTACTTGGTGCCTTTATACTTTATTGTTTTGTATCATCTATTATTATAATTTATTTTATACCAGAATTTTGTACTCAGCTATGTGAAGCTAAATCAAGGATAATGGAGCCTAAAGTGAGTTCTTGGGATAAGACATGCTCACGGGAGCATTAACGGAGTGCAGCTGCTATTGAAGGATGGAATTTGGCTCAAAAGTTCAGATACGTCTGGTTGCTATCAAGAATGTAACTGCAATAAAATGCTGAAAGTTAACTTGCTGATCATGAGATATTGCGAATGTAGCTATAACTGAAGACAGGCTCAAAGATGAATGCAATGCGAGATTAGATTACGGCTACGATAACCAAAAACTTCGAGAACATGTTTCTCTGTGTTTCATCATTAAGGGCATATTTGGAAGTCAACCTATGGATGAAATTTGTAATGCTTTGTTGCTATGTTAGTTTAGGAACTTTGGATAATAAAGTTAGTTTGAGCATAAATAGAACATAAGAGGATGGAAGAGAGTATTCGGATATGAATTGGGTAGGATAAGCAAGGAGAGAAGGAAGAGAACACTTCCAGAATTTTTCTTTCCGTTCTCTTCAATTCATGCTGTCTTCGTCATGCTTTATTGACTTGATTTAGCTATGATGGGGAAACTTTGATTCACTAGGACTCCTTTTCTATTTGCTACAATGAATTGATTGCTTTATATATCACTGGCTTTAGATTGTTTTTTGTTGTTTAATTAACTCAATGCTTAATGCTTCTATTTGATGAGTTGTGTTTCATAAACTAATCTGAAGAAGTGTATGTTAAATAACCCACTGTGAACATATATAAATGAGAATTGGTGCATGATGCATCCAACTCTAATAAATTATATTTGATTGTGGTTGTTAGGAGGGATCAACGTTGTAATCCTTGTTTGCTGTCGCAAATTAAAGATAGAAAGATTGTTGCAGTGAATGCAACTTATTGAAACAGGAGAAAATGACTTAAAAAACAATAGCGAATCCTGATTCACAATAGATAAAGAAATCATATCTGTCAAAATAATTTATTTTTTAATCACGTCTCGGACACGAGATATATATGCCACACACGAGAACATTTCGTTTGACATGAAAAGTATCTGACAATGGTTGTGAGGGCACAGCAATCAAATTGAGTTTTTCCATACCATCATTTTTGTTGCCATTACCTATATGCATGATAACAATGGAACAGGATTAGTTAGGACGATTAAAGATATTTCTCATTAAATTATTTAGAATCATTGACTAATGTGTCTTATTTCTTAAAAGAGAGAAAACATTTGATAACTATAAACATTTATTCCATAATAAAATCTAATAAAGCTCACAATATTCCTATATTAGTGAAATTCCATGGAGGTAACGAGGATGACGAATACAACTAACACACCATAGTTCTTCATGGCAACGAGTAGATTTAATAAGAATTGTAACTTTTTCTTCGTAATTGATAAGGTATTTAAACAAATTCTAATAGTCTTGTTTGCATATTAATGAAAACTATTTAAAAGATGGTTAGTATGGTAGATTCAATGGTATACATAGGTATTACCCTAATTTCTTTTCTAATGAATAGAATATTTATTTTCTTAATAGGTAGATTTTAAAATCTCTTATTAAAACAAGTATTTTCTAATTAATGTCAATTAAGATAAATTTATTGACTATTCAGATATTTAAATATTTGTTTCCTTTCAAAAAACTGTATTATATTCCGATGGTGCCAAAAATTCACAAATTAGATGAAAAGGGATTAATGTAAAGTAAGGCTAGGAATAGGCTCACATTTTAGTATTTTAGGTTAGCTTGTGATCAACTATTGCGTTAGATAGTAATGAGTTAAAGCCAGCTAACAATCGAGTAGATTTGATCAACAATTGGCTAGGTTGAGGTGAGACTAACTATAACTTAGGTTAACTTTTAATAAATGATGTTATTTGATGATGAGAAAGAAGAAGTGAACTTTTTAGTTTTAAATGTGATTGCATCTCTCATATCCGTCGAATTGCAAATTGGCCCCCCCAATCAAATCACATCAACTTTTTAGACATGGGTTTTGAGATTTGGGGTGCATTTAGTTTCAAATTGGGAAATGTTAGAATATATGCTAATCCTAATACATACTTTTAATGTAAAAATTGAGTTAAAATAAAGTGAAAACGAAAAAGGGGATTTTGGATAGCCTTTGCCTATACTTTTCTTCTTCACTTTTGATTATCATAAAAACTCCAAAACATTTCTTGACACGTGCACAAATCTTTTATACTCTCAATTTTACTTAATAAATGGTATGGAATTACAAAATTTGGACTTAGAGACTAAATGCACTTACAAACGGTTCATACAGGCTTTCAATCATCAAAGTGTCATTAAAACCATATAATTATCACTCTAACAGTGCGTTTGGATGGAGGGTTTTGATGAGAAAGAGAGGAAAAGTGAGGATTTTTAAAGAATCCCTCACATTTCACAAAGCAATTAATTAAAGAGGTGAGAAAGGGAGAGTTTCTATGAAACTTTCCAAACTCAATTTTTCAATTTCACCAAATTGATAGTTTTGTAGGAGAGAGATTTTCTTTTAAAATTATAAATGCTAAATTTACTTTTATACTATTTATTTTAAATTCTAATAAAAAGCAAAGAGAATAAAACAGTAAATTTGTACATTTTTTGATTAAATTGCCTCTCTTTCTCTCGTCTAACCAAAAGTGATTTTTTATTTTACTTTCCTTTCTCTCCCTTTCTCATCACATATTTAGTTGCCAAACGTGATTTTTTATGTTCCCTCCCTTTCCCTCCTTTTTCCAATCCTTTCCCTTCCTTTTTTTTACCTCCCTTTTCCCATGAGCTTGCCAAATGCACAATAAATTATTGCCGAATGTTATGGAAAAATAATTAAACATTTAAAATGAAAAACAATAATTAATTGTGTGAAAGTTTGAATGGGCTATCAAAATCTGGCCAAATGCAATGCAATTCAAAATCTTTTCAATTTTTTCATATTTAATCTCTTTCGGTTATATTTTTTCTATTAACTTAATGTTGAATGCAATAACTCATGGAATTTAAATTTTTATAGAAAAAATTCCTAACATTCTAATTGACCTAGCAAATCGATTTGAAGTTAAAACAAAATCAATTTCTTATAAAAATTGAGTACACAAGTCATGATGAGAAGTCCTCTAAAAGCGAGTATTATCTTTTGTATATGACAATATATTCTATTTTCTAATCTTATGATGACGTTTATTTTTTAAATAAATCCTATGTTTATTTAAGGTCCAAACTTTATAAATTTATCTCAAAACAAAAATATGTGCATAAATTTATTGAGAAAATTTAATTCTGAATTTTATTCAAATAAGATAATAAATTCATATTTACATCATGATATCTGGACCTATTTGGTGGTATGTCTTTGATTAAGAGGATCAACTAATATATAATTAGTGTTAATATGTTGGATTATAATTTTATTTTCTAACACTCTTTCCCTAATGGCTAAATACTTTATATTAATATACTTATTTCGACTATCACCCTTATTATTCTTATCCAAAAATAAAGTAATTGAACTGTCACAAAATATACATAATGGCCTAGATTTAGAATCTAAAACCCTAGACTCAGATATAAAACTCTTAAACCACACCGTATGTGACGTAACTGCAAAACATATCACAAACTCATCTTCCATAATGGAGGTCATAGTCAATGTCTATTTAGTATTCATCCATGATACAGCTCCATTGAGCCTCATGACCATGTAATCTGACATTGATTTCTAGAAATCAAAACAACCGGTAAAATCTGAATCTAAATACCTATCTACTTTCAGACTCTAAGCTCTTCTGTATCTAAGCATATATTTATTGGGTCTTTGTAAATACCTCAACACTTTCTTTACAGCCTTCCAATGTTTCAATCCCTTGTTACTTTGATATCTACCTTATATCTCCCCATAACATGCTCTATATCAGATTTTGTATAGATCTGTGTATACATGAGACTTCCAATAATAGAAGCATATGAGATGCTAGTCATCTGTTCAAATTCCAAATCTATCTCACAGCATTGGTGTCACGCCCCGATCCTCGATCCAAGGTCGTAAACGGCCGCCCATTACCCTGTACGTTACCCATTACAGGACACACATACAGAAGCAACGAAGGCTATAACCAACACATGTTCAAAACTATTTAAAACTCATTTTTTTCTCAAAAAATTGTTTCCCAAGTAAAAGTATATAAAAATATAACTCATTTGCCTCAGTGCATAAGTATACAACGCTATCGAGAGTTTCACTTACATCACATAATACAATTACAATCATCTTAATAAATACACAATGGTCATTCTATAGATCTCAAATATACATCATCATTAAATTTCACCGCGGAAGAATAGTTGGTTCCATACCCAAAAACCCAAAGTCTCCAAATGTGTGTCACGTATAGTATAAGCTGAAAATATTAATATGAGGGGTGAGTATAATCCACATACTCAGTGAGTGAGGTGCAATGACTATATAATGACAAAAAATGAATTTGTGAGAGTGGCAAATCAAAACATCATTTTCAAATTTCATTACATCCATTTGCAAATATATCGCGTAATTCAAAATAATATGCATCCTTATCATCAACAATGCATCAATGGGGTGTCAAAAACATATTCTATCCAAAGTTTGCCCTAACTAGGGTGAAATCCACCAAGAGATCACCATAATATCATAAAAATAAAACACATATATCTTCCCCCTTTCCCTTGGTGTTGACACGGTCCTCACGGGTGCTCGTCTATCGGATCCGTTGCCCAGAGACAGGGAACTCAAACCCCTACTCCCGTGTTACGCCACCACGTCACCCCGTCCGGTAAACACTCAATACCGTGGTAGGGAGTGCGCTATAGCCACTATGTACCATCCCATAATCATACACATATGTCATATATCATCATTCATAAATCTTTACAAGTAATAAAAACACGGCACTATCAAATTATCATAATATCAGGATACAATTTTCACATAACATCATTTCAAGACATGCCACAAATACTAAAACATTTCTAAATCATATTTCAAAATTTATTTATAAAAATCATGATCAAAGTTATTTTTCATTTAAAGTCGAAAATAGATCGTCCCACTCACCTCGACAGGGGAGGGTACGCCACTCTCCCTAATTGTCCTCATGTCTCGAACGCGTCACCCCTTAAATGAAAATGTAATCCTACACTTAAATTAAACAATATGGATTATTTTTCAATTCAATATCATATTGTTGGTTTACAAAATAGGTATAGAGAATTTTCTTTAAGGAAAAATCTCAAATTCTATACTTAGGGAAAAATTCCTACAAAACCTATCACGCGCAAATTTAGTAAAATCAAGATATCTTCTAAAATCTTGATCGGATTCAAATGATTTAAATTTTTTCTTAAATTTAAAACATATATCTCCAACTTTTATGATTAGACCATATTAAAATTCTGAATATACGAATTTATAAAAAAATTATCACTTTTCATGCTAAGTTCCTAAAACCAATTCTGCACAATTTTGGGAGAATTTCCATATCTCCCTACGTACTTCTCCAATTTAAGTAATTCTTATCTCCAATTAACGTTAAGACATAGATCTAAACCCTTCTAGTTTTGATCATTATCATATTCTAAATGTATAATTTTATAAAATTCAGTTTTCATTTCAGTTTTAGTTTTAGAATTACTTCTGCACAATTTTAGTAAAATCATCATAACAGTCTGCATATAACTCCGATTCAAGTGATCTTTATCTTAAATTAAAGATAATACAGAGACCTAAAACTTTCATGTTAAATATTTCTCCAAATTCTGGACAGAAGATACCTCACAAATTACTGGTCGTACACAGGACATGAAACAGAATTTGTGAAACATACTAAACTTCCAAAAATCACCAAAAATTGATTTCTTCATGAAATGCCTCACATGATATACCATTTTAAAGCTTAGAAAGTCAAGTTTAAAGAAAAATAAATATCTTAGATTTTTGAATTCTACAGAATAAGATATCCTAAGAAAACTATAAAAGATTCAATCTAAAAATCAACATTTAACATACTAGTATGGATACAAAAATAACTAATCATCAAATAATTTAATATTAGCATAAGTTAGAATATATTACCTCCTTTGTAAGATCTCTTGCTAACAATCTATATATCACCACCTCCCTTTGAATCTTTGAATTTTTATCACCTTAAAAAAAATCAAATCACAATAAATATAAATTACTATAAAATACCTCTATACTTCCAATTTAAATTCAAAAATTCTCAAAAATGTTCTTACCTCTTTGGCTCCATGGTTGAACTCAAAATGGATATAGAACCCTCACAATTCGTCCAAGGTGAGTTTGAATGAAGAAAATAGGCCAAACTCTTCTTAAACAAGTTCTTTTATAAATCTAGCCAAATATCCTTAACCATTGGATCATTCCATGCATGATCTCAACCTTCCACTTGTCCTAACACTTAAACCATGCAATTATGATTCAAGCAACCTCCATGCACTCCACCAAGTGTCTTTAGACATCCATGTCAAGGGAAGGAGGTGTCACAAGCTAGAACAAACTATTCTAGTGAGTTTTCATGCAAAAATTTCTATCCAATAAATTCTCATACATAAATTTCTATCCAATTAGTTTTCTTGAATATGGAAAAATCTTATGTGGCCACTAACCAACCTTGCTTCCCTCTTGAGCAATCATTTGGCTCCAACTGTCCATCCTTGAGTGGTTTTCAACTTAGTCTCTCAACTTTCCTTAATTGCATTTAAACCCCTAACTTTTAAAAATTTACATTTTTTGTCCCGATGAAATTTTGTTCGAAATTTATTAAATATATAATATTTCATTTAAATATCTTTATTTAAGTCTGTAAGCCTTCTCTTAACCATTTTTGACTTCTTTAGGCCTTACCGACACTTTCCGAGAAAATTTTCGGCTTACCGATAAAATTTTCGGTTTTAGCGATTTTAATGACAAAATTTTAGAAATTTCAAATTAGACCCAAAATCTCGTATTAGGCCTAATTTAATTTATCTCATATCAAAACATGGTCGTTTAATCTTTCCGAACGGTCTTCGACCAAAATTAGGGTTTTCGGGCGATTTTTTTGAAAATTTACGATATAACTCTATGACGTAAGATCTATCCAAATTTGAGATTCTTATATACTCTAGAGTCATTCTTATTATTATTGGACCATCGGTAGTCGTTTTCATTTTTTTTTTTTTTTTTGAATTGCCGGTAATTAAGCTAAAATTTTTCTGGGGTGATTTTAGCGAACAAATTTCTTAGTATATTTTCTATATAGGAACATTGGGAATATTATATATATAATATAAATAGGAGTACAATAATGTATACACCGTAGTGTTGGTGTTACATTTTCTAACCCCCTAAAAATAAGTTTCGTCCTCGAAACTAAAAGAAGACTATACAGAGAAAAGCTGGGGGTACAAATCTAGCTCGTCTAGTCGTCATAGCTGTAGAAGGGAAGAATTTTCATTAGGGATTCAACAATTAGAATTGGTTACGGAGTAACTAACCCCCTAAAATGAATGAAGTTATCGGTTTAAGAACCGTTGAAAATGATATGCTAAGTTAGATACGAATCGTATCTAACCCCCCTAAAAATAAAGTAACTCATATGCCTAAGACCTTGTTCCGGGATTTCATGACAGTAAAAAAACTCTTATATGCATTGAGGATTTTTGAAAATGTACTTGGGAATATTTTCAAAACTCTTTTCGTAAAATATAGTTTTCAACCTAGAGCTCTGATACCAACAAAACTGTCACGCCCCGATCTTCGATCCAAGGTCGTGAACAGCCGTCCATTACTCTATACGTTGCCCATTACAGGACACACATACAGAGACAACGAAGGCTATAACCAACACATGTTCAAAACTATTTAAACTTGTTTTTTTCTCAAAAAATTGTTTCCCAAGTAAAAGTATATAAAAATATAACTCATTTGCCTCACTATATAAGTATACAACACTATCGAGAGTTTCAATTACATCACATAATACAATTACAATCATCTCAATAAATATACAATGGTCCTTCTATGGATCTCAAATATACATCATCATTAAATTTCACCGCGGAAGAATAGTTGGTTCCATACCCAAAAACCCAAAGTCTCTAAATGTGTGTCACGTATAGTATAAGCTGAAAATATTAATATAAGGGGTGAGTATAGTCCACATACTCAGTAAGTGAGGTGCAATGACTATATAATGACAATAAATGAATTTGTGAGAGTGGCAAGTCAAAACAACATTTTCAAATTTCATTTCATCCATATGCAAATACATCGCGTAATTCAAAATAATATGCATCCTTATCATCAACCATGCATCAATGAGATGTCAAAAACATATTCTACCCATAGTTTGGCCTAACTAGGGTAAAATCTACCAAGCGGTCACCACAATATCATAAGAATAAAATACATATATCTTCCCCCCTTCTCTCGGTGTTGACACAGTCCTCACGGGTGGTCGTCTGTTGGATCCATTGCCCAGAGACAGGGGACTCAAACCCTGCTCCTGTGTTACCCCACCACGTCACCTCGTCGAGTAAACGCTCAATACCGTGGTAGGGAGTGCGTTATAGCCACTATGCACCATCCCATAATCATACACATGTGTCATATATCATCATTCATAAATCTTTACTCGTAATAAAAACACGGTACTATCAAGTTATCATAATATCAGGATGCAATTTTCACATAACATCATTTCAAGACATGCCACAAGTACTAAAACATTTCTAAATCATATTTCAAAATTTATTTATAAAAATCATGATCAAAACTATTTTTCATTTAAAGTCAAAAATAGATCGTCCCACTCATCTCGACTGGGGAGGGTACGCCACTCCCCCTAATTGTCCTCGTTTCTCGAACGAGTCACTCCTCAAACGAAAATGTAACCCTACACCTAAATTAAACAATATGGATTATTTTTTAATTCAATATCATATTGTTGGTTTACAAAATAGGTATGGAGAATTTTTTTTAAGGTAAAATTTTAAATTCCATACTTAGAGAAAAATTCCTACAAAACCTATCACGCGCAAGTTTAGTAAAATCAAGATATCTTCTAAAATATTGATCGGATTCAAATGATTTAACTTTTATCTTTAAAACATATATCTCCAACTTTTATGATTAGACCATCTTCAAATTCTGAATATACGAATTTATAAAAAAATTATTATTTTTCACGCTAAGTTCCTAAAACCAATTCTGTACAGTTTTTGGAGAATTTTCATATCTCCCTACTTACTTCTCTAACTTAAGTAATTCTTATCTCAAATTAAAGATAAGACATAGATCTAAAACTTTCTAGTTTTGATCATTATGATATTCTAAATGTATAATTTTATAAAATTCAGTTTTCATTTCAGTTTTAGTTTTAGAACTCTTCTGCACAGTTTTAGTAACATCATCATAACTTTCTGCATACAACTCCGATTCAAGTGATCTTTATCTTAAATTAAAGATAATACAGAGAGCTAAAACTTTCCTGTTTAACATTTCTCCAAATTCCAGATAGAAGATACCTCACAAATTAATATAAATTACTGGTCGTACACAGGACATGAAACAGAATTTGTAAAACATGCTAAACTTCCAAACATCACCAAAAATCGATTTCTTCATGAAATGTCTCACATGATATACCATTTTAAAACTTAGGAAGTCTAGTTTATAGAAAAATAAATATCTTAGATTTTTGAATTCTACAGAATGAGATATCCTAAGAAAACTATAGAAAATTCAATCTAAAAATCAACATTTAGCATGCTAGTATGGATACAAAAGTAACTACTCATCAAATAATTTAATCTTAGCATAAGTTAGAATATGTTACCTCTTTTGTAAGATCTCTTGCTAACAATCTATATATCACCACTCCCTTTGAATCTTTGAATTTTTATCACCTTAAAAAAATTCAAATCACAATAAATATAAATTCCTATACATGACCTCTGTACTTCCAATTTAAATTCAAGAATTCCCAAAAATGTTCTTACCTCTTTGGCTCCATGGTTGAACTCAAAATGGATATAAAACCCTTACAATTTCGTCCAAGGTGAGCTCAAATGAAGAAAATAGGTCAAACTCTTCTTAAACAAGTTCTTTTATAAATCTAGCTAAATATCCTTAACCATTGGATCATTCCATGCATGATCTCAACCTTTCACTTGTCTTAACACATAAACCATGCAATTATTGATTCAAGCAATCTCCATGCACTCCACCAAGTGTCTTTGGACATCCATGTTAAGGGGAGGAGGTGTCACAAGGTAGAACAAACTATTTTAGTGAGTTTTCATGTAAAAATTTCTATCAAATAAATTTTCATGCATAAATTTCTATCCAATGAGTTTTCTTGAATGTGGAAAAATCTTATGTGGCCATTGACCAGCCTTGCTTCCCTCTTGAGCAATCATTTGACTTCAATTATCCATCCTTGAGTGGTTTTCAACTTAGTCCCTTAACTTTCCTTAATTACATTTTAACCCCTAACTTTTAAAAATTTACATTTTTTGTCCCTCTGAAATTTTGCTCGAAATTTATTAAATATATGAGATTTCATTTAAATATCTTTATTTAAGTGTGTAAGCCTTCTCTTAGCCATTTTTGATTTCTTTAGGCCTTGCCGACACTTTCCGAGAAAATTTTCAACTTACTGATAAAATTTTCAGTTTTAGCGATTTTAAGGACAAAGTTTTAGAAATTTCAAATTAGCCCCAAAATCTCGTATTAAGCCTAATTTAATTTATCACATGTCAAAACATGGTCGTTTAGCTCTATGAAGTAAGATCTATCTAAATTTGAGATTCTTATATACTCTAGAATCATTCTTATTATTATTATACCATCGGTTGTCGTTTTGATTTTTTTTTTTTTTTGAATTGCCCGTAATTAAGCCAAAATTTTTCTGGGGTGATTTTAGCGGACAAATTTCTTAGTGTATTTTCTATATAGGAACATTGGGAATATTATATATATAATATAAATAGGAGTACAATAATGTATACACCGTAGTGTTGGTGTTACTTTTTCTAACCCCCTAAAAATAAGTTTCGTCCTCGAAACTAAAAGAAGACTATATAGAGAAAAGCTAGGGGTACAAATCTAGTGCCCCGTCTAGTCGTTATAGTTCTAGAAGGGAAGAATTTTCATTAGGCATGATTCAAGAATTAGAATTGGTTACGGAGTAACTAACCCCCTAAAATGAATGAAATTATCGGTTTAAGAACCATTGGGAATGATATGCTAAGTTAGATACGAATCGTATCTAACCCCCCTAAAAATAAAGTAACCCATATGCCTAAGACCATGTTACGGGATTTCATGACTGTAAAGAAACTCTTATATGCATTGAGGACTTTTGAAAATGTACTTGGGAATATTTTTAAAACTCTTTTTATAAAACATAGTTCTCAACCTAGAGCTCTGATACCAACAAAACCGTCACGCCCCGATCATCAATCAAAGGTCGTGAACAGCCGTCCGTTACCCTGTACGTTACCCATTACAAGACACACATACAGAGGCAACGAAGGCTATAACCAACACATGTTCAAAACTATTTAAAACTCGTTTTTTTGTCAAAATATTGTTTCCCAAGTAAAAGTATATAAAAATATAACTCATTTGCCTCAATGCATAAGTATACAACACTATCGAGAGTTTCAATTACATTACATAACACAATTACAATCATCTCAATAAATATACAATGGTCCTTCTATGGATCTCAAATATTCATCATCATTAAATTTCACCGCGGAAGAATAGTTGGTTCCATACCCAAAAACGCAAAGTCTCCAAATGTGTGTCACGTATAGTATAAGCTGAAAATATTAATATGAGGGGTGAGTATAATCCACATACTCAGTGAGTGAAGTACAATGACTATATAATGACAATAAATGAATTTGTGAGAGTGGCAAATCAAAACAACATTTTCAAATTTCATTTCATCCATATGCAAATATATCGCGTAATTCAAAATAATATGCATCCTTATCGTCAACCATGCATAAATGGGATGTCAAAAACATATTCTACCCATAGTTTGGCTTAACTAGGGTAAAATCGACCAAGGGGTCACCACAATATCATAAGAATAAAATACATATATCTTCCCCCCTTCCCTTAGTGTTGACACGGTTCTTACGGGTGCTCGTCTATTGGATCCATTGCCCAGAGACAGGGGACTCAAACCCCTGCTCCCGTGTTACCTCACTACGTCACCACGTCGAGTAAACGCTCAATACCGTGGTAGGGAGTGCGTTATAACCACTATGCACCATCTCATAATCATACACATGTGCCATATATCATCATTCATAAATCTTTACTCATAATAAAAACACGATACTATCAAGTTATCATAATATCTGGATGCAACTTTCACATAACATCATTTCAAGACATGCCACAAATATTAAAACATTTCTAAATCATAATTCAAAATTTATTTATAAAAATCATGGTCAAAGCTATTTTTTATTTAAAGTCAAAAATAGATCGTCTCACTCACCTCGACTAGGGAGGGTACGCCACTCCCCCTAATTGTCCTCGTTTCTCGAACGAGTCACCCCTCAAACGAAAATGTAACCCTACACCTAAATTAAACAATATGGATGATTTTTCAATTCAATATCATATTGTTGATTTACAAAATAGGTATGGAGAATTTCTTTAAGGTAAAATCTCAAATTTCATACTTAGAGAAAAATTTCTACAAAACCTATCACGCGCAAGTTTAGTAAAATCAAAATATCTTCTAAAATCTTGATCGGATTCAAATGATTTAAATTTCTCTTAAAGTTAAAATATATATCTCCAACTTTTATGATCAGGCCATCTTCAAATTCTGAATATACAAATTTATAAAAAAATTATTACTTTTCATACTAAGTTCCTAAAACCAATTCTGTACAGTTTTGGATGAATTTCCATATCTCCCTACGTACTTCTTTAATTTAAGTAATTCTTATCTCAAATTAAAGATAAGACATAGATCTAAAACTTTCTAGTTTTAATCTTTATCATATTCTAAATGTATAATTTTATAAAATTCAGTTTTCATTTCAATTTTAGTTTTAGAACTACTTCTGTACAGTTTTAGTAAAATCATCATAACTTTCTGCATATAACTCTGATTCAAGTGATCTTTATCTTAAATTAAAGATAATACAGAGACCTAAAACTTTCATGTTTAACATTTCTCCAAATTTGGGACAAAAGATACCTCACAAATTAATATAAATTACTGGTCATACACAGGATATGAAACAGAATTTGTGAAACATGCTAAAATTTCAAAAATCACCAAAAATCAATTTCTTCATGAAATGCCTCACATAATATACCATTTTAAAGATTAGGAAATCTAGTTTATAGAAAAATAAATATCTTATATTTTTGAATTCTACAGAATGATATATCCTAAGAAAACTATAGAAAATTCAATCTAAAAATCAACATTTAGCATGTTAGTATGGATACAAAAGTAACTACTCATCAAATAATTTAATCTTAACATAAGTTAGAATATGTTACCTCCTTTGTAAAATCTCTTGCTAACAATCTATATATCACCACTCCCTTTGAATATTTGAATTTTTATCACCTTAAAAAAATCAAATCACAAATAAATATAAATTCCTATACAATATCTCTATACTTCCAATTTAAATTCAAGAATTTCCAAAAATGTTCTTACATCTTTGGCTCCATGGTTGAACTCAAAATGGATATAGAACCCTCACAATTTCATCCAAGGTGAGTTTGAATGAAGAAAATAGGTCAAACTCTTATTAAACAAGTTCTTTTATAAATCTAGCCAAATATCCTTAACTATTGGATCATTCCATGCATGATCTCAACCTTTCACTTGTCCTAACACTTAAACCATGCAATTATTGATTCAAGTAATCTCCATGCACTCCACCAAGTGTCTTTGGACGTCCATGTCAAGGGGAGGAGGTGTCACAAGTTAGAACAAACTATTCTAGTGATTTTTCATGCAAAAATTTCTATCCAATAAATTTTCATGCATAAATTTCTATCCAATAAGTTTTCTTGAATGTACAAAAATCTTATGTGGCCACTAACCAACCTTGCTTCCCTCTTGAGCAATCATTTGGCTCCAATTGTCCATCCTTGAGTGGTTTTTAACTTAGTCCCTTAACTTTCCTTAATTGTATTTAAACCCCTAACTTTTTAAAATTTACATTTTTGGTCCCTATGAAATTTTGTTCAAAATTTATTAAACATATGAGATTTCATTTAAATATCTTTATTTAAGTGTGTTTGTCTTCTCTTAACCATTTTTGACTTCTTTAGTCTTTGCCGACACTTTCTGAGAAAATTTTCAACTTACCAATAAAATTTTCGGTTTTAGCGATTTTAAGGACAAAGTTTTAAAATTTTCAAATTAGACCCAAAATCTCGTATTAGGTCTAATTTAATTTATCCCATGTCAAAACATGGTCGTTTAATCTTTCTGAACGGTCTTCGACCAAAATTAAGGTTTTTGGGCGATTTTTTTAAAAATTTACGATTTAGCTCTATGATGTAGATCTATCGAAATTTGAGGTTCTTATATACTCTAGAGTCATTCTTATTATTATTGGACCATCGGTGGTCGTTTTGATTTTTTTTCTTTTTTTTTTTTGAATTGCCGGTAATTAAGCCAAAATTTTTCTGGGGTGATTTTAGCGGACAAATTTCTTAGTGGACTTCTATATAGGAACATGAGGAATATTATATATATAATATAAATATGAGTACAATAATGTATACACCATAGTGTTGGTGTTAAAATTGATCCAAAATAAACCTATTCCCTTTGACAATCGAAACTATACTTAGTAAACAGTTATCCATCATATATCTCTTAAGTATTTTGTTGATATAGGTCTTTTGAGATAGTTCCAAGACCTTATAGGATGTATTTTGATGTATATTTATGTCAATGACATAAAATGCATCATCTAAATTCTTTATTTCAAAATTTTTAGAGAGGAACTATTTTACCTCACACAGTATCCCCTTATTATTTGTGGCAAGCAATATATTATCCATATACAGGATAAGAAAATAAAACTTGCTCCCACTAATTTTGAGATATATGCATTGATTCACAATGTTCTCTTCAAAATCGAATGAAATGACTATATTGTGGAATTTCAAATACCACTAGCGGGAGGTTTGTTTCAGCCTATTTATAGAATTCTTGAACTTGCACAACAAATGATCACTACCACTAGAGGAGAATCTTTCAGGTCAACTAATGTAAACCTCTCCCTCTAATTCCTCATTAAAGAAAACCGTTTTCACATCCATTTATTGCAACTCTAAGTCGAAATGTGTAACAAGTGCCCAAATGATGTGGAAAGAATGTTTCTTAAACACTAGAGAAAATATCTCTGAGTAGTCAATTCCTTCCCTTTGGATGAATCTTTTCGTATCGAGTCTAGTTTTGTATTTCTCAATGTTGCCTAATAAGTCAATTTTAGTCTTGAAAACTCCTTTACATCCGATGGATTTTGCCCCATCTAGTAACTCTACAAGATCTCATACTCCGTTGTTCCTCATAGAACCCATCTCATTTTTCATAACATTTAACCATAAGTTTGAATTCTTAAAGTTCATGACTTGTAAAAACGTTTTCGGTTTTTCTATGGCTCCGACGTTATAATTAGACTTTTGAAAGTATACCACATAATTATTATATATATCTGACTTTCTTTCTGAAGTATATCTCCTTAATGTTGTTTAACATTCTCCATTAGAGAACGTTACTGATTTTGGGAATTTTCTATTTAATTGTAACTGCTGTATTTAGATCCTAATTATTTTTAAAAATGCACAATGAAGGGTTTATATAGGATTTTAACCATTACATAGTCATTATAACCCTTTAATTGTCATCCTAATTTATTATTAAACACTATGGGAAGACAATTAAACATTCAAAATAGAAAAACAATAATTAATTGTCTAGAAATTTGAATGGATTATCGAAATCTGGCCAAATGTAACCCAATTCAAATTTATTCTGTTTTTTATCATATTTAATCTCTTTCATTTATTTTTTTCCTATTAACTTAATTTTGAACTTATTAACTCATAAAACTTGAATTTCTATAAAAAATTCCAAACTGGCTGCCACTTCCACGTTTGTAACAACTCGTTATTCGAATATCGCACCTTTAATAACAAAGGGAAACATATACAAAAGTGAAATTTAAATCATTGCAAAACATATACAAAAGTGAAAATATCGCACACCTAAAAACATCTAGCCTCGAAACAATCTAAAACCAACAAAAAAAGCATAAAATTCACTTATTTTATGAACATCAAAATATATACAACACTTTTGTAGAAAAGGGGACTAGTATTACTTTTTGTGCCATCATTTCTTTTGTATTTTGTTTGTTTGTCTTTAAGTTGAAAAGTGAATTAGAATTTGGATCGATCTCAACTAGTCCTGACAACTACCAATTTCTAGGTATAATTGTCATTTTTCTTATCAATCCTCAGAATTTAACTTTTAATTAGCATTTACTTTAACTTATATGATTGTGACTCTTGACAGGGATCACCTACTTC
The DNA here is from genome assembly GCA_037126225.1 of Dillenia turbinata. NCBI lineage: Eukaryota > Viridiplantae > Streptophyta > Magnoliopsida > Dilleniales > Dilleniaceae > Dillenia > Dillenia turbinata. The sequence goes on from JBAMMX010000024.1 coordinate 2,017,288, forward strand.
CCACTCTGGGTGGAGGTTAATTCGAGTGGGGGGAGTAGATTCAAGCTCTGAGAATATGCAAAAACTTCCCCTTTTGGTGGCAATTGGATGCTCAACCACAGAGATGCTATTGAGGTTTTCTATTTTCAAGAGATAGAGTCCCCTTTATAACTAATTCACATGAACAAGGTTTGGATGTTGATTTAACGTAGTTAGCAGATCATGCTGACCAACAAAAATAGGTCCAACAGAACTAAAAAATTGTGTCGACTAATCACTCCAAAAAAACATAAGAATTTAGTATTATGGGTGGGTCTGCTTCTTGTATCCTCATTATCAGCAACTCGCAACACATTGTTTCATGGTATCAAAACAATAATCTGTTTTAAGATAACAACAAAAACATATTTTTTTGATCACGTTTTGGACACAAGATATATATGCCACTCATGGGAAAATTTCGTCTGATGTCAAAAGAATCTGACGGTGGTTGTGAGGGCACAACAATGGAATCGAGTATTTCCATACCATCATTTTGGTCACCATTACCTATATGCATAATAACATTAACAATGGAGCAAGATTAGTTGTCAAATGGTAAAAGATATTTCTCATCAAATTATTTTGAATCATTGACTAATATACCTTATTTCTTAAAAAATTACCCTTGATAACTATAAACATTTATTCTATAATAGAATCTAATAAAGCTCACAATATTCTTACATTTGTGAAATTCCATAGAGGTACCAAGGATGACGAATACAACTAACAAATCGTAGTTCTTCATGGCAACGAATAGATTTAATAAGAATTGTAACTTTTTCCTCGTAATTGATAGGGCATTTAAACAAATTGTAATAGTCTTATTTGTATATAAATGGAAATTATTTAAAAGATGGTTAGTATGGTAGATTCAATGATATACATAGGTATTACCCTAATTTCTTTTCTAATGAATAGAATATTTATTTTCTTAATATGTGGATTTTAAAATCTCTTATTAAAATAAGTATTTTCTAATCAATGTCAATTAAGATAAATTTATTGACCATTCGGATATTTAAATATATTTGTTTCCTTAGGAAAAACTGTCACTACAAAAAAACAAGAATTCAGCGACGAAATTTTGCAACGAAAAATATTCGTCGCAAATCTGTCACAAAATTAGCGACAAAAATAAATTTCGTCGCTAATTAGCCACGAATTTAGAAACAAAAAAGTATTCGTCGCAAATTTTGCAACAAAAAATATTTTCGTTACAAATTTCGTCGCAAATTTGTGACGAAAATTTTTTGATGTAAAATTCGTTGCAAATTTGCGACGAAATAATAAATTCGTTGCTAAATTTCCAACGAATCCTAAAATTCGTCGCTAAATTTGCGACGAATTTATAATTCGTCCCAAAATTTGCAACAAAATAAACATTCGTCCCTAAATTTGCGACAAATAAATTATTCGTCCCTAAATTTGCGACAAATTTGTCCATTCGTCCCTAATTTAGGGACGAATTTCTTTTTCGTCCCTGAATCAGGGACGAATTTTGTTTTTCGTCCCTGAATCAGGGACGAATTTTTTTTCGTCCCTGATTCAGGGACGAATTTTTTTTTCGTCCCTGATTCGGGGACGAATTATTGTTTCGTCCTCGAATCGCGAAATTTCTTTTCGTCCCTGATTCAGGGACGAATTTTTTTCCGGTAGGGATGAATTTTTTTTTGCGTATACTTCACAAACAAATGGGAGGTTGGCGGATATCTTCATTGGATGAACCATGCACGTCATTAAATTAACATTCACCACTGTTTTAATTTTGCATAGAATAGAAATGATAAAATTTTCATAATTGTTCACGATTTTTAATGATTTAGGAATTCTTTTTAATATATATGTTAACAGAGTGGTCGAATCTCTATCAATGAAAGTAAGAAGGTTTGTTATGAATTATACAACCACTCAGCACATAGCATGCGTTTGATTTCTATATAATTTCCCTCTTAACCTGTGCTTCAAGCTAAATGAAGAGTTGATTTCCACTTCTAATTTTTGTAATTTAAAGTTTTAAAAAAAATTTGAAGTTTAATCTAATTTTATAAAAAAATATAAATTTATAAATCAATAAAGAAGAAGATATTTGAAAGTAAACTCCACATAATTTGTAAAGTTCTAAAAAATTTATTTTTCATTGCCGTATAATAATCAAATTGTGTCATATTTAAACGTGAAGGGTTATTAAAATTAAAGTAGGATTCACCGTGATAGCCTTTTTAGGTAAGTATGCTCCTACACCATCCCATTTAATATTAACAAATTTTATAATTTTGATCGAAAAATATTTATAATCTTTATAACAATGCCAAATATCAAATCTTTCACCACAAAAAAATATTTATAGTTTTACTTATATTAGTTCGCGTGATAAATTGAAAACTTGGAATATCATACCACTTATTGTAAATTATTTTTATTTTTATTTTTAAAAATAAAAAAGCTATCTAATTTAAATTTATTTTTAATTTTTATTTTTGTCCCTGAGTCAGGGACGAAGTTTTTTTTCGTCCCTGAATCAGGGACGAATTTTATTTTCGTCCCTAAATTAGCGACGAATTAATTTTTCGTCCCTAAATTTGCGACGAATTCCTCAATTCGTCCCTAAATTTGGGACGAATTTTTTTTTCGTCCCTGAATCAGGGACGAAAAATATTTTCGTCGCTGAATCAGGGACGAAAAATAATTTTCGTCGCTGATTCAGCGACGAAAAAAATTTTCGTTGCTATTTCAGTGACGAAAAAAATATTCGTCGCTGAATCAGCGACGAAAAAAATTTTCGTCGGTGTTTCAGCGACGAAAAAAATGTTCGTCGCTGATTCAGCGACGAAAAAAATGTTCGTCGCTGATTCAGCGACGAAAAAAATTTTCGTCGCTGAATCAGGGACGAAAAATTTTTTTCGTCCCTGCTCACACTCTCACTCTCACTCTCACTCTGTCTCTCGCTCACTCTCACTCTCACTCTCACTCTGTCTCTCGCTCTCTCTCACTCTCACTCTCACTCTCACTCTCACTCTGTCTCTCGCTCTCTCCCTCACTGGTTCTGCGAAGGTGGTTCTGCGAAGGGATGGCGGAAGGGATGCCGGATCTGCGATGGTGATCGGTAATGTCTCTCCCTCTTTCTCTCTCTCTCTCTCTCGGCCGCAGGCTGTAGAAGCCAGATCCGGCGGCCAAGCCACCGGATCTGCGCTGTTGAAGCCAGATCCGGCGGCCAAGCCCCCGGATCTGCCCTTCGGGGGCCAGCCGCGGCAAGGGGCCGCCGCCCCTGCGCGGCCCAGCCGCGCGCAGGGGCCGCTTGCCCCTTCGCGGCCCAGCCGCACGCAGGGGCCGCCGCCCCTTCGCGGGCCAGCCGCGGCAAGGGGCCACTGCCCCTGCGCGGCCCAACCGCGCACAGGGGCGTGCAGGGATCTTCTCTAATCCTGCTTTTTATGAAATATACATTTCGAAATGACTCAGCATCTCTTGATTTCCAGAGAATGATCGACTGAGAAAGGTGTATACAGAGTCCTTGAACAAATTGAGTAATCAGGTTTGGCTTATCCGCTCACTTTTATAAATTTTGTTACTGCATTTCTAACCTCAAGACAATTAAATGAGCTGATTCCATAGTAGACTTTATCTTAGCATGGTTATGCTCTTATTCAGTTTATCATGTTTCCTACTTCTTGAGATAACAGCTTGAGCAGAGTACCAGTTGCCAAAGCTTGAAAGAGGAGCTGAAGAGAGTGAATGATAACTGTCTCATTAAAGAAGATGTAAGCTGCTCTTTTCCTACTTAAGAAACAAGAATATGGAGTAGCCTAAAATCTTGTTGTTTTGGTTGATGTCTCCCCTTCTTTAAATTTGAGTGCATTAATTGTTGGATGAGGAAAGTAGTATAGGGCTCTTTTTTTTTTTTTGGGAAATATTCAAAACTGGTTTGAAAATCAAAATCTGTAATGTCATGACTTTTGCGACCATTTACTTTTTCGAATGAGCAATTAAGAAATCTGCAAGCAGGAGCACAGGAAGGAACTTGAGTTACTAAAACATGAACATGCAGCAACAGTTCAAAATTTAGAGACTCAAATCAGGTAGTTCCCTTCCCTATGTACAAATATATATCTCAACTTAATTTGTACATGCACTTGCAAATATGCATGTGTTTTGATTAGGGATTTGATTTGTGTGTCATCAGCTGCTTGCTGGTTCAAAAGGGAGCAAATGAAACTACCATAAATAACCTTCACCAAGATCTAGCGCTATACAAGGCTAATTTGAAATTTGTAAACGATCAGTTGGAACAACTTCAAAATAACTTGGAATCCAAATGTTAGTTTTATTTAAGCTCCAATTAAATGATATAGTTTCTTGCGTGGAGTGTTTGCATCTTGATGGATAGTGATTTTGTTGCTTTGAACTATGACAGATGAACTTGAGATGAATGACCTGAGGGACTGTCTCCTGGTTGAACAGGAAGAGAAAAAGGAATTGACTAAGAAGCTCCAGAATCTCGAGAGAGAGCGTGAGTCAATTGAAACTTTTCATGGGTTGCTGGAAGACAATAATATTTGATGTATCAACAAATACCTTTATAATTCATTTTCCTGCTTCATTTCTTGAAAACATTGACAATCCATACTTCTAAAAACTTGTGCTTGCACTGCTGATTCTAAAATCCAGGGACAATGAGGCTATACCTTTTCAATTATCTAATTTATATACTATGCCACAACTTTCCGCTTCTGCTCTTTTATACCAACAATCTCCTTTTGGCATTTGGCAGTGTTGATTAGCAAAACAAAACTGGCAGACAGGCAAAGCAATTCGACATCAAATTTGATATTAAAAACGATTTGAATGATTAGTTGTTGATTAGGTTAGATGAGCAGGTATAAAAACAGGTTATATAGGAAAAAATGATCCAAATATATCAATAAAATTTTTAATTGTCGCAAAAATACATTTTGCCGTTAGCTACGAATTTTGCAACGAAAAAAAGATTTGTCGCAAATCTGTGACGAAAATTAACTTCGCAAATTTGTGACGAATTTAGTTTTCGTCGCAGATTTGCGACGAATGTTTTCGTCTCAAATTTGCGACGAAAATAGTATTCGTCGCAGATTTGCGACGAAGTTAATTTTCGTCGCAGATTTGCGACGAACTTAGTTTTCGTCGCAAAAGTTCGTCGCAAATTTTGCGACGAATCCTAATTCGTCGCAGATTTGCGACGAATTTTTTTCGTTGCAAAATTCGTCGCAAATTTGCGACGAATTTTGCTACAAAAAAATTTTTGTGGGAAATTTTTGTGACAAAAAATTAGTTTTTCGTCCCAAAAATTTGCGACGACTTATTAGGGACGAAAAAAAATTTGTCGCAAAATTCGTCGCAAATTAGTTTTGGGACGAATTTTTCTTAGGAATTTGTCGCAAATTTTGTTGCAAATTTATGATTTTTTTGTAGTGTGTATTATATTCTAATGGTACTAAAAATTCACAAATTAGATGGAAAGGGTTCAACATAAAGTAAGGTTAGGAATAGGCTCACATTTTAGTATTCTAGGTTAGGTTGTGATCAACTATTGTGTTAGATGGCAATGAGTTAAAACCAGTCGACTAGATTTGATCAATAATTGGCTAGGTTGAGGTGACATTATCAGACATGAGTTTTGAGATTTGGGGTGTGTTTAGTTTCAAATTGGAAAGTGCACATTGGGATCCCCAAGCAGAGCGCTCACTTCCACATTTGTAACAACTCATTATTCGAATATCGCACCCCTAATAAAAGAGGGTAACATATACAAAAGCGAAAATTAAATAATTACAAAACACTTAATATCTAAGATGGTGGTTAAGAAAAAAAAATTAAAACTTCTACTTTAATAATATTTTTCAGAAAATCAAATACATACTTTCATATAAATTGGGTATCACGCTAATGAGACTTAACTCAATTGGCACCTCCCCCTCACCCGTTATAATAAATTCAGTTCGAGTCTGATTGTATGTACAAAAAAATAAATAAATAAATTGGGTATCACTTAAAGCAAGCATAAAAGATTTAAAACATATAACACTTCTATATCATATTAATAGTCGATCTCAATAGCCTTCGTGACCTGTTTAGGAACAAATCATATATAGAACAGAATTAATTAAAACTATTCTAACATTGTATGCACTAATTATACTTTCAAATACTATCGACCAGAATAAACATAAAAATGGCAAACTCTACTATGCCAAAACTCATTAAAACATAAACATAAAGGTGGCAACCCTTGCCACACGAAAACTTATCAATTGTAGCTAAGTTCGTGTGTCATTTCGAAGTTTAATTTTAAAAACTCACAATAAAATCTAACCTTGACACAATCTAAAACCAACAAGGGAATCATAAAATTCACCTAACTTGTTAACATCAAAATATATAAAACACTCTTGCAAACTAATTTAGGGGGAAAAAAGAATATAAAATGGATCAAAAATTAAAAGATATATAGCAAGTGATTTAGAATCCCTAGACCTGAAATCCTCTACTAGTATAATGCGATTGATATGTTAAAAGAAATGTTTAACAAACCACCAGTTGATTGAGCACCACATTCGAGTCATATGAGGGATGCAACAATATATAAAGATGAATGAAACATGAACACACAATATACATGAAGGCAATCAATTCCAAACATAGATAACCACAAATAATAGAAAAAAGGATTGGAATGGGAAAAGGGAAAGGGAGGGAGATCAAAGGCATTCAACCAAATCTCTACTCCAGAAAATGGAATAAATTATTATTACTTTTTGAGCCCATCGTTTCTTCTGCATTTTGTTTGTTTGTCTTTAAATTGAAAAGTGGATTAGAATTTAGATCTCGACTAGTTTTAAAAGACCACCAATTTCTGGATAAAGATAACTGTAATGAGTGTCACCCACTTTCGACAGGCATAACCTTAGTTCCAACTCCGGGTGCAGTTAATGCGAGAGGTGAGTTTTTGATCCGGTCTGACCAAATTAACCCAATAATTTATTGACCTCTTGACACGACCGATTCGTATTCCGATCTAAGTTTCAAAACACCGCTTAACATCTAAGTGCAAGAAAAAGTCAATTTTCGCCGTAATAGCAAATCATCACATCAACCATAAATGTGAAATGCAAATACAAATTTTTTTTTTCTTTTTTAAATTAAAATTATTAAATAATTATTTTTAATATATTATAAACAAAATCATACCTATAAATGAATTAATTAAACCAATTGAATCGCTTAGGACTCGCCCTTACTGGTTAGAGGTCGAGTACTATATTTAAGTGATTAGATTTTTATTAGAAGTCGAGTACTATATCTAAGTGATTAGATATTTTTTCTTTATGCAAATGAACTTTTTAATTCACCTAATTTAAAATAAACTAAATGGTTTTAAGCATTTTAATCACGTGTATCAATTTTTGAATGGGTTTGGATAATTTATTTACTTATTTAATTTTTTTATATATAAAATTTGCATTTCTTCGCTTGTTGACTTTTGCTATTCTTCAATGACATTTTTTTTTTTGGAATTGTGGTCACATGATTTGCAGCCTCCATATGCGACCACATCTGGTATCCATATACATCCGACCCCTAGAGGATGCATCTGTTGAAAATACATAGGCCCACCTGGGCCCAAGATTTCTTGCCCAAATGAGCCCATGATGCCCAATGTAGCCGTTGGAGTCCACTCCCCCCCCCCCCACTTCTCTCTTCATTTATTAATTATTTATTAATTTTTTTTTTGAGTTAATTACAAGTCCGGTCCCTAAACTTTGCTTATTTTCATAAATTAGTCTCTATAGTTAAGAATGCTATCTTGTGATTTTCAAACTTTCAAAATTGAAACGTGTTGGTCCTGACGTTACTGACGGTGACAGGGTAGTCATTAACTGCTGACGTGGAATAACGTAACAACCTACATGTTATATATCATTACCATGTCAGCATTTAAAAACATATAATGATACCATATTAACAAGACATGGCAGTGTAATTGTAAAATTGCTGATGTGATACTGCCACATCACACAGGGTTTTTCCCCGATCTCTCTACTATGCATTTTTACCTTAAAAAAATAACACACACACTCTCTCTCTCCTCCCTCCCCTTCTCTCTCTCTCTCTCTCTCTCTCTCTCTCTCTCTCTCATCCCCTACCCGATGATGCTCCATCACCGCTCTAAGTCCTCGCCTCCACCACCATCCTTGTCCTTTCTCATCCTCTATTTCTTTTATTTCCCACCCGATATGTAGAGTTTCAACCCGACTATGTCGACTCCTTTTCAAAAGTTCTCCCAACGTAATTTTTTTCGTAGTCTAACTCATGATCATGATAAACTCAACTCCCTTCCAACTCCCGATCAATGTTAGTTTACTCCCATCCTCTATAGCTTTCCTCTTCTTATCGCTCAAAATCCCAGTCTTCTGCCTCTTTCTCAACTCGGCAATATTGCGGAGATGACAAATAATGTGATGAGAAATCCTAGTCTTCTTATCACTCACATCCTTCAGGTGATTCAGCCTTGCTTCGTCATCTTCTCTAAATAATTTGATTGGTTGTTTGAGAAATCAGAGAAGATGAATCAGTTCCTTCTTCGGAAGATCAAGCTCATCGATTTTCTGCTCTTCAGTTTAGGGTTTTGAGAGAAGGAGTTTCAGATTTGAAACTAGGGTTTGCTGAGGTGGCTGCGGCGACGGAAAAGGATAACATAACGGTAGTTAAGGAAGTAGAGGATGGCATGGCGGTGACAGAGACGGAGGAGGAGGAATTGTTGTTATGGGAGTGTTTTAGGGCTTTGTTTCCCAATTCACGGCAAAGGTGTATTTTGATGGTTTTTGTTCAATCAAATCCAAAGTCTTATCTCTCACTAAAGGTTTGGAATTTGAGACTTTCAATCATTGAAGCTCAAGATCTTGTGGCTGGTGATAAAGGGTCTTCAATTGCAATGGTGAGATTTCACAAGTTCTTTGTAAAAGCCCAGATGGGAAATCAGGCTCTGAGAACAAGAATTTCTATGGTAGAAGCAAATAGGAGCTTGTGTAATTTGTTTGGAATGAGAGTTTAATGTTTGTTATAACTGAGCCATTTGAAGATTACTTGTTGATTTTAGTTGAAGATAGAGTAGCCCCTAGATTCAAAATGCCATCTAGATATCACTCTGTGGAGTCTTTTTATATGTTCTGATCCACAACACTATTATTGGATCTTCAATATTATTGTCAATTATCAATAACATTATCGATTTCAACATCAATAAACTGATACCATGATTCAAAATGTGATTTTCTTGCATTTTTCGAATGATCTTGATCTATCATGGTATAAAACCCTACAAATAACATAATGTTATCTCATAAAACATTAAGAGGTATTTAATACTCCCAAATAAGGATGTCAAATTCAAAATTATTATCCACCATTGCATTTTTGTTACGGACTCATAAACTATTGTTCTTTTTTGCCTTTAAAAAGAACAATAGGAATTTTTCGTATTAGATTATTTTTTACCAACTAAATATAAGTCTAATCATCTTATTAAATCAATAATTGAGGTGATATAATAAAAAAATATAGGAACACAAAAAAAAAAAAAACTCATGAAAATTTCTATCGAGATGATTGACAATTCTATAACCCTTTTATTTAACTTGTCAATACTTTGAATACAACATTTAACTATCTTTAGGATATGTAAGAGCGCAGGGCGCCAAGGGATGCTTAAAGACTGACTGAACAGAAATCTTCCAAGGGATATGTAAGAAGTACCCTACTGGATTCTGCACTAATAGAATTTTAACAAATAAAAATATAAATAAAAACTCCTCAAATTAGTGCAATATTCACTGTTCACATGGTCTTTCATAGTGTAAAAACCTAATCATGTTGGAGATAGACTCCCCAACAGCCAACACAGATGAACTACAAAACAAGAAATGAATGAAAACAAGCAAAATAAAAGCCATCTTGCTCCCTTCCATTGCCATGGAGTTATTTGCTGCAGGTTTTGGGTTGGTAAAATTCAGGGAGACATTCACAGCTGACGAACCTAAAAGTAGAGTCAAGAAGAGGATTAACAAAGGAAGGAGGGAAAAAGTGCAGCAAATCATGATCAAATCGACTTACAATCATAATCAGCCCATCCAATTCTTTGTTTATCTAAATCATAAACAAA